>QRDG01000493.1:906785-1072589 GCA_012064385.1 Puccinellia tenuiflora
TTCCCTCGATAACGAACCGAGGTTTATCGAACCAGTAGGACCTTGAAATCAACAACAAAGTGAATGTTGAAGATCTCTGGCGCTTAATCTTCAACAGACGTGGACCTGCACACACTCAACCAAAATACTTTGCCCCCAATGGCGGAAAGGTTGTCAATCTTTCCAGTCTCGCAGAAAACAAAGCGGTTAATTGTATAGTGAAATAGATTAATTATGAAAATGGACCAGAGGAGTAATGATGGTGAAAAGTGACGAATAAAGGTTGTGATCAATGTAAAAAGATGGACCGGGGGCCATGGGTTCACTAGTGGAGTCTCTCAAGTAAATAGAACATTCATATGATGGGTAAACAAATTACAGCTGGGCAATTGACAAGATTATAACACAAACTTAATCTAGCTATGACAAAGAGAACATGATAATATTTAAGTAGGCATCACGACAATGAACAAAGATCGTTGAGTCCAACTGCATCTTTGTCTAAAAAGTCCACCATGGGATCGCTATCCAGCCTGTCACTCATCGGTATTAAGTTGCAAGCAACAGACATTTGCATTAAGTAAAGCGCATGAAGTAAGCAATATTAAATATCAAAATAGACTTTAACACCGCTGTTTTACCCTTAGTAGCAACAGCACACCCTCGCCCTTAGACGTTTCTGTCACTCATGCCCAAGAACAAAAGGGGGCATGAACCCACTATCTAGCATAAATACTCTCTCTTGGAGATACACAATCACTTGGCAAAAGTAACTACGCACATCGGAGAGCATGCAAGAACATAAATCAACATATAAGAATCATGCACAATCTGATCATAACTTTATAGTCCACCGGATCCCAGCAAACACATCACATAGCATTACAATAATCGATCTTGATCATGTTAGGCAGCTCACAAGATCGTAAGACATGAAGCACAATAGAGAGAGACTACCATCTAGCTACTGCCATGGACCCAAGGTCCAAGGTGGGACTACTCACAAATCATCCCGAAGGAAGGCATAGCGATGAAGAGCCCTCCGGGATCGATCTCCCCTCCGGCAGAGTGCCGAGATTTGCTTCAGAATCACCCCCAAATTAGGGTTTGAGGTGACGGCGCATCGGGATGACTTTTTTGGAAAATAATGGCCGCCCCGTCATTTTTAGGGTTTTTAGGATTTCATAGGCGTCAGAGGGGGCCGAGGCGGTGCCCAGGGGGCAGGTGCGGGCCCCACCCGCGGGTCCAGGGGGTCACGGCAGGCACCCGCCTATGGCCCCTAGGTGCCCCCCCAGGTCGCCCTTCGGTCTCCGTCTTCATCTTGGCGTAAAAATAATCTCCGTAAAGTTTGGTCCAATTCCGAGAATATTTCCAGAAGTAAATTTCTGAAACCCAAAAACAGGGAACTGGCACTGGGCATCTTGTCAATAGGTTAGTCCAACAAAATGCATAAAAATGATGTGATATGATAATAGAAACATGTTACAACATCACGAAATTAGCATGGATCACTTAAAAATTATAGATACGCTTCACACGTATCAGCATCCCCAAGCTTAACTCCTACTCGTCCTCGAGTAGGTAAGTGATAACAAAATAATTTTTGATGAGACATGCAACCAACATAATCTTGATCAAGATAGTAATGCAAATCACATGATGTGAATAAGGTGATCCAAAACAATCGTCTATAGTTGACATTAAGCAAACAATGATTAACAAATGCTAGCTAACAAATGCCATGAATAAGTGCGTTGGAGACCCATACATAAGGTTTAGAAAGAAGAATTGCAAATTTGTCTCCAATGTAAAGTATCAATCATTCTTCAAAGCATCTAATTAGTCATTCATGAAAATAGCCAAGCTCAAGTAAAGTGTCCTAATCCATCTACTTCACAAATCAACTGTTTCGAAGTCTACTCAACTAGTGCAAGTAAGAAGTGGCTTTGGCACCAAGATGTTATGGCAAAGAGAACAATGATGGAGGTTTGGAAGGTCAAAAAGAAAGGCTCAAACAGTGGAGAAGGTAACCACAAGACAGAAGGAAGTCCCGTAGTTGACACTGTATGAGGAGTAGTGATTGCCATGCAACGGATGCACATAAAGCTATAAGTGTATGAAAGCTCTCCAATGGAACTAGTGGGGGTGCATCCAACTTGCTTGCTCATGAAGACCTAGAGCTCACTTGAGGAGGCTCATCCTTGGAATATACAAGCCAAGTTCTATAACGTTAGTTCCCCACTTAGTTAATACTACTAAAACAATATGAGAACTCTCTACAATGAAGTGTAGGTGCTACTAGCACAAGTGTGGTAAAAAGGATAGTAGTGTTTCTCCCTCTCTCTTTTTCTATTTTTTTGGATTTTGGGTGGCCTCCTTGGCTCTTTTAAATGCTCTCTCATTTGGCCTCCTTTGGACTCTTTTATTCTTCTTTTTTTTATATCTCACTGTAGGAGCAACACTCTATATTACAATTGGATCATCACACTTTTTGGTACTCATAACTCATAAGAATAATACATGATGTATAAAAGGAGATATGCATGATTGAGCGTAGTGTGGAAAAAATGTAGAACATGCGGCAAGCCACGCAGCACACTAACTCAATGATCAAGCAAACTATATGGTAATGAAGAACGACATCAAGTCATGTAATGTAATGATGGATGTTGCATGGCAATGTATCTCGGAATGGCTATTGAAATGTCGTGATAGGTAGGTATGGTGGCTGTTTTGAGGGAGATAGTTGGCTTATGTGTAGGAGAACAGGATGAAGTTCTCCCACGGAGTTGGATGTATTCGCGAAGTATGCACCAATCAACTAGCAGTTTCAATGATCCACAAATGGTTAGAAACACCCCGAGAGGGATCGTGGCGGCGACACAAGTGCCCCGTTGGCTTCCCCGACCGTTGCAGTAACTACCCACTAGAAACTTATTTTCAACTGAGTAGAATTCATGACACATTAGCATTGTTGACTTAGGTTGTTTAGTTCGAAAAAATATGGCTCCACGCTTTACTAACACATCTCCACTAATCAGCTCTAACACCATTAACCAACACATTTTAACCATTAGTTATTTTAATGTCTCAAAACAATTGAAAAGTATCAAATTATCCACAAAGTGATCTACAAGACTATGCAGGTTTTTTCTACTTCATACTACTACCAGATGCATAGCATTTTACCGATCTAACACATTAACCAAGCAACCAAAACAACTCTTTAACAAATATAAGTGAAGAACAAGAGAGTTTAACATCAACCACTAGCAGCTCTAAATAAGATAAAAGCTAAAAGCGAGAGCTTACTAGCAAACAAGCAGTAGCTAAGAATACTCAACAAAATATAAGTGAAGCACAGGAGTATTAAAATGAAAAGGCAGAGCGTGTCTCTCTCCCACACAAATAAAGCAAGGATCAAACAAGCATATGACCAGCAAAATAACAAAAAAAACTGAAAGTAAAAAGACGCTCCAAGTATAGCACATAATATGTAAAGTGATAAAAACTTAGTTCAACGAAGACGACCTCATGATAGTCGATGAAGAAGATGGGATGCCATGGGCATCCCCAAGCTTTCACGCTTGATAGTTATTGATATTCAGAGGGGGTTCCATGGGGGCATCCCCAAGCTTGAGCTCTGATACATCTTTAATTTTTTTCATTATCCTCTCCTTTGGAACTTAAAAACTCGCTTCACACAAAACTTCTCATAAACTGATTAGAGGGTTAGTGCTCATAAATTAAAATGCACATGTGTTCAACTCAAAACAAATTGCAAACAACTTTATTAGGCATTAGCTACTGTTCACTAAGTCTCAATGTGGCACTCCACCTCTAGAGTATCACATTTAACGATAGTAAAGAGACGAATGCAAAATAAAAGCAGAATCTATCAAAATCTGAACAGTCTATAAAGATCAAAAATTTCGAGACACTTCTGTAGCTCAAATCAGAAAACTAAAAACTAACGAAAGATAGATAAAAGTATAAGGCTTGCTGTCTAAAAATTTCAGAAAAATATAAAATTCAGAGATTTTTTGGATTTTCGAACAGTGAAGGACAGAAATCTGTTTCTAGACAGCAAAACAACACCTCGCACTTTCAATGCATTAGAGGCTAAACTTGGCACAAAAAATCAAAAGAAAAAGATACAATGAAGTTGCTACATAGGCAAAAACTTCAAAACTCAGGAAGAGTAAAAATCAAACTGAAAGTAAAAGATGGGTTGCCTCCCAACAAGTGTTTTTCTTTAACGCCTTTTTGCTAGGCTCAATGCCAAATATCAAGTTTTTTCGGAGGCCTTTGCAATATCAAGAGCATAGCTTGACCTTATGATTGATTCAAAATGAAGCTTTTTTATCTTTCTAGGGAAGTGCTCCATCCCTCTTCTGAGGGGGAACTGAAATCTTATATTTCCCTCTTTCATATCAATAATGGCACCAACGGTTCTCAAAAACGGTCTCCCCAAAATAATAGGACAAGAAACATTGCACTCAATGTACATAACAATAAAGTCAACGGGAACATAGTTATCATTAACAACAATAAGGACATCATCAACTCTACCCAAAGGTTTCTTTTTAGAAGAATCAGCAAGATGAACATTTAAATAGCACTCTTCCAAAGGATTTAAATTGAGCATATCATAGAAACTTTTAGGCATAACAGAAACACTAGCACCAAGATCACACAAAGCATTACAATCAGAGTCATTTATTTTCATCTTAATAGTGGGTTCCCATCCATCTTCTAATTTTCTAGGAATAGAAGTTTCTATCTTAAGTAAGGATGGCAATGGGTAGGGTATGGGCAGGGTAGAGCAATACCATACCCATACCCATATAATCTGCGGGTACAAAATTGTACCCATACCCTTACCCACGGGGATGAAAGTATACCCATACCCATACTCGGCGGGTACCCATACTAGTGGGTACCCATTGGGTAGAACTAATAGTACGTAAATTGTTCAAGTTTTACATTCATTGGTAGCACATTTGACAAAAAAATCAATTATCTCAACTCAGTAACAAGTAGATGAATACATGACAATTATCTAACTTTGGAAATCACAATTCCATGGAAATATCTAATAAGTCAACCAACTAGGGTTCACATGTCAGTATAAACGGGTAGGGTATGGGTATACCCATGGGTACAGGGCTCTACCCATGCCCTGCCCATGACTTGACAGGTACGATATGGGTACTACCCATGGATGTAAAAATGTGCCCATACCCTCCCCCTACGGGTATGGTACCCGCGGATACCCGTACCCATGGGTAAAATTTCCATCCTTAAGCTTAAGCTTTTCTTCCCTAGCCTTGATAAGAGCATCGGTAATATGTTTGGTGAAGGCAATATTTAATTTACTAGCATCCGGTGACTTAGCAAGTTTTTGTAGGAACTTTATGACTTCAATAAGATTGCAATTATGAAAATAAATTTCATCATATTTAAATAGGCTAGGAGGTTCCTCATTAGTAGTTTGGATAGTATAAACTTTAACAGTTTTCCTATTCATTTCAGCAATTCTAGCTTCTTCTTTCTCTCTAGCCCACCTAGCTTTCAAGCGAGCCATCATCCTTTAATTCTCATTAATTTGAATAGAAATAGCATTTAAAGATTCAGTAGGCTTGTCTTGAAGAGGAGTGGTTCTAATTTTTAAAATTTCAACATCATGAGCAAGATCTTCCACTTTAGAGACAAGTCTATCCAATTTTTCAAGTTTCTCTTCGACAATTTTGTTGAAAGCTTTTTGCGAAGTGATAAATTCTTTTAAAACATTTTCAAGATCAGAGGACACATTCTTATTAGGATTATAAGAATTACCATAGGAATTTCCATAAGAGTTGCCATTATTGGGAGGTTAAGGCTTATAGTTGTTACTACCAAAATTATTTCGATAAGCATTATTGTTGAAGTTACTTCTATTAAGAAAATTAACATCAACTTGATCCTTTTCTTAGGCACTTAATGAAGCAAGTGGGACATTATTAGGATCAATATGGGACTGATTGGTAGCAAGCATAGACATAATCATATCAACCTTATCACTCAAAGAGGAAATTTCCTCGACAAAATTTACCTTCTTACCACTTGGAGCTCTTTCGGTATGCCATTGCGAATAATTTGTCATCATCTCATCCAAGAGTTTAGTTGCTGCACCTAATGTTGTGGAAATGAAGGTACCTCCCGCTGCCGAGTCCAAGAGGTTCCTTGAAGAAAAATTCAAACCTGCATAAAAGGTTTGGATAACCATCCACATAGTTAATCCATGCGTGGGACAATTTTTAACCATAAATTTCATTCTCTCCCAAGCTTGAGCAACATGTTAATTATCAAATTGTATAAAGTTCATAATGTTAATCCTTAATTGTATGATTTTAGCAGGTGGATAATATTTTCCAATAAAAGCATCTTTGCATTTAATCCAAGAATCAATGCTATTTCTAGGCAAAGACAATAACCATTCTTTTGCTCTCCCTCTCAAAGAGAAAGGGAAAAACTTCAGTTTTACGATGTCACTTTCTACCTAATTATACTTTTAATATCACATAACTCAACAAAGTTATTTAAATGAGAGGCGACATCATCAGTACTAGCACCAGAAAATTGCTCTTTCATAACAAGATTTAACAAGGCAAGCTTAATTTCATAAAATTCCGCTTTAGTAGCAGGTGGAGCAATTGGAGAGCATATGAAATCATTGTTATTAGTGCTAGTAAAGTCACACAACTTGGTGTTTTCAGTGGAAGACACAATGATAAAATAAAATAACAAGACAGGAATAAAGTCTACACTAAATTTTTTGGGTTTTAAAATTTTGCAACAAGGAAAATAAACTAACGAGAAATAAAACAAGCAAGACAGAAACAAATTAAAGTGATTGAGAGTGTGAGACTCCCCTTGCTGTAGCTCGAAGATCCCCGGCAACGGCGCCAGAAAAGAGCTTGATTGCTACTGATGAAGAGTTGGGTGGTGCCCCAAGCGAAGGCGGAGATGTAGCAAGCAGCAGTTTTCCCTCGATAACGAACCAAGGTTTATTGAACCAGTAGGACCTTGAAATCAACAACAAAGTGAATGTTGAAGATCTCTGCCACTTAATGTTCAACAGACGTGGACCTGCACACACTCAACCAAAATACTTTGCCCCCAACGGCGGAAAGGTTGTCAATCTTTCCGGTCTCGCAGAAAACAAAGCGGTTAATTGTATAGTGAAATATATGAATTATGAAAATGGACCAGAGGAGTAATGATGGTGAAAAGTGATGAATAAAGGTTGCGATCAATGTAAAAAGATGGACCAGGGGCCATGGGTTCACTAGTGGAGTCTCTCAAGTAAATAGAACATTCATATGATGGGTAAACAAATTACAGCTGGGCAATTGACAAGATTATAACACAAACTTAATCTAGCTATGACAAAGAGAACATGATAATATTTAATTAGGCATCATGACAATGAACAAAGACCGTTGAGTCCAACTGCATCTTTGTCTAAAAAGTCCACCGTGGGATCGCTATCCAGCCTGTCACCCATCAGTATTAAGTTGCAAGCAACAGACATTTGCATTAAGTAAAGTGCATGAAGTAAGCAATATTAAATATCAAAATATACTTTAACACCGCTGTTTTACCCTTAGTAGCAACAACACACCCTCTCCCTTAGACGTTTCTCCCTTAGACGTTTCTGTCACTCGTGCCCAGGAACAAAAGGGGGCATGAACCCACTATCTAGCATAAATACTCTCTCTTGGGGATATACACAATCACTTGGCCAAAGTAACTACTGTAGCGACTCGACCCAATAATATGGATCTCGTCTATGAGTATAGTGCTAGTCCCGGATCGACTCGCTAGCACACTCATTACAAATGAATAACAGTAACAAATGCGTCTTTATTAATATCGAATATGATCCAGAATACATAATTCTTACAACTTGCATAGCTCGAGGCTAGCTCAAATTGATACAAGTATACCAAACACACAGCGGAAATAAACGGAAGATGAAGCCTCAATCTTGACATGCCACAAGCGAAGCATGTCGAGTGAAGAATCATGACCTAACGACTCTCAAACCTGCAACAGTGAAATTGCAGCCGTTCCTGAATACGGTCAGTACATTTGGATTTGTACAGGCAAGTGATGCGGTGAGGTGGATATAAAATGGCAACCTAGCATCTACATGCTTATTTGGCTAGGTGGAGTTTCAAAGGCTAATTTTGCGCAAAGCAATAGTTTTATCCTATCATTTTTAAATAAACATTTTCCAACAAATTAAAACATCCATTGGACACCGATAGAAATCAGTGCTCCTACCCCTTGGTTCTCCCATCAAATTTTATTTACTGAAATTGGAATGAATGAGAACACTTGTAGGATCTAGTCTAGTTGGCTCAAGATGTCCGTAACCGGGGACACGGCTAAGTACTTAGATTTAAACTCTCGAGAGTGTTGTACACTTTACCCACATGGTCTATCTAACCCCATTTACCTAAACACTCAATTTGTATATAGGTTGGGAGAAAGCTAAACCGAGACCGTTGGGTAGTAGACCCTCAAGCCATCCTCCGCACCGTACCAAAGCTACTACGCTACATCTCTGGCTACGGGGACCCGAGTGCCTACTACTTAGTTAGTCAAGACGATGCCCATATCTATTTCGACATGTGGTTGTACTCGTAAGCTACTATACAAGACTCCACATTTATCCTCGGGAACCTGGGTGGCCGTTCACAAGTGCACCTACTCAGATACTACGGACCTGAGCAGCCACTCAACTATTTCCCACCAAAACCGACCAATTGCCACCCAGATATCAAATTAAATTAATGTTGTTTTATTAGATTTGCAAAAAGAAAAACTATGACTACAACATCAATCTCATCTTGTGATACCATAACCACGTCTAAGCAACTAAGCAATTTCAACGGTGCTTTCATGGTGGAACTATTCTACAAGGATACATATGGTAACTCACTTGGGGTTTAGTGAATCACCTAATAGCATAGGATACAATTCAACTCCTACACATGCAGATCTACAAAAATAGGACTAGATGCATAGTAGGAAAATAATAGGAGGTATGGTTGCATCACTGGCCTTAATCCTCATAGGGGTTCACACAATCCTCACAGTTGCAGCAACAGTCGCAAGTGTCATTCTCTACACGATTACACGTTCACAACAATAAGAAACAAGGCAAACATACACATATGCATGCATGACATGTTAATTGGGCACAAAACATTAACTTTAGTTCTCTGGATTATATGATGCATGAGAAATATTTTTAATGCAACAAACCAAAAAGATCGAGTTAATGTTGATTAAAGGGTTAAACATGAATCTATAGCTATTAATTCAAAACTTAGCTCTTACAATTAGGTTTAATGTTTTCTGGACAGAAGATTTAATTTTGAGACTTTTAGCCGAAGGAATTAAATCAATTCGAGTTATAGAAAAAAGTTATTATCAAATTACCAATTAACAAGATTTGAAAAAACAGCATATAAAACTTTGATAAAAGCTGAATATTATTTTAGATATGGATAGATATTATTTTTCTACGAATTTTGGTATAAAGATCATAATTTTCTGAGTTACGGTTAATGAGATATGAATTTTGCAAATTTTTAATGGTTTCTTGGAATTTTAATTCGGGTTAAACGGAAAAGATTCCGTGGCGGAGGCTAACCAGGGCTGACGTCAGCTGTCGTCAGCATACCGATTCGGAAATAAAAGAGAAAAACCTAGATCTAATCTGGGCCGTCCGACGGAGATCGGATGGCTGAGGACGCGCGCGTGGTCGACCCGACGGTGGCTTACCGGAAAACGGCGGCGGCGGCTCCGGCGATGACGAACGGCGGCGCTCCGGTGGTTCCCCGGGGTCGGCGACGGCTCCTTCGGGTGCGGATTCCCGCGGTGGTCCTCCTCATGGCCTCGGTTGCTCCTCCAGTGGTCCCGAACGGCGGCGGTGGAAGCTCTCGGAGCTCTGGTTAATGGCGGCGGCGGCGGCGAGACTTCGAGCTCGAACTCGAGCTCGGTTTCGAGGCTAAAACTAGGGATTTTTGCGGGGAAATGAACGAGGGGGTCAGGGGTTTAAATAGGCGGCCAAACTTGCGCGAGGGGCTTCGAATCGGGACGGGATTTGAGGGATTTTTGCACCGGCCGGATGAACTCGTGACGAACACGGGCTCTGTCCCGTTCTAGAAGAACCTGACAGGTGGGACCCACCTGTCAGCGGCGGAAAAGAAAAAAAAGAAAAGAAAAGGCTACGGGAAAAAAAGGAATGGGCCGGCTCGGCCCATTGCGGGTGCGCGCGCGACGGGTTAGTGGGCTGCGGCCCACTAGCACGCCCGGTTCGTTTTTTTATCTTTCTTTTTTATCTTTTTCTGAAAAACTGTTTTAGTTATAACTTTTGATTTTGAACTCCGAATTGAGTCAAACCAATTTTGAATTTTTTGTAAAATTCCCCTCGGTCATATTTGACTGTAAAAAAGGGTATTTTTGCACAAAACCCCAAGCCTATATAATTAGCTTGTTGAATTTGCTATAATTCAAAATAGAGTTTAGGGTTTATTTCTTTTGAACTATGCAAAACAAACAAATGCAAATTTTTAAAAGTATGCCATGATGAAATGCAATGATCTAAATGCAAAACATCCAAATAAAAGATTGGGATGTTACAGACTAACCCCCTTAAGATGATTCTCGTCCTCAAGAATCGGTTTGGTCAGCAAATAGGTGAGGGTGGTCTTCTCGAAGATCATCTTCTCGTTCCCATGTGGCTTCCTCTTCAGTGTGATGACTCCACTGGACTTTGCAAAATTTGATCATCTTGGTGCGAGTAATTCTTTCTGCTGTCTCTAGGATCTTGACTGGCTTCTCCTCATATGTGAGATCACTCTCCAATTGGACCTCCTCGAGCGGTACTGTATCCCTCAATGGTGTATCTGCCATCTCTAGGTGACACTTCTTCAACTGGGACACATGGAACACATTGTGCACATTGGACAAGACTTCTAGTAGCTCTAGCTGATAAGCTACTTCTCCCTTCCGTGCCAGAATCTTGTAGGGTCCAATAAACCTCGGTGCTAGCTTCCCTTTGATGCTAAAGCGCTTAACACCGCGTAGTGGTGAAATGCGAAGATACGCTCTATCTCCAACCTCGTACGTGATCTTCCTACGCTTCGAATCTACGTAGCTCTTCTGCCTCGACTGTGCTATCTTTAGCCTGTCACGAATTAACCTGACTTTCTCCTCAGCATCCTTGATAATGTCCGGACCGAAGAGACTACGCTCTCCTAATCCATTCCAGAGTAGTGGGGTCCTGCACTTTCTACCATATAGTGCCTCAAATGGTGACATTCCCGTACTAGCTTGATATCCATTGTTGTATGAGAACTCAACATAAGGTAGGTTCTCATCCCAACTCGATCCATAGTCTAGAGCACAAGCTCTCAGCATATCTTCTAGTATCTGATTGACTCTCTCAGTATGTCCATCTGTCTGTGGATGAAAAGCTGTACTGAACTCCAATCTAGTTCCCAACGACTCATGTAGCTAACGCCAAAAGTGGGAAGTGAACTGTGCTCCCCTATCTGACACAATTCCCTTGGGAACTCCGTGCAAACTGACAATCCTGCTCATGTAGAGCTGGGCTAGCTTGGCGCTGGTGTAGGTGGTCTTCACTGGTATGAAATGTGCGACCTTGGTCAAATGATCGACCACTACCCAAATAGAATCATAACCTGATTTGGTCCTGGGTAATCCCATAATAAAGTCCATACCAATCTTGTCCCACTTCCAATCGGGTATCGGCAAGGGTTGTAGCATCCCTGCTGGCTTCTGGTGCTCGGCCTTCACCCTGCTACACACATCACATTTAGCGATATACTCGGCGATATCCCGCTTCATATTGGGCCACCAGAACCTCTCCTTCAGATCCATATACATCTTCGTGTTGCCTGGATGGATGGAGTATGGTGAATCATGTGCCTCCTGAAATATCAGCTTCCTAATTTCCGGATCCTTTGGCACACAAATACGGTCCCCAAACCATATTGTTCCTTGCTCATCCTCTTGGAATTTTTCAGCTTTGCCTTCTTTCATACTACCTTTTATTTTTGCTATTTCTTCGTCTCCATTCTGGGCCTCTCTAATTCTGTTCATTAGAACTGGTTCTACCTCTAGTGTTGCCACATAACCCTCGAGTACTAACTCCAATCTAAGACGCTTAAACTGCTCACACAGATCTGGTGGTAATTCTCCTGTTGAAATCCCATTTGCATACACCTTACGGCTTAATGCATCTGCTGCAACATTGGCCTTCCCGGGGTGGTATTGGAGATTCGTGTCGTAATCCTTTATTAACTCTAGCCATCTCCTTTGCCTCATGTTCAACTCCTTCTGAGTAAAAATATATTTCAAGCTCTTGTGATCAGTGAACACCTCACAATGCTTGCCCATGAGGTAATGTCTCCATGTTTTGAGTGCATGGACGACCGATGCAAGCTCTAAATCATGAGTGGGATAATTTCTTTCATGTTTTTTGAGTTGCCTCGATGCATAGGATACGACTCTTCCATCCTGCATCAACACACTTCCAAGTCCCTGGCGAGAGGCGTCGCAATAAACTTGGAAATCCTTCTGAAGATCCGGCAGACACAGAACTGGTGCTCTCACTAATCGTTGCTTCAACTCTTGGAAACTATCTTCGCACTCCTTGGTCCAAGCAAATTTCTTCTCCTTCTTTAGCAACTTCGTCATTGGCTTTGCAATCTTGGAGAAGTTCTCAATGAACCTCCGATAGTATCCCGCAAGTCCTAGGAAACTCCGGATATCCTTTGCTGACTTTGGTGACTCCCATTCGGTCACAACTGACACCTTGGACGGATCCACTGCGATGCCTTCCGCCGACACTATGTGTCCTAGGAATCCCACAGTGTTTAGCCAGAACTCACACTTGCTAAATTTAGCATACAACTTGTGTTCCCTAAGCTTTTCCAGTATCTGACGCAAGTGTCCTTCATGCTCCTCTTCATTCTTGGAGTATACTAAATATCATCGATGAACTCTACAACGTACTTGTCCATGAATTCCATAAGAACATTGTTCTTCATGCTCATAAATCAGGCTGGAGCATTGGTTAGTCCAAACGGCATATCCGTATACTCATTTAGACCATACCTCGTGGTGAAGGCGGTCATGGGAATATATTCTTTTCTAACCTTCAATTAGTGGTATCCCGATCGAAGATCGATCTAGGAGAATATGCACACTCCCTTCAACTGGTCAAACAAATCATTGAAGTTGGGCAGTGGGTATTTGTTCTTTATCGTCACCTCATTAAGCGAGCGATAGTCCTTAACCAACTGTTGTATCCTATCCTGCTTCTCCACCCACAGGACTGGTGCTCTCCAGTGCGATGAACTACGTTGAGTGAGACCTTTATCCAACTGCTCCTTGAGTTGCTTTTTTAGCTACTTCAATTCCTCTACATCCATTTGTAAGGCCTCTTAGCTATAGGTCATGCTCCTGGTATCAAGTCAATGTTAACCTCGATATCTCTACGCCGTGGTTTTCCTATTAACTCCTTTGGTAACTTTTCGGGGTATTTATTTACCACGGATTTGTCCTCCAGGAGAACTAGTTCTAATGGTTCACCTGAGGGTTTGGTTGGTTAGCTTATTCTATCCACAAATGCTCTTTGATATGAATCATTGCAATGCACCAGTATCAAAATATCAAGAGCGATGCTTGAATTGATCAAGAGTTTACACATAATGAGGAATTGGCTTAGCATAGACTTATTATATGCTCATATTATTTACATAGCCCTCTGTAACGGATTTGGCTTGGCTCCTTCTGCGGCAATCTGCTCTGTGCATTTGTCGGCGTAGTGTCCCATCTTGCATCTGAAGCACTGCACCTGAATAAGATCCCTCTTGGGACGGTTTTGAAATCCCTTCTTTTGATGATTTCCTCCATGTTGCACCTCCTGAAATGGATCCTGCTCGTTCCCCTTGAAGTCTCCAGTGTTCTTCTTCTTTTCTAGGCAGTCCGATGCATAGTGCCTTGGTTTCTTACATTTGTAGCCTATCACATTGTTGATATCCTTCTTATTAGAATTCCCTTCACTGTTCTTCCTTTCGGGGCCATGTTCTTGTTCTTTGCGTTGGTCGCAGTCTACTTGACTGATATCTCGCTTGCGTTTGCCCGTCTGCATTTGTCCATCCGAGTTATCCTTGAGAGCTCAGTGCATCACATCCTTTACGTGTTGCTTCACTTGCTGAACAATGGGGTATAGGTGACATCGGGCAGGGACATGATTTGATCCTTCACATAGGAAACAAGCAACCTGAAGTGTTGTGCACTCTTCAACTACATGACTTGCATCACAATATGGGCATCCCTTGCGATGTCCCATCGATGTGTGTCCTATTTTGCCACAAATTTTGCAATAGCATTTCATATCCATGTTACGGCCTTGTGTCCTTGGCGTATGATCAACAAGACGGAATTCCAGCAATGTTCTCTTAAATTTCTCCCATGCAATATCCTCTGGTAGTCCATTAATTGGCCTTTTGGTATGCCTACCACCAAGACTTTGCGCCATCCATGAAGTACTCAATAGCTCATTGAACCATGTCCTTTGCTTCAATGTTTTTATCCTTCATGCTTTGCTCTATGCTCTGGGTCCCTTGTCCCGCTACCAAGAACGTCAGTGTTTCAGAAAAGGCAAGGATCCCTTCAATTCTCATCTATTGTGATGGGTGTTTTTTTTGTCTAGGTTAGGTTGGGGTAAGGATAGAGAAGAATAGATCCTAAGAGAATAACACTACCCATACTAGGTATGATTCATACAACACTTAGCAAACAATCACATAAGCAAGCCAAACACTTTAAAATACTTTTGAAAAAAAGTAGGATATATATTCCTGCGATTTTTTTCTCTTGAAACAAATAGAATCACATCAAACTAGTATTGTCATACAACGTGAGTTGATATGATCAATACCTAACACGTCTCGATAACTAATAAGAAACTAAATGGTGGGCAACCTATTATCTTCTCAAGATTCCATAGATGAATTTCATGTTCCCTTCTTGTCCAGAGTTTTTTTCTTCTCAATGGGGTTCTCCACTATTATTTTTGAAAAAGGGGAGATGGAAATAAAGACGAGGATAAGGTTACCAGAATAAAGTCAAATAAATATATAGAGGATTTGAAAAATAAGTTTTCATCCTATGGTCATTCCATTTTCTAAGGTCACGATCCTACAGTCAACACAGTGCTCTGATACCATCTGTACTCATAGACGAGATCCATATTATTGGGTCGAGTCGCTACAACTACGCACATAGGAGAGCATGCAAGAACATAAATCAACATATAAGAATCATGCACAATCTGATCATAACTTTATAATCCATCGGATCCCAGCAAACACATCACATAGCATTACAACAATCGATCTTGATCATGTTAGGCAGCTCACAAGATCATAAGACATGAAGCACAAGAGAGAGAGACTACCATATATCTACTACCATGGACCCAAGGTCCAAGGTGGGACTACTCACAAATCATCCCGGAGGAAGGCATGGCGATGAAGAGCCCTCCGGGATCGATCTCCCCTCCGGCAGAGTGCCGGGATTTGCTTCAGAATCTCCCCCAAATTAGGGTTTTAGGTGATGGCGCCTCGGGATGACTTTTTTGGAAAATAATGGCCGCCCCGTCGTTTTTAGGGTTTTTTGGATTTTATAGGCGTCGGAGGGGGCCGAGGCGGTGCCCAGGGGGCAGGGGCGGGCCCCACCCACGGGTCTAGGGGGCCGCAGCAGGCACCCGCCTGTGGCCCCTGGGTGGCCCCCAAGGTCGCCCTTCGGTCTCCGTCTTCGTCTTGGCGTAAAAATAATATCCGTAAATTTTGGTCCAATTCCGAGAATATTTCCAGAAGTAAATTTCTGAAACACAAAACAGCAAAAACAGGGAACTGGCACTGGGCATCTTGTCAATAGGTTAGTCCAACAAAATGCATAAAAATGACGTGATATGATAATAGAAACATGTGACAACATCACAAAATTAGCATGGATCACTCAAAAATTATAGATACGTTTGACACGTATCAACCACTAACCAATGTTTGAGCTGATTTCTCAGATTTTCATTGTGCGGAGGAGAATGGTGAGTTATATTTATATTTTGCTTAAGCCGCTCTCGGGTTAATTCAAGTGAGGACGTGAACCATCAACACCGGGTGAAAGTGGGGAAATGACCTTGCTTGCCACAAGTTATAACCAACTTCTTACTGCTTCCTCATGAGATTAAAAACAGGGCACAAAAAGGAGAATTTTGAATATTTTAAAAATAGCACATGAGAAATTTATTTGGAGTGGCAGGGAAATACCACATGTAGGTAGGTATGGTGGACACAAATGGCAAAGATTTTTGGCTCAGTGAGTTGGATGCAGGAGAAGTATTCCCTCCCAGTACAGAGTTTTTGGGCTTAGCAGGATATCAAGCAAACACATAACATCAACTTGGTTCAATGAATGACTACAGATATACATCATGCATAACCAATAGACTTCACACCGTCTACCTTGTTAGACAAACCAACTCTTTGCAAAAGAATATCTAGACTTTGAGAACTACCAAGCAGGACAAGCACCACAATTTTAAAGCCTTACTGTAATTCTTTACTAATCTATTCTTACTAGATGATCCACAAGTTTAATCATTAATCTACTTCATATCTCTAAACAATTTCCAAGTATCAAAGATTCAAGACAATAGTCTACAAGATTAAGCAGCACTTTTTACACTTCCTACATGATAATTTCCACTTAACCAAACACCAATCAACTTATTTGAAACAAAACAAAAGGGTGAAGCAACATGAGCAAAACTTCCTAACTACAAAATCTAACAGCTCTGAACAAGAGATGCTTGAAAACAAGAGCTAAAAGCATAAATGACAAAGGCTAAACACTCAACACATATAAGTGAAGCACATGATTGTATAATGAAAAAGCGGAGCGTGTCTCTCTCCCAAACAAGCATGCATGGATCCAAATTATTGCAAGGACCATAAAACTAACAAAAACAAACTGAAAGTAAAAACAAACTGACGCTCCAAGAACAGCACATAATGTGTAAAGGAATAAAAATATAGTACCATGAGAGAAACCGATGATTATTGATGAAGAAGGGGATGCCCAAGGCATCCCCAAGCTTAGACGCTTGTAACTTCTTGAATATTTCAGAGGAGGGTCCATGGGGATCCTCCCCAAGCTCAGGCTTTTGTTCCTTCTCGATCTTCCTTCATCACCTCGCACTTGGATACTTTTTCTTCACGCAAAATTTATAGCAACTTCATTAAGGGGTTAGTCCACAAAAACAATATCTTCCTTCAGTTCCAAAGCACATATCAAGAACTCATTTTTTACAACATTAGCTACTGTAACAAAGGTCTAAGTAAAGCTCTAGCTTTGAAAAAGCTTCACTTTGCCCGCGAAAGAAGCAATACAAAACTGAGGACAAAATCTGTAAAAAAAAACAGAACAGACTGTAAAGATGAATTTTTTCGAGGCACTTATGTACCTCAAATCAGAAAACTTAAAACTATAAAAAGGTAGACAAAACCCTGATGCCTGCTGTCACAAATTTGCAGCCATAGATGACGTTCTGTGAATTTTTGGATTTTCGAACAGTGAAGAACAGAAATCTGTTTCTGAACAGCAAAATCACAAATTAGTCTTCCTCTCTTTAGAGGCTATTCTTGGCACCAAAAAACAAAACAAAAAGATACAAGGGAGTTGTTACAGAAGTAACATCACCCAAAACTCAAAGAAACTAAAAAGAAACAGAAGGTAAAATAAAATGGGTTGCCTCCTATAAGCGCTTTTCTTTAACACCTTTTAGCTAGGCAGAAAGGGCAAATTCAAGTTTTATCAATAGTATCAAATTCAAAACCACTCTTTGGCTTACCAATGTTACTTCTGTAACAACTCCCTTGTATATTTTTGTATTGGCCAAGCTCCTTTGTTGAATCAATATTGCTTTGTGATTTATCAATCATTGTCAAGTGTTATGCTTTTAAATCTCCAAAGTGTTCTTTTCTAGTTACTTCTTGCTTAGATGTTTTACCTGGTTAATCATTATTTGTTTCATTCAATGAACCTTTGTTTTGGATCATTGCATTCAGTTCATATGCTTTACATGATTAGTTGATCATGATTGTGATTGGTAGCATTTCATTTCAAAAATTATTTTATTATCACTTACCTACTCGAGGACGAGCAGGAGTTAAGTTTGGGGATGCTGATACGTCTCCGACGTATCTATAATTTTTTATGTTCCATGCTTGATTATATATCAGTGCCACATATTTTTACAAAGTTTTTATATCATTTTGGCATTATTTATGGAACTAACCTATTAACAAGATGCCTAGTGCCAGTTCCTGTTTTCCGCTGTCTTTTTGTTTCAGAAAACTTGTTCTGGGAAGTTTCTCGGATTGCTCTCATAATTTGCGGGAATTATTTCCAATATGAAACGAAGACGGAACCCGAAGGACAACCGGAGGGGAGGCACAGGGGCTCCAGACTCCACCTGGTCGCAGCCCCCTTGGCCACGCGTGGGGCCCACCTGGGGCCCCTGTCCATTGCCTCGCGCCGCCCCTTCGCCTATAAATTTTCCTCTGACCTAAAAACAGAGAAGGCGCGATCATAATCTCCAGAATACGTCTGAGGATGCCGCCATCTCAAACCCTAGTTCGAGAGGGTTCAGAAGCTCTTCCCGGCACCCTGCCAGAGAGGGGAATCGACGCCGGAGGCATCTACACCACCATGCCTGCCTCCGGAGTGATGCATGAGTAGTCCACCACGGGACTACGGGCCCATAGCAGTAGCTAGATGGTTGTCTCTCCTCCTTGTACTCCATTGTTTAGATCTTGTGAGCTGCCTATCATGATCAAGATCATCTATTTGTAACTACTACATGATTGTGTTTGCATGGATCCGATGAATTGTGGAAGTCATTACTTTTGTTCAGTTATGTGTTTCATCTATGATCTTGCATGCTCTCCGATGCTAGTGGTTGCTTTGGCCAAGTAATTGTTAGTGTTGTATGAGGGAGTATTTATGCTAGATAGTGGGTGCATGCCTCTCTGAAAGTGCATGGTTGCCCCCATGTGTGGTTTTGGTAATTAATGACAATCTCTATGGACTAATATGTGCTTTGAGCTATACTTGCAGGTTTTGTCCATTAGCTTGCTTGATCTCCATATGTTGGAGTCAAGGCTTAAAGAAGAAGATTACTTGTTGATAAAGGCTAGGTGCAAGTTGATCAACGCACAAGACTAGTGATGTACCATGACAGATCATGTGATCTCATGGGTGGTAAGCATTGTCAATATAGTCTTGTGAACTAACTGAAGGGGTCGTTGCATAGAAAACAAAAATTTTCCTACGAAACAAGCGGAAGAAACTCCATGATCTAGATCTATTAAACGAAGGCAGCGAAGTGGAGATCCAATCTCTTACCCTTGAAGATCGAACAAACGTGTTTTGTCGGTGCAGGGGTTGGCTAGTCGATCCCCGCAACTAGACTCATCTAGTCGCGAGGAGATGTATTATCCACGCGATCCAAGATCCAATCCGATGAAGCACCGCAACGAGCAGCACCTCCGCGGTATCCACACGTACAGCTCGATGAAGACTCCGCCTTCTTGATCCCGCAAGCAAGGAGGGAGTGGCTAGATAGATCTCAGCACCACAACGGTTGTGGTGGTGTTGATGGTGTAGATCTCCCACGGACAGGGCTTTGCCAAACCGTGCAAGAGGGACAGAGGAGGAGGGAGGTGGCTGGCAGCTAGGGTTAGGGTGGGGTGCATCTAGGGCAGCATTTGGATGTCTTGTGCCGTACCCCCACACCCCCTTTTATATGTGGCGGCCAGAGGGGAAACTCTAGGCCGGCTGGCCTAGGGCTTACTTGACCCTCAAGTTAGCCGAGTCCTGATAGCGCGAGAGGTGTTAATCAATCACGCTTCGTTGGGCACCCCAAGAGGAAGGTTTGAGGAGCACAGCAGCAAGTTTTCCCTCAGTTAGAAACCAAGATTATCGAACCAGTAGGAGTGAGAAATGCTTCAGAAGGTTGTCCACAATTGCAATGGCGCCAGAAAAAGAGTTGTTGCAGGGGAGACAGTGGAACCTGCAGAACACAATCAAACTACTTTGCCCCAACGAAGCAGTGAGGTTGTCAATCTCACCGGCCTTGCTGAATACAAAGGATTAAATGTATGTGTGGAAGGAAGCTTGTTTGCAGTAAATGAAAGCAGTAGAGCAGTTGATTTAATTGCAGATGTAAAAGAATAGACCGGGGTCCACAGTTCACTAGTGGTGTCTTCTCCATAAATAAAATACTACACATGTTGGGTAACAAATTACAGCTGGGCAATTGACAGAATAGAGAATGCATGGCAATGCATGAACATTGCATAATACAGAGGATGATGATGTCTATATGAGATGCTTTGGGCATTACGACAAAATACATAGATAGCTGTTCCAAGCATACACCTATGCCTAAATAGTCCACCTTTGAGATAACATACCGTAAAATCTCTCCAGTATTAAGTTGCAAGCAACAGACAATTGCATGAAGAATTGTGCATAAAGTTTACTCCCTAGTAGCAACGGCACTCCCCCGTCCTTATATGTTTCTGTCACTCAAGCCAAGGCACGCAGGGACCGAACCCACTATCTAGCATAAATACTCCCTCTTGGAGATACAAGCAACTACTTGATCAAGGCAATTACAAGTACCGGAAAGCATGCAAGATCACAAATAACATAGACATAATAATATCAATAATCAACATCACAAGGTACTTCTCTATTCATCGGATCCCAGCAAACACAACATGTAGCATACAATAAGATGATCTTGATCATGATAGGCAGCTCACAAGATCTAAACATGATAGCACAAGAGGAGAAGACTACCATCTAGCTACTGCATGGACCCGTAGTCCAAGGATGAACTACTCACACATCTGTCCGGAGGCGGGCATGGTGGTGTAGAGCCCTCCGGTGATGATTCCCCTCTCCGGCAGGGTGTCGGGGAGAGCTTCAGAACCCTCCCGAACTAGGGTTGACGACGGCGGCGGCGACGGATGTTTTTTTGGAATTTTGATCGGGTACTTAGGGTTTTCTCGTCGGGGGGATTATATAGGCGAAAGGGCGGCGTCGGTGGAGGCCCGAGGGTTCCACACCACCTGGTGGCGCAGCAGACAGGTGGGCCGCGCCACCCTAGGGTGTGGTCGCCCTCTGGTGCGTCTTCGACTCCCCTTTGGACTCCGTGTGCGTGACGAAATTATAAGATCCTGGGTTTTTGTCCCGTCCAATTCCGAGAATATTTCCTTAAGTACTTTTCTGAAACGGAAAAAACAGCAGAAAATAGGAACTGGCACTGGGGCATCTTGTTAATATGTTAGTTCCAAAAATGCATAAAAATGCTATAAGATGTAAACAAAACGTGTAGCAAATGGTATGAAAACAAGCATGGATCATAAGAAATTATAGATACGTCAGAGACGTATCAGCATCCCCAAGCTTAGTTCTACTCGTCCTCGAGTAGGTAGAACGATAACAAATAATTTCTTAGGAGACATGCAAACTCACAATCTAGATCAACATAGTAATGCAAAACACATGATGTGAATAAGGTGATCCAAAACAATTGTCTATAGTTGACATTAAGCAAACAATGATTAACAAATGCTAGCTAAAAGAAGCTAGAACTTTTCATGAATCAGCGTGTTGGAGACTAGGAACCATACATAAGGTTTAGAAAGAAGAATAGTAAATTGTGTCTCCAATGTAAAATGTCAATCAATCTTCAAAGCATCAAATTCAGTTAATAATAGAAATAGCCAAGCTCAAGTCAAGTGTCCTTAATCCATCCACTTAACTTATCAACTGTTATGTAGTCCACTCAACTAATACAAGCAAGAAGAAGGCTTGGCACCATGAGGTTATGGCAAAGAGAATAATAATGGGGGTTTGGAAGGCCAAAAAGAAAGGCTCAAACAGTGGAAGAGGTAACCACAAGACAAGAGGAAGTCCCGTAGTAGACACTGAATGAGGAGTAGTGATTGCCATGCAACGGATGCACATAGAGCTATATAAATGGAAGCTCTCCAATGGAACTAGTGGGGGTGCATCCAACTTGCTTGCTCATGAAGACCTAGAGCTCACTTGAGGAGGCTCATCGTTGGAATATACAAGCCAAGTTCTATAACGTTTGGTCCCCACATAGTTATACTAATGAAGCATGAAAACTCACTACAATGATGTAGGTGCTACTAGCACAAGTGTGGAATAAAAGAATAGTAGTGTTGCCCCCTCTCTCATTTTATATTCTTTTTTCTTTTTTCTCTTTGAGGCCTTTGTGGCTCTTTTATATTTTTCTCTCATTGGTCTCTTTTGGACTCTTTTGATTGGCCACTTTGGACTCTTTTCAATATGCTCACAGGTAGAGGCAACACTCTATTTTACAAGATAATCATCACACTTTTTGGTGTACTCAAAACTCAAAGACTAATACATGGTGTATGGTGGATATGCAAGACCGAGCGTAGTGTGGAAAAGATGTAACACATGTGGAAAACCACGCATCACACTAACTCAAATGGTCAAGCAATACTATATGGTAATGAAGTAAAAATGACATAAAGTCATGTAATGTAAATGATGGATGTTGCATGGCAATGTATCTCGAAACAACTATGAAAATGCTGTGATAGGTAGATATGGTGGCTGTTTTGAGAAAGATAGTTGGCTTATGTGTAGGAGAACAAGATGAAGATCTCCCACGGGGTTGGATGTACTTGCGAAGTATGCACCAATCTCAATGTGAAAAAGGGCAATGCAAAGTACCGAAGAGGCTAGCAAAATATGGAGGTGGAAGTGCCAAAAACCAAAAACTCACATAGCATGTCGTATATTGCAAACAACTAACAGTATCAAAGTCTCACAAATGGTTAGAGACACCCAAGAGGGATCGTGGCGGCGACACAAGTGCCCCGTTGGCTTCCCCGACCGTTGCAGTAACTATACCATTAGAAACTTCTTTTTAACTAAGAGGAAATCACGACACTAAAGCACTATTGACTTAAGTTGTTTTTAGTTCAGAAAAGTACGGCTCCACGCTCTACTAACACATCTTCACTAATCAGCTCTTAACAACATTAGCCAACAAATTTTAACCAATAGTTATTTTAATGCCTCAAAACAATTGAAGAGGAGCAAGTTATCTACACAATGGTCTACAAGACTATGCAGCTTTTCTCTATTTCATACCACTATCACAAGCATCGCATTTTCCAATCTAACACATCAACCAAGCAACTAAAACAACTCTCTAACAAATAAGGGTGAAACACAAGAGAGCTTAACACAAAGAACTAGCAACCCTAAACAAGATAACATGCTAAAAGCGAGAGCTTACTAGAAAACAGACAGTAGCTAAGAATACTCAACAAATATAAGCGAAGCACAAGGGTATTCATATGAAAAAGCGGAGCGTGTCTCTCTCCCACACAAGAATGCTAGGATCCAACTTATTAAGCAAACTAAAACACACACTCAAAATAAAAACAGACGCTCCAAGCAAAATACATAAGATGTAGTGGAATAAAAATATAGTATCACTAGAGATGACCTGATAGTTTTGTCGATGAAGAAGGGGATGCCTTGGGCATCCCCAAGCTTAGATGCTTGAGTCTTCTTGAATTTGCTGGGGATGACCCACCGGGGCATCCCCAAGCTTAGGCTTTTCACTCTTCTTGATCTCATCATATCGTCCCTTTTGCTTACTTGAAAACTTCCACCACATCAAACTCAAAATAATTCTCATTAGAGGGTTAGTGCATAAACCAAAAATTCACAAGTTCTACTGTGACACAAGCACACCTTAATGCATTATAACATTAGCTACAGACACTGATGCTCAAAGAATCAAAAAGATCCAAGTAAACATCGCAAAAGAAGCAATGCACAATAAAAGGCAGAATCTGTCAAAATCTGAACAGTCTGTAAAGACGATTTTTTTCGAGGCACTAGAGTTGCTCAAATCGAAAATCACTGAACTAGAAAAAGTTTCATACATATATGAAGATTCAGCACACAAAATCTCAAAGCATTTCGTCGCTTCTGGAATAAATGACGAATTTAACGGTGACAGACAGAAATCTGTTTCCTGTGCAGAAATCCAAATATAGCAAAAACTTTCTACTAGAGACCTTACTTGGCACAACATTGCAAGAAAATAAAGATACAAAGAAGTTGCTACAGAAGTAAACAAACTTCTTGACTCAAATAAAAGAAAATATACTGAAAATAAAATGATGGGTTGTCTCCCATAAGCGCTTTTCTTTAACGCCTTTCAGCTAGGCGCAGAAAGTGAACATCAAGTATTTCCAAGAGAAGAAGCATCAAAACGATAATTTGCTCTAACAATAGAGTCAAAAGGTGACTTCATTCTCTTCCTAGGGAAGTGTTCCATACCTTTCTTAAGAGGTAATTGATATCTAATGTTGCCCTCTTTCAAATTAATAACAGCACCAGAAAATTGCTCTTTCATAACAAGATTTAACAAAGCAGGTTTGATCTCATAAAAATCTGTCTTAGCAGCAGGTGGAGCAATAGGAGTACATATGAAATCATCATTATTAGTACTAGTGAAGTCACACAACTTAGTGTTTTCAGCAGTACTCATTTTTGAGGAAAACAAGGTAAACCGAATTGAACAAGATTAAACAAGTAACTAATTTTTTTGGGTTTTTGATATAGGAAAGCAACAAGATAAATTCTACACTAATTTTTTTGTGTTTTTGATATAAGAAAGCAAAACAAGACAAAGCAATAATAATAAGCAAGACTAAAACAAAGTAAAGAGATTGGAACTGAGAGACTCCCCTTGCAGAAGCTTCTCTACTCCCCGGCAACGGCGCCAGAAAGAGCTGTTGACGGAGGAGTGAGAAGTTTGGTACTTCGAGAAGCTTCTTACTGAGCACTCTTAACTCCCCGGCAACGGCGCCAGAAAAAGAGCTTGATAGCGCGAGAGGTGTTAATCAATCACGCTTCGTTGGGCACCCCAAGAGGAAGGTTTGAGGAGCACAGCAGCAAGTTTTCCCTCAGTTAGAAACCAAGGTTATCGAACCAGTAGGAGTGAGAAATGCTTCAGAAGGTTGTCCACAACTGCAATGGTGCCAGAAAAAGAGTTGTTGCAGGGGAGACAGTGGAACCTGCAGAACACAATCAAACTACTTTGCCCCAACGAAGCAGTGAGGTTGTCAATCTCACCGGCCTTGCTGAATACAAAGGATTAAATGTATGTGTGGAAGGAAGCTTGTTTGCAGTAAATGAAAGCAGTAGAGCAGTTGATTTAATTGCAGATGTAAAAGAATAGACCGGGGTCCACAGTTCACTAGTGGTGTCTTCTCCATAAATAAAATACTACACATGTTGGGTAACAAATTACAGCTGGGCAATTGACAGAATAGAGAATGCATGGCAATGCATGAACATTGCATAATACAGAGGATGATGATGTCTATATGAGATGCTTTGGGCATTACGACAAAATACATAGATAGCTGTTCCAAGCATACACCTATGCCTAAATAGTCCACCTTTGAGATAACATACCGTAAAATCTCTCCAGTATTAAGTTGCAAGCAACAGACAATTGCATGAAGAACTGTGCATAAAGTTTACTCCCTAGTAGCAACGGCACTCCCCCGTCCTTATATGTTTCTGTCACTCAAGCCAAGGCACACAGGGACCGAACCCACTATCTAGCATAAATACTCCCTCTTGGAGATACAATCAACTACTTGATCAAGGCAATTACAAGTACCGGAAAGCATGCAAGATCACAAATAACATAGACATGATAATATCAATAATCAACATCACAAGGTACTTCTCTATTCATCGGATCCCAGCAAACACAACATGTAGCATTACAATAAGATGATCTTGATCATGATAGGCAGCTCACAAGATCTAAACATGATAGCACAAGAGGAGAAGACTACCATCTAGCTACTGCATGGACCCGTAGTCCAAGGATGAACTACTCACACATCTGTCCGGAGGCGGGCATGGTGGTGTAGAGCCCTCCGGTGATGATTCCCCTCTCCGGCAGGGTGCCGGGGAGGACTTCAGAACCCTCCCGAACTAGGGTTGACGACGGCGGCGGCGACGGATGTTTTTCTGGAATTTTGATCGGGTACTTAGGGTTTTCTCGTCGGGGGGATTATATAGGCGAAAGGGCGGCGTCGGTGGAGGCCCGAGGGGGCCACACCACCTGGTGGCGCGGCAGACAGGTGGGCCACGCCACCCTAGGGTGTGGTCGCCCTCTGGTGCGTCTTCGGCTCCCCTTTGGACTCCGTGTGCGTGACGAAATTATAAGATCCTGGGTTTTTGTCCCGTCCAATTCCGAGAATATTTCCTTAAATACTTTTCTGAAATGGAAAAACAGCAGAAAACAGGAATTGGCACTGGGGCATCTTGTTAATATGTTAGTTCCAAAAATGCATAAAAATGCTATAAGATGTAAACAAAACATGTAGCAAATGGTATGAAAATAAGCATGGATCATAAGAAATTATAGATACGTCGGAGACGTATCAAGTCCTCCTAGGACTCCACCTCCCATTGGCCGGATTGGCCCATGTGGGCCTTTGTGTGGTGCGGCTGGCCCAAGTGGCCAGCTGCACCCCTTTGGTCCATGTGGTCCCCATACTTTAGGTGGGCCCCACTTCTAGAACCTTCTAGAACCTTCCAGTACCTTACCGAAATATTCTGGAACTTTTCCGACACCTCCGGAAACCACTTTACTTATATGAATCTTATTCTCCGGACTCTTCCGGATCTCCTCGTGATGTCTATGATCCCATCCGAGACTCCGAATCAATATTCATTCATACCATCAAATATCTCAAGCCCTAGCTACATCGGAGCCTTAAGTGTGTGACCCTACGGGTTCGAGAATATGCAGACATGATCCGATCAATAATCAATAGCGGGACCGGGATGCCCATATTGACTCCTGCATATTCAATGAAGTTCCTTATCGATTGAACCACGATGCCGGAGATTCTTAATCTCGTATACGATTCCCTTTGTCTCACCGATATTTAACTTGCCCGAGATTCGATCGTTGATATCTCCATATCTAGTTTCATCTCATTACCTGGCAAGTTCTCTTTACTCGTCCATAATATAGGATCTCCGTGATTATCACTTAATCACATGGTTGCAACCTTTCTGATGCTATATTACCGAGAGGGCCCATAGATATCTTTTCCGTCACAAGGACGGACAAATCCCACTCTTGATTCATGTCACCCAACAAATACCATCGGAGATACCTGAAAGCCACCTTTATAATCACCCAGTTACGAAGTGACGTTTGATGTCCACAAAGTATTCCTCCGGTAAACGGGAGTGACATAATCTCATGGTCTAAGGAAACTATACTTGGCATATACAAAAGCGTTGACAATTAAACTGTATGACACGATCAATTGCAACTCTTTTATTATTGGGTCTTGTCCATCACATCATTACTCCTAATGATATGACTCCGTTATCAAGTGACTATAACAAGTCCATGGTTAGGAAACTCTAATCTTCTCTTGACTAACGAACTAGTCTAGTAGAGGCTTACTAGGGACACATGGTTGTTTATATTCCACACATGTATTATGTTTCCAATTAATACAATTATAGCATGGATAATAAACTATTATCATAAACATGAATATGCTAATAAACCATTTTATTATTGCCTCTAGGGCATATTACCACGAGTCTCCCACTTGCACTAGAGTCAATAATCTAGTTTACATTTTTCCGATCTAACACTCATGGAGTCTCAGTGCTGAATATTTTTGCTCGTGGAAGAGGTTCTGTCCGTGTTCTGTACTATACAGTTCTCTATGTTCTTTGCAAAATGTTAATGTCACCTACTTTGACATTACTTTATCATCACATGATAAACCTCATCATCATATGACGAATATATTTGGTTACAGAGTGAGACTTTCGTTTCCCTTTGATGCCTACATGACGTATGATCAGTCAAAAGAACTTTCACATAGCATGTGCACCCGGAACTCACTCAATATTGAAATAAAATTTCTCAAACCAAAATATTATATCTTTTAATCCTTGAATTAATCATATACTCCTATATGTTGTAGACTCAACAAATCGACTGTGCAATACATATCACTTCGATATTTTCGATCATGCTTTCGCTGCGCTTCTGCCTATATGAGATTTCCAATCTAGTTTGGTGTCATGACTTCAACCAAGTCTACATTCTCTAGATTAAATTATCTCATCTCCATGTTGAAATGACTCCTCATTTCTAACACGTTCTTCTAACCAAGAACTTGGGTCACATATCGTCAAATACAAAATACGTGGTTCTTATATGTTTAGACCTATGAACAATTCATAGCGAATACCAACATATCCTCCAACCATTATTCTTGTACTGAGTTATCAACTCAATGTTTCACCTATTTCTCACAAGCAGATGAACCTTTCTTCTCTTGTTCCATTTTGAACTCTTTCAAAATCTTACTTAGGTTAAACATCCTGACATAACGCTTTATCAAACATATCTATCCTCCATAGATACATCCATCTCCATGGATATTTGACGTTCAAACTAACTTCATAAGTTATACGTTGGTTCCTGACTCATTTACAACACTTATGAAATCTCCATTTCACTCAAACAAGATGTTGTAAACTCCCACTCAAATATACACCATACACATATTAAATTGTGAAACCACTTTGGCTCTCACTCAGAAATATGTTATCCTTATATTTGACCATGATTTAACTAGCTCCCACTCAAACATATGTCTCCACATATTTTGATCATGGAAAATAGTTTCTGCTCTAACTTAACATATGTCACCACATATTTTAATTAGATCCCACTCAGTTCTTTATGCACTTTCTCGATATTTGGACACCTCAAAAATTATTAATTAACTTTTAAAATTCGAGAACTCATATACGAAACGCTAGTACTTTACTAGCTTTAAGTTTTATTTATTCTCTGCAAAACCCCTTTTGAGGAATAAACTTAACATCGAATGACTCTTAGTCACTTTCGTATTTAAGGCTTCTATCTCTTTGTAGTTTCGTAGGTAGGTCTTGTTTCTTAAACATGACAAGTAAATCATGAATATTATTTTGTAACCTGACAAAATACAATATTCTTGAATCCTACTTCTCTCAGAAAAACTTAACTCGAAATTCAATGATCACTATCATTAATTTCTATTTTAAATATCAAGTCTAAACCATTAATGCACTTTTCAAAATGTGCCACTTGATAATTAAAAGCAAGATCAACCATCTTGATTTAAGTCTCTTTATTCCATCAATCCTATTTATCAATGAAACTCCTTTCACGATAAACCACTAAAAACCTCCAGCACAACCAACAAATTGATTTGCTCCTTTTAGTCTCATATTGTGGAATCTTATTCATAGTCACACTTATGAATATACTACAACATTATTCGCAACACGCTCTAATTATCTCATAATCATTGAAACCTCCTTTTCTCATAACTCATATGAAAAAAAAACATATGCGAATCATACATAGACCCTTGTTTCTAAACGGAGTGTTATCAAATAAATCTAAATGTTACAAATAAACCCTAATAAGAAAAAACCCTTTTATTTTATCAGACCACACAATATCTAATATAATGTGATTACAATATTTAGGGCGCATCAAAACGTCTTTTGAATAAAATCTAAATATTGCAATTTGCGAAAACACTTTTCACAAGTCTTCATACTAAAACAATAACTCAAATATTTTGTCTGTAGCGGACCTGCACTTAAAAAATTGGCAAGATCCCTGTGTATAGTGCTAGTCCCTGGATCGAATCGCTAGCACACACAGTTTACGATGAATACCTTAACATTGTATCAATTTATTACACGAATGATCCAGAATTTACAAGTATCCATTACAACTTGCATAGCTCTAGGCTAGCATTTTACTAAGATCAGCACAGCGGAAATAAAATTAGCAATGAGTCTCCATCATCTTCATGTGCCACAGGCGAACATGTTGGTTGCAGACTCGAAACCCTTAACGTAAACTCACTCATCGTCAGAACAATCTGCAACAAATAAAATTTTGCAACAGAGTGGGTCAGAACCATTAAAAATGGATCTGGCAAGTGACACTATGTGGACACTTAATGGAATAACTCTAATAACCTGTATGCATATTTGGCTGGTGGAGTTTCAAGGCTATTTTGCATAAAGCCAATTTTTCCTAACACTTTGTAAAACATTTTCTTTTAAATATTCGAGACAATATGGCATGAAATCCATAGGCTCGTCTACCCTTGTTCACCCATCAAATTTTACCTAGAGAAATAAGATGTTGGGAGCCTCCGTTGCCATCCTTGATCGGCTGCTTGAATTGTCCGTAACCGGGGACACGGCTAAGTACTTAGTTTTTAACTCTGCAGAGGTTGTGCACTTTCACCATTAGACCCAACAAACCCAAACTATCCTCAAGCACTCAATTTGTGTTAAGGAAAAGGAGAGAGTTGAGACGAGACTTTTCAGAAGCATTTTCTCCTTCCCACACTGGCTTGACCCGTTCCACCTACATCCTCTACATCTGCTTGTCAAGCCGGGAGGAGTCCACGCAACTTAATTCATCTAGCCAGAGCCCATATGACTAATGGCTGCACGGGAAGCATCTTCACTTAGAGAAACTTTGGTCCCTTTGTTCCTGGGTGGCAATCCACAAGTGAATATCCCATCGGTAAAACCCCTAGGGATAACACTCAACTCATACAACCATTCAAGCCCAAATCCGCCCAGGTGATAAATTAACTTAGTAGAATCAAGCTTTCAATAAAACACTTTTGCATAGCATCAATATATCTACTAAGTTATCCATAGGATTCTAGACACAACTAGTGTAAAGGAGATAGTAGTTTTAGCATAGCAATACTATCCAAAACATGCATATAAAGAAATACACTAGTAATGCATATAAAAATACTTAGGAAATTTATGGGGGTGTGCCACTTGCCTTGGCAAACAGGAGTGCAGTAGTAGCAGTTGCAACCACTTTCGTCTCTCTCCGGAATTTCTAACAAGTCAAACAAAACACAAATAACATACAATCATAAATGCAACACTAAAAAAAATATGACATGCAGGATGATACAAAGAGATGTGGTATGAAGACAAGCAAAACATAATAAGGAAAAGAGACATAAACTAACTTAATCCAAAATGGCTAAAGCAAGGTCAAGATAAAAGTAAACTTGATCAAACAACTTGACAAAAGTTGTAAGGCTATTCTAAGTCTTCGCAAGTTTGGTCTTCAACTAATCTTCAATTCCTTTGCAGCTTCATTTGATCTTCAATGGTCTTTATTGATCTATGTCCAAGGTGAGAGATAGAAAGCATAAAGAACAAAAGATAGAAAGAATGGAGTAGTTGGTCTTCCAAGCATCTTCAACTTCTTTGCAACTTTCTCTTTGGTGTGTTGACTCCATTGAAAAGTTGTGGACTTGATGGTTCTGCAGCCTTGATTGTTAGCATCAACAAGGTTGGTCTTCGAATATAACTTAGTCACAATGAAGTCTAAGAGAAGGAAGAAAAGAGAGAGAAAGGAAAGAAAGACTTAGAAAAATGTAGGGGAGTTGGTCTTCAGGAACTTCCTCTGGATTTCTTCTAAGTACCTTTACTTCTTGGAGATGCTTCTGGAGTCTTGTTTCCTTGGCTAAGTCATTTATGAGTTCTTCATTGTTTCCACTAACTTCTAACTTAGTGGTTTTGACTAGGGTTTTAAAAGAGCTAACATGCATCCTCAAAATTTCTAAGGAGGTAGTCATGTAAGAAGCACAAAATAATACTAAGGACCTAATATGCATGCCATGCTTATGAAAATGCTCTAAGTAATGCAAGCAAGAAAGATGATCCAAATAACTAAGGACCAATGGTCAAACAACAAGTCACAAATAATTTCTAAGGAAAAGTTAACAACATAAGGGGAGCTAAAATTTTCTAAGGAAAAGTGTTTATCAAAAAAATACTTATCACATATTTTCTAAGGAAGAAATAGTTTTGTTTTGGGAGATAAAATATTTCTAAGTACTTTTAGTACTAAAGTGATCAGAATATGACTAGGTCATTTTATTAGTCGAATAGATGAAGAAAAATAATTTTAATCCATTTTAATTATTAAAATAACACCTAAAAAGCATTTAATCAAAATTTACTCAAAAATCATTAAGAATAATTTTACAAAAATAATAGAGTGTTCCTACGGTCAATACTTAGGTATACAAAACTATAGCAAAAGAGTTTGCTCAAAAATCTATTTTTAAACTCAAGTTATAGTCAAAATACTATTTAAACCACATTTAAAAATTAACCAAATTAATTTCGACAAAACCTCAAATTAAAGATTCCAAAAGTTTCTACACGTCATAAGCTTTCCAAAAATATAAAGTTTGCAACAATTGGATAAGTCATTAAAAAGTTATGATGATTCTAAACTTCAGGGTCTTTTCTGCAAAACAGCCAAATTAAAATAATTCGACCGAAACTCAGAAAATGCTGGGCTGACGTGGACGCTGACTGTGTGCTGACTGGGCGCTGACGCGGCGCGATCTAATAGGCCGGTACCGATTCGGTTTATGGATTAAGACGGAGCCGTTAGATCAAGATCCAACGGTCCAGATCTAAACAAGGGGTGCCGGCCGGAGCTAGGGTTACGGCATCATGCGTTCCCGGCGATCTACGGTGCCTCGGGATGAATAGAACCCACCTTGGTGATCAGCACGTCGAGGCGAGCATGATGGCGAGGCGGCGTGCTCCGGGGTCGTCTCCTTCTCCGGTGATTGCTCACCGGAGTTGCTACTGGCGGCGGTGAGCTTCGGGTGTGGACGAAATCGTCGATCTGGCGATGAATAAAATCAGTGATGTTGTCCAGGAGATGCACAACGAAGAGGAGATGCGAGAGGGGGAGAAGAGGGAGGCAGGGGTCGTCGGGTTTCACCGGTGCGGGCAGATCTCACCGGCGGCAATGGCGGCGTGGTGAGGTCGATCCTGGGCAGCCTGGCGGCGTAGAAGCTAGGGTTCCAGAGGGGAAAAATAAGCGGACGTCGAGGAGATTATAAGGACGCGAAAAAGAGCAACAAATCCCAACGAAATCGCGACGGATTGAGATCGAAACCGAGCTGGATTCGTGCGAGGTGGTTGAAGGCTGCTGGCATCACCGTTTGCGTCATGGTGGGCTCCACCTGTCAGAGGGAAGGGGAGAGAGAGAGGGCCGGGGTGCGCGATGCTGCTGGGCTGCTGCGCGCGGCGAGGAGTTGGGCCGGCCCGGGTGGGCTGGCTCGGGTGGCTGCGGCCTCTTTTTTTTTTTGACAATTCCTTACTCCTTTTCTTCTCTGTTTTAAAAACAGAAAATAAAAACATATCAAAACTTTTTATAAAAATTTGCAAAAATACTTTTTAGATAGCTTTTCAACTATAGCATAATATGGCACTTGTCTTGCCAACAAATAAAATCAAAATATTTGAAATAATGACTAGGGTTACTTGCACCCTTTATGTCACTTAACAAAATATATTTTAAATTTTGAAATCTTTTACTAGTTCAAGCAATTCAAATGCAACAAACACATGATGCTGATGGATGCCATGCATGATTTGAGTTTTAAAACAAACAACAAAAAGTTTTTGATCCTCTGAATTTTCAAAAATTTGAAAATCTTGGGATGTTACATTGTCTCTTTTGATCAAATCGAAAAGACTCAATTTTCTCGTTAACTTAACATCCTTAACTCCAGAATTTTATTTGATCTCATCAAATATCATAACTTGAATAAATACATCTATTACTCATATCATTTATGATGGAGCACAAAAAATAATGACATCTAACATTTGCTGAAAATACAACCAACACTTGTGTTTATTTTCGGCAACTCATGGCACTCTTCCAAAGGGTGGCATCTTATTCACACGACTTCAAAATAAGGCGCATGTGTTAAACATCAAAATGTTCTTCACAATACTTAGCATGAACAAATAAATGTCATTATTGAGTTTTAGATATTTTTAGTATGTTTCATATTTATAAATGTTCAATTCAATTTATCATCTAGATTATAATAAGAATAATACACTTATAATCGAAAACTTGTGATTTCCAAAAAGGATCACTCATGAAAATAGAACAACCATTGTCTTTAACATGAATAACCGTCTCACATAAGCAAGACACACTAATTAAAATCACACTTAATTCGATTACAAAAACTTATTCAAATCCTCTAATCCAAACGATAAATGTAGAGACAGATCGTTGCCAGCATCAACTCCTTGATTGCCACCATTCCGCAACGTCTTCCTAGATCCTTTATGCAAATCTCAAGCAGCAGGTTCTGTTTTCATAAAACAGAATGAGTATCAAATACTTATTGAAAACGCCACAATTGCAATTTGGACTTAAAAACTTATAACTAGTATATCAATATATACTTTCTGTATTGTCAACTTCTCTTGCTATGGGTTCCACTTTGACATGACGCAGCCGAGACACAAACTCATAGAAAGTGATCAAATCCCTTCCTATGACATAGTCTCCGGCATAATTCTTGAAGCTGGGGAGAAGCTAGCGTAGCACCCTATCTATCGCGAAATCGCCATTCATCTCGTAGTTCCAAACAAGCTGTAACATCCCAAAATTTCAAAATTGCATTTCATGCATATCATGGCATCATCGTTGCATTTGTGCATTTGTGTTTGATTATTTTTCCTAAAAACAAAAATATTTTCTTTTATATTTTTTCTTATAAGAAAATGCCAATAAAGGCCTTTTAATGCCAGTGGCAAACTTGTAAATAAAAAGTCTTCTAAATATTTTGCAAATAAGTTTTTCTTGTAGATATTTTAATTACAATTTTTTACAAATTTATTTCACATTTTTTGGGCTTGTATTTTAAAAGTTTTTAGCATTTTCAGAAAAGCAATAAAAAAAAAAGGGGGGATGACGTCATGCTGACGTCATCGTCGTTCTCTCTCCCGTGGTGGACATTCATGGCCGAGACCGCACTCAAATCCCACTCCAATCCGGCGTTATGCCGCACCCCTCTCCCTTCCTCGATGCCCATCTTAAACCCCTCCCCCTCCTCTTCCATTTGCCCCACACCACTTCACCCGGGAGCCCCTAGGCTGCCCACACGCGAGCTCGCCGTCCCGCCACTTGCCGCCGCCGTCGACCACGGTTTCCGGCCAACTCCGGCATCTCCGTATCCTCTCGATAACCCCTTTCTCTCTATCTCTTTGCCGCGCACCGGTTTGACATCATTCGGCCTCGTTTTGAACCCCAGGGCGACGAGAGCTTCATCGACCGCGCCCCGGCCGCCCGCGGGAGCAACTCCGGCGAAGGATTACTCGGGAACCAGGACGCCTCAACGCCGACGACCTCGCCAGCACGTTCGCCTCGTCCTCCCCTCTGCAAAGGTACCGGAAGCCCCCTCCCTCGCCCTCTGTGCACGCCGAAACGCGCATGCCGCGCCGTCGCCGCCGCCTCGGCTAGGGTTCCGGCCGGCCGCGCCGCCCGCTTGAAGCCGATCCATCCTGGACCATTAGATCTTGATCGGATGGCCGCATTTTATTCTTTTAACCGAACCGGTACCGACGAATCAGGACGCGCCACGTCGCCCGTTCCTTTTTCTATTTATCTGTTTTTCTGCTGTTTTTGGACAGAAATTCATCCAAACTTTGAAATTCCATATCTTTTGAACCACAACTCCGAATTTAGTGATTTTGATGTCTACGGATTGAGAAAAATGAGTAGAATCCAGTAGTATAGTTTTTGTTAATTTTTGTATCGTGCATAAACTCGTTATTTACAGATTGTGTATTAACTTGTTTAGGCTATAAAATGAGTTTTACAAATCCTTTTTGAGTGAATCAAGTTGCTAAAATCTTGTTTAGATGTCCTCTGTCCAGTAGCATGTTCATCATATTTTATTAAAATGTTTTTATGCAGAAACTTTAGAATTTGTGTGTTTGCCCTTATTTAGGTGTTTTGGAATTTATTTCTATTAAGTAAATTTTAAAAATTGTTTATGGCATCATGCATATAGAATAACCAGAGAACTAAAAGTTATTTTACTTTTGTGTTATTGTAATTTTTTGCATACTCATGCATGGCATAATTTTTGTATTGTCAGTTGTGTGAATTTGTATGTTTATTTGTGTGTTTTGTATTTTTGTTAGATTACTCGGAGGGTCACGAAGACTTTGGTGGTTTCTACTCTTGCTCCTCTTGTTGCCAAGGCAAGTGGCACACTTGCATATTTTGTCCTATTATTTTGATATATGCATGTGTAGTAATACTTGGAAAATAGCATGATAGGCTTATTAGTATTGCTATGCTAAAAACTGTTTAGAATAGTTTCTCCCTTTACTAGATGGTCTAGATGCTCCTATGATAACTTGGTAGAATTCTAGAAGTGCTATGCAAAATGTTGTTTTTGATATAAGTAAAATTCTACTAAATTAAAGAACCTCCTGGGTGGATTTTGGCATTGCTTGGTGGTTTATGGTTGAGTGGCTACTCGGGACCATGTCTATGGTGTTTTTCACCCGAGATTGGCTCACTTGTGGACGGCCACCCAGGGACAAAGAGATCAACGTTACTCCGAGTTTAGTGAACTTACCGTGCAGCCATATGTCATATGGGCTCTGGCTTGACTAAGTATGTAGTATGGAACCGGCCCGGCCTGACAGGTGGTGGTAGAGGTTTGTAGGTGGAGCGCGTCAGGACGGCAGTGGTCGGGAAAATACTTCGGAAAAGTCTCGTCTCCATCCTCTCCTTTCCTTTTCACTTCAAGAAGGTCAAGGTCAGAATGGGTTGATGGAGTCTTATGGTGAAAGTGCACAACCTCTCCAGAGTGTCAATCTAAGTACTTAGCCGTGTCCCCGGTTACGGACGATTCTGAGCAAGCTGGACGAGGACGTCAACGGAAGATCTCATCACTCTAATTTCTCTAAGTTAAAACTTGATGGGTGAACAAGGGTAGTTGAGACAATGGTTGTCATACCATACTTGTCTTGTATAGATGAAAAGTGTTTGAAAGAGATAGGAAAATTGGCTTTATGCAAAACAGCCTCCAAACTCCACAAGCCAAATATGCATATAGGTTATTAGAGTTTTCTTCTATGAGTCCACAAAGTGTCGCTTGCCAGATCTATTTCATATGGTTCTGACCCACCTTGTTGATATCTGTTATCAGGTTGTTCTGACGATGAGTAAGGAACGATGTTGGGTTTCGAGTCTTCAACCGACATGCTCGCCTGTGGCTGCATGAAGATGATGAGGGCTCCATGAATAAAGTTATTTCCGCTGTTTACTCTTTGAGCTAGCCTTGAGCTATGCAACTTGTAATGGATATTTTCCTAAGTACTTGGATCATTCGTGTAATAATTGATGCACTGTTGTGATATTCATCTTAACTGTGTGTGCAAATGATTCGATCCTGGGATTTGCATTATACATAGGGATCGTGCCTATATTTTAAGTGCAGGTCCGCTACAGATTTATCCCGAAGTTCACTTCCCAATGGAAGCTAGTCTCCGTTGGAGCGGCGCGGTGTTCACCAATGTGAAACACCGAGTAGCCTTGATATGGCACACCGTATCTCCGTTGTGTCTTACCACCGATGTGGCGAGGCACTTGTCACTATGTTGCCGTTGAGGTTGACAACTAGAACCTTTACAAGGATGAAGCTCACTCCACAAGTTGGAGGGTCTTCACCAAATGCACCGAGCTGCCAAGACTCGATGCCCAAGACCGGGGCACACACCACAACTCAATTGGTGGCTCCCGGCAATGTCTTCGTAGCTACCAAAGCTCCGAGACGAACAAGGTTGAGCCTCACTCCACAACCTAATTGGAGGCTCTCAACAAATCCCGTGAGCCACAAAGACTCCGAGAAATCAACAACCGTCTATGGTACCAACGTGCCCTAGAGGAACAAGCTCTAGGGCACCCAAGCACCCAAGAGTAACAAGCTTCTCAACTTCACTTCCACGAATCACCGTGGAGAACTCAACCGATGCAAACCGATGCAATGGTAAGAACACACTAAGTGGTCAAGTTCTTCCAACCCGAATCCAGCCAAACCAACTAATGCTTGGGAGGGATTTGAGAGGAAGAACAAAGGAGGAACACCAAGAAACTCCAAAGATCTAGATCCAAAGTGTTCCCCTCACTTAGAGGAGAAATCGATCGGTGGAAACGCGGATCTAGACCTCCTCTCTCTTTTCCCTCAAAAACTAGCAAGAACTATTGGAGGGATTTAGAGATAGCAAGCTCACAAGAATGTCAACAATGGGGAAAAATGAGCTCAAGAGTTGGAAGAAGGTTGGGATTCACTTGGGGAAGAAGACCCCTTAAAAGGGAGCCAAAAATATGGCCGTTAGGCCAATTTTCGGGCAGCCGGAGGAGGGAGGCCGGCCTGGCCGGCCATGCAATCAGAGAGGCCCCGGCCATGGGGCCGGCCATTTGGCCGGCCATGCTGGCCTAGCCAAACCAGTGAAACTAAAATTGCAATATCTTTTGCATCCGGACTCCGTTTTCGACAATCTTGGGCTCGTTGGAATCACCATAACGAGCACTACAAGATTATGCATATAAACATCATAGTCCAACAAGATATTATAATAACAAATGAGGAAAGGTTAAACCTCTCTCTTGTAAACCGGAACCATCATATCTTTTGCAAATGAAGTCCGAAAGAGGTGAAACCAATTTTGTTGGAAAGAGGATGATAGTAGCTATCCTTGGAAATATTTGAAAACAATTAAGAGATAAATTCTCAACACATGTATGTGTGGATAATTTCTCAAGGACAAACCGACAATATTTCTAATATCGAAAACGCAATGGAAGACGCATATGAAAACCGTTTTCGATGAGCTTGGCCTTGTCATGACAAGCACGACAAGCACCAAGACCACACCACGATAAGAAACAAATAAGAACCAATAAAGATGATGCCAATGATGCAAAGGTTTGAGCTCTCTACGACCGATACGCTAAAGCTCACTTGAGAGCCCCTCTTGATAGTACAGTTACCTATCCTAAAACCCGGTCTTCCAACTACACCGCAAGACCGGTAAAATAGAAACATATCAAGATCATACATTTGCCTTGCGCATTCCACTTGAGCTAGATGATGACGATCTTGATCTCCTCTCAAGTAGATCACCTTTCTTGATTACGCTCCGCTCGGTGAAGCCTCGCATATTGCTCCCCCATACACCAATATGGGAGAGACACTCTTTCACATATCTTCACTTGCCCTTATCTTGTATGTTGATCAACTTGCACTTAGCCTTGATCAACATATAATCTTCTTCTTTTAGCTTTGACTCCAACATATGGAGTTCAAGCATTCCATACGGACCAACACTTTATCTTGTATGTTGATCAACTTGCACTTAGCCTTGATCAACATATAATCTTCTTCTTTTAAAGCCTCGACTCCAACATATGGAGTTCAAGCATTCTATATGGACCAATACTACAAATATAACTCAAAGCACACATTAGTCCATAGAGATTGTCATTAATTACCAAAACCACATATGGGGGCAACCATGCTCTTTCAGAAGCACAGGAGTATTCAAACGAAAAAGCGGAGCGTGTCTCACTCCCACATAAACAAAGCAAGGATCCAACAAGCATATGACCAGCAAACAAACAAACAAAACTAAAAGTAAAAGGACGCTCCAAGTATAGCACATAATATGTAAAGTGATAAAAACTTAGTTCAACGAAGACAACCTCATGATAGTCGATGAAGAATAGGGGATGCCTTGGGCATCCCCAAGCTTTGACGCTTGATAGTTCATGATATTCAGAGGGGGTGCCATGGGGGCATCCCCAAGCTTGAAGCTCTGATCCATCTTCAATTTCTTCATTATCCTCTCCTTTGGAATTTAAAAACCCCTTCACACAAAACTTCTCATAAACTGATTAGAGGGTCAGTGCTCATAAATTAAAATGCACATGTGTTCAACTCAAGAAAAATTGCAAAACAAATTTATTAGGCATTAGCTACTGTTTACTAAGCCTCAATGTGGCACTCCATATCTAGAGTATCACATATGACGATAGTAAAGAGACGAATATAAAATAAAAGCAGAATCTGTCAAAATCTGAACAGACTGTAAAGATAGAATTTTTTGAGGCACTTCTGTAGCTCAAATTAGAAAACTCAAAACTAACGAAAGATAGGTAAAAGTATCAGTCTTGCTGTATAAAAATTTCAGAAAAAAGATAAAATTCAGAGATGTTTTGGATTTTCCAACAGTGAAGGACATAAATCTGTTTCTGGACAGCAAAACAACACCTCGCACTTTCAATGCATTAGAGGCTAAACTTAGCACAAAAAACCAAAAGAAATAGATACAATGAATTTGCTGCAGAGGCAACAACTTCAAGACTCAAGAAAAGTAAAAAGCAAACTGAAAGTAAAAGATGGGTTGCCTCTCAACAAGCGCTTTTTTTTAACGCCTTTTAGCTAGGCGCAATGCCAAATATCAAGTTTTTTCGAAATCCATTGTAACTTTTCCTTCAATAAGCACTTCTTTATCTTTGAGAGGAAAGGAAAACCTGACCTTAATGGGAAAATGAAAGCATATGCAGCCCTTTTTAACATCAATAAAAGCTCCCACGGAACGAAGAAAAGATCTTCCAGGAACAATATTAGCTTGAGCCTTTGACTCCAAAACCAAGAAATCAACCAAAGTAGTCTTATTTTTAAAAGTGACAAGGAGTTCATTAACTCTTTTATAGATTTTTAAAGAGCTACCATCAGAATGAGAATGACAAATAGGATAATCAAATAAGTCTCCAAAATTCATATAGTATCGAAAACCGTTCTAGGCATAGTTGACATCATAGAACCAATATCACAATAAGCAAGGAACCTTCTATCATTTATTTCAATAGGAATATAAGGTTCCCAATCTCCATCTATTTCAAGAATTTGATAATTTTTAGAATTCCACTCTATTCCATTTAAATTTAGATCACACAAAATATTTCCTATTTTATCCAATCTATCAAGTATTCCATCAGTTTTCTCATTCATGGGGAAAACAACCAAACCATTTATAATTCTAAGAGATTCCAATTCATCAATTTCAAGAAAGTCTCCTCCAGTAATAGCGTCCAAGGCATGCTTACATGCATCGGATAGTCCATAGTAAAACCACCTTAGTAAAACACACATAGCAAGCATGGGTTGGATCTTTTGATGTAATTCTGAAATTCTATCCCAAGCATTTTTAAAACTTTCTCCACCCTTTTGTTTGAAGGTGAAGAATTCGGCCAAGAGAGTCATATCAAGAGTGGTAAAGCTAGACATTATGATAAAGCAAAATAACAAGAAAGGAATAAAGGCTACACTAATTTTTTTGGGTTTTAAAATTTTGCAACAGGAAAAATAAGATAACAAGAAATAAAATAAGCAAGACAAAAACAAAGTAAAGTAATTGAGAGTGTGAGACTCCCCTTGCTGTAGCTCCAAGATCCCCGGCAAAGGCGCTAGAAAAGAGCTTGATTGCTACTGATGAAGAGTTGGGTGGTGCCCCAAGCGAAGGCGGAGATGTAGCAAGCAGCAGTTTTCCCTCGATAACTAACCGAGGTTTATCGAACCAGTAGGACCTTGAAATAAACAACAAATTGAATGTTGAAGATCTCTGGCGCTTAATCTTCAACAGACGTGGACCTGCACACACTCAACCAAAATACTTTGCCCCCAACGGTGGAAAGGTTGTCAATCGTCTCGAAAACAAAGCGGTTAATTGTATAGTGAAATAGATGAATTATAAAAATGGACCAGAGGAGTAATGATGGTGAAAAGTTATGAATAAAGGTAGATCAATGTAAAAGGATGGATCGGGGGCCATGGGTTCACTAGTGGAGTCTCTCGAGTAAATAGAACATTCATATGATGGGTAAACAAATTACAGCTGGGCAATTGACAAGATTATAACACAAACTTAATCTAGCTATGACAAAGAGAACATGATAATATTTAAGTAGGCATCACGACAATGAACAAAGACCGTTGAGTTCAACTGCATCTTTGTCTAAAAAGTCCACCGTGGGATTGCTATCCAGCCTGTCACCCATCGGTATTAAGTTGCAAGCAATAGACATTTGCATTAAGTAAAGCGCATGAAGTAAGCAATATTAAATATCAAAATAGACTTTAACACCGCTGTTTTACCCTTAGTAGAAACAGCACACCCTCGCCCTTAGACGTTTCTGTCACTCGTGCCCAGGAACAAAAGGGGGCATGAACCCACTATCTAGCATAAATAATCTCTCTTGGAGATACACACAATCACTTGGCCAAAGTAACTATGCACATCGGAGAGCATGCAAGAACATAAATCAACATATAAGAATCATGCACAATCTGATCATAACTTTATAATCCATCGGATCCCAGCAAACACATCACATAGCATTACAATAATCGATCTTGATCATGTTAGGCAGCTCACAAGATCATAAGACATGAAGCACAAGAGAGAGAGACAACAATCTAGCTACTGCCATGGACCCAAGGTCCAAGGTGGGACTACTCAAAAATCATCCCGGAGGAAGGCATGTCGATGAAGAGTCCTCCGGGATCGATCTCCCCTCCAGCAGAGTGCCGGGATCTGCTTCAGAATCACCCCCGAACTAGGGTTTAAGTTGATGGCGCCTCGGGGTGACTTTTCTGGAAAATAATGGCCGCCCCGTCATTTTTAGGTTAAAAGGGATTTTATAGGCGTCGGAGGGGGCCGAGGCAGTGCCCAGGGGGCATGGGTGGGCCCCACCCACGGGTCCTAGGGGGGCATGTGCAGGTACCCGCCTGTGGCCCCTGGGTGGCCCCCCAGGCTGCCCTTTGATCCACATGTGTCTTCCGTCGCATAAAAAATCTCCATAAATTTTCAGCTTAATCCGACGATATTTCCTGAAGTGACTTTTCTGAAATACAAAAATAGGAAACTGGCGCTAGGCATCTTGTCAATAGGTTAGTCCAACAAAATACATAAAAATGATTAATATGATAATAAAAACATGTGATAACATCACAAAACTAGTATGGATCAATCAAAAATTATAGATACGTTTGACACGTATCATACCACCAGTGCGGGCTCGTTTGCTAGCCGTTGGTCGGCTGAAACGCGTGCGGCGGTAGTACCGCCCCTGCGCGAATCTGCCCCCTAACGGTTGGTTTTTGGGCAACCTATTTAAGGGGCTTTCTTCCCCAATGGTTGCCCAACTCTTGGCACTCTCTCTCCTCCATTGTTGACCTTTTTGAGAGCTTGCTTCCTCTCCCTCCCTCTATGATTCTTAGCCTGCATTTAGAGGGAAAATAGAGAGGAGATCTAGATCTAACACTTCACCAAGTCATCTCTCCTCTAAGTGAGGGGAAGCCTTTAGATCTAGATCTTGGAGTTGCTTTGTGTTCCTCCTTTGTTCTTTCTCTCAAATCCCTCCCTAGCATTAGTTGCTTTCGTTGAATTTCGGAGAGAAGGACTTGACCACTTAATGCGTTCTTACCATTGCATTTGGTTCATCGGTTTGACTTCCCCACGGTGATACGTGGGATTGAAGTTCGAGAAGCTTGTTACTCTTGGGTGCATAGGGCTCCCAAGAGTTTGTGCCTCTTGGGTGCATTGTGCACCCTAGACGGTTGTGTGTGCTACGGGAGGCTCCTATTGTATGGAGGTAGGCTCGGGCAAATTGTACGGGTTTGGTCAACGCCCTCAAGAAGACCTCATTGTACGGGTTTTGTCAACACCCTCAGGACGACCTCATAGTGGATGAGCAAATCCCTCATCGGGTATTCCCCACGGGAGGAGCTTCATGGAGAATAGGGTGAGCACGGACGTGCTTGTAGGAGGGCCAAGGAGGCTCCACACCTCTCCAACGTAGACGTACTTCCATTGGGAAGGAACTACGGGAAACAAACCTTCGTCTCACTTGTGTCGGTTATCTCTATAACCAAACCCCTTTACTTATGCATTTACCTTGTGATAGCCATCGAGCTTGAAGTACTATATATCTTGCTATCCTTGTTGTTTAACTTGCCTAGCATAAGTTGTTGGTGCATATAGGTGAACCTAGTATATTAGGTTTTGTGCTTGATAAATTAAATGCTAGTTTTATTCCGCATTTATCAAGTCTTAAACGTAAAAGTTTTAAATCGCCTATTCACCCCCCTCTAGGCGACATCTCGTTCTTTCATAACTTTATAAAGCTTGGTCAAATTATACTTGGTAGTTGCTTGTGAATGTATTATTATTATTATATTTTAGCTTAATTATAACGATTTTTGTCACATCTCATGTTTCATTGGTAGACTTAATTGGAAGCCATCCATATTAAGATTTCCGGTATGTATTTTGTATAAACAGGCCGCTCCTTTGTATTTTTAATAAGTTGTAAGAACATTGTACCCAATTGAAAAAAAACTTGTCCTTATGCTTTTTCCCTTTTAAGTTTGATTTGGAACATCCTCCCAACTTATTTAATTAGACTCCATTAACATTGTTCTGTTTGTGGAATATGAATATTTGTAGTATAAGATTCACATTGTGGGATTTTTTTACATTCATTCTTCAGGTGCTATATTTTTCCATTCATCTTAGAAACAGGGTTAGCTTTAGGGCATAAGTGAGCCTTTTTTAAGGACCTACAACTTTTTTCATTTGAAATAATAAAAAACACAGTGATCAGGATTTGAACCTGAGTGGCTGGATTGTACATCCACTTACTTAACCACGGGAGATAGGCTCACTTCTTGCATAAGTGAGCCTTCATCCTGTCCTAAGTTTTTTAAACTATCATTTTATATTGAAACTATCATTTCACTATAAAAAGTGTCTTCGAGCACATCTTTGAACACTAATATGTGTTGTAATATATTTAGGCACCCTATGAAACTACATATTATCAAAATCATTTTGGAGCGAATACACGTGTCGTTCTCAAGGAGTATTAATTTAAACATTCTATATAAATTGTTATTATTCAAACGGATGAAAGTATTATTTCAGTAAGTAGGTTTAAAAAAATCTTTGGAGTAATTAATAATACTATTACTTCTAGCATGAGATGGATTTGCCTTGCTGAATACGTATGTACAACAATTTGAAGAATGTATGTTTCCAAATTACTTTGAAATTTTTCCTCCATACCGCATTAGCATGAAAGCTGAATTACCATGTACATCCAATTAGCCGTGCTATTTCCGATTTGTTGTTAAAGCAGTGTAACTCAATGTCGGTCAATTTTACCAGTTACAACTGATCCATTATTTGTCGAGTACTCTTGGTGTTTATATGCTCCAATGGAGCATATTCTATATTTGCTATGAGCCAAAACACTCCATATATAGTTGTATGCGACCCGAACTACTATGTCAGAGTACTCTAGGTGTTTATATGCTCCATTGGAGCTATGTGATTTTTAATGCTACGATATGTGCGATGAAAGCAGGAGTATGTTTCAAATTTATTTTTTAGTGTGAACTAAAAGTCTCTTGGTTTGCAAAGTTTTTTTTACTAGTTTATGAAAAAGTTTATTCAAATTCCCAATCCAGAATTGGCGAACTAGAGATAATTTTCCTCCTTCCGTCGTTCGACCAACCGGACAGAGAGGCCAAGCAAACGCGAAAACGTACGGACACAGCGAGGCTCGCCGGCTAGGGTTTGCGCCCGCTCCTCTCTCCCGTCCCCGTCGGCGCCGACCAGGGGGCTCGCCGCGATGCCGCAATCGGTGCTGGTCGATCGCGCGACCAGCGAATCGTTGATCGGGCCCGACTGGTCCCTCAACCTCGAGATCTGCGACATCCTCAACCACGACCCCTCGTGAGCCATTCTTCGCCCTCCCCTCTGCTATCTGAATTATTGCGTTGATTGTTCACGGCATCGTCCTTACTGCTGCATCGCCGGGGATGTGCTCGTGGTGAGAGGCTCCGTGCCCAAGTGGGACGGGGGACTGTCCTCTGCGAATTTTGTGGTAGTTTCATCACGATTTTGTAGGCAGGAAGTTGGGGTACGCGCGCTTGTGGTCTACCTGGGCTGAGGTTTCGAACCGGAACGATTGATCAGTCCTTTGTGATCCTGTGAAATTCAGCTGATGTTCAATTTTTTTTTTGTAGTATAGGACTTTGTTCATATGATTGAATTAACGGGAAAGAGTAGAACACATGGAGTGATGAGACATAGTGTATCGCTAAGTGAAGTAATTGAAATTAAGGAGTCCATGCTGGGTCCCGATTCATTAAATCTACAGTCTATTAGCCAGTTTAGTGTGACTTTTCGTTGGAATTCTGATGCACTAGGGTCGATACTTAGGACTTCACAACCCGCGCTCCTGGCGCATGTGCATGTTGGTGCTAAAAGGGCTCCTGCGACCTTCAGCTCCATCTTCTTGACCACCATAGCATCGACGTTCTGCCTTGCCTCCTAGTTGCCTTCTTAGACGAGGAGGATTGTGGTCATGATAGGAAAGCATGACATGATAAGCTCTTTCCAATCGCTATGTCCACTATAGCTGGACTGTCATAGGAACAGCTAAACCGGTCACATGTTGTTCAACCAGGCTAATTTCAATAGCAGTTACTAATGGTGTTAGAACAAAGATAAGAGAGCTAACATGGAGGGAATGAAACAAACAGTGAACAATCGGGGGTGATGGTGGTGACTATATTTGCGATTTCGAGGACTAGTTAGTTTCCGACTCCATATTAATGTGATGATCTGGAACTCTGAACTGTTGATGAATCTTGCACTGTAAGTGTATGTTTCATCGAAATAGAAAGTCATTGGATAATTGGTTGTTCTCCATTTCAAAGCAATATGTGGTAAAGAAGTCACGATGATTTCAACCTGAAACTTACATTAAACAGTATTTGAGTTCAGCGTCCCAGTTCTTTGCTATACTCTCTCATACTTTAAGATGCACATAGGCAAGCCAAAGATGTGGTGAAGTCTATCAAGAAACGGATTGGGAACAAGAACTCAAAGATCCAGCTTCTTGCACTAACAGTAAGTATCATTCTGTATTTTATTTTTTGACATGTGGTGTATACATTTGAACCATCAATTACCAGTTTTTCATGTTAGCGAGAAACTTATAATTATTTTCTGGCTTCGGTTTCAAAATTTGAAGTGTGTATGTTTTGCTCCTTGTCGCAATAGTTTGCGTCTACTAATTAGAAAATTTACTTGTTTTGCTTCTCTGTCATGCACTCACATTCATATCTTCATTATGATGCATAACTCACATATTTGGCATTAGTTGCATATGAATTGATAAATTGTGTAATTTATTTGACATGTGGTGTACACATCTGAACCATCAATTGCCAGTTTTTCATGTTAGCTGGAAACTTATGATTATTTTCTGGCATTGGTTTCAAAATTATAAATGTGTATGTTTTGCTCCTTTTAGCAATAGTTTGCTTCTACCAATTAGCAAATATACTTGTTTTGCTCCTGTTATGCACTCACATTCATATCTTCATGATGATGCATAGTTCACATATTTAAGTATTAGTTGCATATGAATTGATCAATGGCTCCAGATTGATTCCACCACATTATGGCTTTAGAGGTAGTTTGTGTTTGTTTAGCTGGCTAGAACCTAAATTGTGATTCAGCTACTGTGATGAGCTGCTGACTGCATTGATAGACTGCTGATGGTAGTCATAATAAATTAATAATACAACTTGGAGAATCACTCATGTAAGTACCAGTAGGCGGTTAGCCAGAGCTAAGAAGACATTGAAGAGGCTCTGATCAGCAGCTGCACCCTCATCATATGTTAAATGACTCAATCCTTTAATAGCTTCCCAAGGGATGATTGTGATGGTCATCGTGAATGCCAAGTTTGTTCGGATTTCCGGTGTTCATGCGTATCCTTGCAGCTTTATAAAAGATGTGCATGGCAGGAAACGAAAAAGTTTAGGAGGGAGAACAGAATTGGCTATGTAACATAAGTTTTTTATTTGTTAGTTTCTTTAATCTTAATGAAATAATTTAAGCCTTACAGTTTTACTGCAATAGTCTGTTACCGCTTTATCTGTTGTAGCAATACTGTTAGTTTGTAGTTAAAGTTTGTTGACTGGTTCTGTATCGAATTGGAGTGGATGGATACCAGTGGCACTGAGCAAACTTGCACTAAAGTACTTCATTTATTTTCATTTGTTAGTTGCTGGAGACGCTGATTAAGAACTGTGGAGATTTTGTTCATATGCATGTTGCCGAGAGGGATATACTCCATGAAATGGTGAAGATAGTTAAGAAAAAGGTCTGGCCGCATTGTTTCTGTCCTTCCATATAAATAGTAAGATTTCAGTTTTGATTTTTGTTTTCTTTTGTAGCCTGATTATCATGTAAAAGAGAAGATACTCAGTCTGATAGACACCTGGCAAGAAGCTTTTGGTGGTGCTCGTGCAAGATATCCACAATATTATGCGGCATATCAAGAGCTGCTGGTATTCACGTCACATATTACATTTTGTTTTTTCAACATTTTTCACCATATGTAGGACTTCTTTCAAAAAGCACGAACAAAGTAACCTGGAACTTAGTTAACAAAAAGTTTGTGACGCCTGTTTCACCATGAAATATCCTACAAAACAGTAAGTCAGCAATAAAGAAAATGAGCATCTTCTTGAGCCAAGCATCAGAAACATGAATATATCTGTTTATCTGGTGTCCATCATAATGTTGCTTTTTGATAAATCAAACTTTCCAGGACTCATCATAACTTTGTTCTCTGATATATCAGCGTGCTGGAGCTGTATTTCCTCAAAGATCAGAGAGTTCTGTGCCAATCTATACTCCACCACAGACTCAACCTCTACAAAACTACCCTCCTCCTGCTTTACGTAATACTGACTATCGGCGGGAGGCACCCGAATCATCTTCAGCGTCAGAAATACCTACTTTGAGGTACATTGCCTTTGAGAGCCTAATATACCATGCAGCTGTGGTTTAATGATACTCATAGCTAATGTAGATCATGTCCATTATCCTGTGCATCATTGAATTATGATAAATTTGGGGCTGCCGTACTGCGCCATGCTTTGCCCGTTATGCTATGCAGCTTCCCTCCAAAACTTACTTAAGATAATCGATATGGTTGCAGCATGTGTACAGTATCATTTCCATTTAGATCATTGCCTAGGAAAGTAAGAATTGGTAAGGCATAACTAAGCAGAACCCTGTAATATTATTATGTCTGGGTTTTGGCTGAGGTACAAACATATGGGACCTTAGATGCTGGTATGCTTCCTTTTCCGGAACTTGAATGTGTGTCCCTTTACTGCACGGCTGATCTTTTATGACCTGCACCGCAATTGCCTTTACTTTTCTTTCAAATTCTGTAAACACACAGTTTCATCATCATTATGATTAAGCAGTGTACTTCTTCTTTGAAGTCTTTAAGTTCTCTCTTGTCAGAAAATTTCAACTTTACAAAACTATTTTCACCAGTGTGACAGAAATTCAGAATGCACGTGGCGTCATGGATGTTCTCTCGGAGATGTTAAATGCTATTGATCCTAAAAACAGAGAGGTATTTCACTGTTGATTGCTTACTCACGTGCTGTAACAATGTATGGTTCATAAAGTGATCAAATGAGCAGTTTTGTTGTGGAAAGTTAATGCAGGAAAAAGACACTCCATCCTCCTTCATTGCTGTGTTGAACTGTTGGTTACTTACTCACGTGCTGTAACAATGTATGGTTCATAAAGTGATCAAATGAGCAGTTTTGTTGTGGAAAGTTAATGCAGGAAAAAGACACACCATCCTCCTTCATTGCTGTGTTGATTTATCTTACTTAAAATTGAATATGTATGCTGCCATGTTTCAGATAGTCTAAAAACTCCTAACGTCGAATTCCATAAATCATATTTTTGCTAGTTATATGATTTGGATGTCAAGCCAATATATTGTTGAACATTAATGAACATGCAGGGTCTAAAGCAGGAGGTCGTTGTGGACCTTGTCGACCAATGTCGGTCTTACAAGCAGAGAGTGGTACAGCTTGTCAACACAACCTCGTAAGTTTCTGTGATGTCTGGCTTTTCTAGCAGCATATAAACTACAGGGGATCGAATAGCGCAAATGTAGTATATGCATTTTGCTGACTTTATAGTTTTGATGATAACCCAGTAACCCACTAAATTGCTCTTCTGCCAACTTTATCTTTGTGTTTTTTTGACAAAACTAGCGGAAGTATGTGCAAGGCTGTGAATCTATGCCAAATGCTATCCATTGATATGTTCTTAAAGTTTCTTGGGGAAATTTCCGGAATCTCTTTATTTCTATCTACTCTTATTTGCCACACATACATCACCAGATACAAGGGTCTCATGGGCCTACTACTGGTCTGCTACTAACACTCCTAGCTCAGTGTACCAAACTCGCCCTCAAGATTGGACAAGGTTCCCTCAGAAAAGTCACCCTTTGATGAAACAAGATATATCTCCACATGCTTCGTCTGGTCATGCTAAACTGGATCTTTGACTTGTCACACGAAAGCTTCAGTAGTCCATTCCTCGATAGCACCAACTCCAATAGAAGACCTCTCATACACAGCATCTCACTCAATCACATTGGCATGCATGATTTTTTAAGGCGGGCGTCCTAAGGCGTTCTACACCTGCTCTGACGCCTAAGCAAGCACCTAAGCGCCAAGGCAGACGCCTAAAGCGGGCAAATTTCCAAGGCTCTGCCAGAATCGCCTAAGCGTCCTAAGGCGGACGCCTTAAAAACCATGCTGACATGACTCTATTTTGCTTTGGCAGTAGATCTGATACCACCAACTGTTTCTTCCGTCGAAGATACTAAGCTACTGCCAACAAAGACAAAATCTTGGTGTTGATCTCCTATCATGCCTAATCAGCATCACAATAACCGCCAATGTCCAGTTGATCAGTTGCTTCCTTCACCTTTGAAGTGATACAAGCTACCACACCTTATTCTTCTCAAGGGCTGCCAGCTCTTCCAATGCACAACTTGGGATCTTGTTTCACAACAGTCCAATCAGTTGGGGGCTTGGGGCTACTGTAGTGAACTGATGAAGGCTTTGTACTCTGGTGACAGTCATTTATACGACACATGTTGGCTATATGCCTATATCATGCTCAGAGCCATATCTGGATGGAGGCTTTATACGACACATGTTGGCTATATCATGCTCAAAGCCATATCTGGATGGAGGCTTTCCAGCCCCAGCCTCTGTCCTCTCATCGCTCTCGCAACGGTGGTCACTACAACCATACAGGCTAACCCCTGAGTACAGCTGCAGCTGAATCACCGCCGACGGAGGTTTGGTCCACAAAGAATCCTCACTCAACCCAATTCACTGCCTCTGTGTTGGATAGTCCAAAATCTATATCTGATACTATATTGATGTGCCTTCTGTTTGATGAAGTCCATTTATGTAGACGACAGTGATTTATGGGGCATGCAACTATGCATTATTTGCTGAAAATTGGGGTACTCAACCCATGTTTGTTGGTTGCTGTTTCCATAAATTGGATCTCACAATGTAGCTTCCTACTACTGATTGAATTGCTGTCCGGGCTGTTGTGTTCATATGAGTACGAATTATGACATGGTTCTCTAAATATTTCCATGCATTAATTTTCACAGCGATGAGGAGCTGCTAAGCCAGGGCCTTTCATTGAATGATGATTTGCAGCGTGTTCTAGCAAAACATGACGCAATTGCTGCAGGCATAGCAGTTCAGGTAGAAAAGCCAAAACAACTACAAGCGTCTGCGAGTATTTCTTCATCAACAAAACCAGAGGGAACAAAAGAGCCGCCTGAAAGGTTGTGTTATCTAATACAAAGCATCCTCTTTTAATCAACTTATGTTACTCTCTTGAAATGATGCTTGAGTTATGTGGGTCCAGTAACTCTTGAAACAGTATCAAATGTTTGTATAGTATAGACGCTGCATTAAGCTCTTGACTGACTGTTAAATACCATCTGAACCTGTCAGGTCTTCTGAAGCTGCTGGTAACATGACTCCATTTGAGCAATTAGCACTTCCTGCGCCTCCATCATCCAGCACTTCAAAGGCTCCTGGAGAAACATCTGTTGGCCCTAGTATTGACCTACTTAGTGGAGATGATTATTTCAAGCCAGAACCTGAGAATTCCCAAGCACTTGTTCCTGTTGGCAATCCTCCTGCAGCTTCAGCTTCAGGCCACAATACCTTAGATCTTCTAGACATGTTTTCGCAAAGCAATGTTAGCAATAACAACCAGAACCCTGCCATTTCGTCACCAATATTAAACTCAAATCCTATTCTCTCGGCACCACAAGCGTATCCTGCTCCACAGCAGCCTTCTCCATTTTCTAATGGCTTGACTTCCAATACAATGCCAACTTACGGTCAAGGTTCTGACCTAAACTCTGCAAGTCCATGGAATGGTCAGTTTGCTCAAGAAACCATGCAACCACAGCAGGCACCAAGCTATGGTACCTCACTATCTTATATAATTTGACTTTCTAATATGCTACAGTACCTTAGTAGTACTTATGTTTGATATTTAGTTGGTCCAAGAGCTCTTGTGGGTACCTTCTTCTAGATTTGTTTTTCGAAATGCTTTTGTCTGCAACACATACGGTTGTAGCATTTCTTGTATCCTGAGCCTTAGGCGCTTTGTGCTTTGCAGGTCAAGATGATCAGAGCAGCGACCTCCCTCCACCACCGTGGGAAACTCAGCCTGCAGAAACTGTTCCACCCCAACCTGCTCAAGTAGGTCAGCCTGGGCAAGTTTCACCATCGCAATCATTGCTGACTGGACAACCAGGGGGGATGCAGTTTCCACCAGGATATTTGGAGCAACCTGGGGCTCAACATCCGCAATCCATGCCAAACACGCAGTATGGGGGCATGTATCCTCCAATGCAAGGCAACCAAGCAGCTGGCATGTATCCCCAACAGATGGCAGGCGATCTCTACCAGCAACAGATGTATGGCGGCCAGATGGCCGGCTATGGCTATGGTGAGCAGCCTGGAGGCTACTATGTTCCGAATGCTGCGTATTCGTATACCAGTGCAAACGAGCTTTCTCAGAGAATGAACGGGCTTGCCGTGCAAAACAACAGTTTGTACGGCGCACCTGCATCTTCTTCCCTTCAGCAGGCTAATAGGCCAGCAAGACCTGAAGATTCACTCTTTGGTGATCTGGTTAACATTGCCAAAACAAAGCCTACCAAAACTGCAGCTAATAATAAGGCTGGTGACTTGTAAAGATGAATGGAATCCTTGTTGCCATTTCTGTCACAGCAATAGCTTTTGCTCATAGTACATAAGTTCGTTGGAAATTTTCCATATTGGGGGAGTAGTAGGTGAGTTATAGATTTCGAAATTCATAGAAAGTGTTGTCTGGTGTAAATTTTAAATTGCTTGAGTTATATTTTTTTGTTCGCTTGTCGCAAGTCACCAGATTTCCTGGATCTTGTGTCCACATACGAAGGGTGTCTCAATCGAAATCCTCAAACAGGAAATTGGTTGAACAAATTCACGTCGGTACTTCGGTGATGCCAAAGACCTTTTCTAGAAGAAACATTCGGAAGAAATAACCAATTGCATGGAAATATGTAGAGAAGCAAGAATTATCGAATAAACCGTGCAGTTTAATTATATTCGTGCAATTTAATTGAACAAGATGTGGAGAATTGTACTGATGGTACCAGCGGCAGCAGTGATCTTCAAAATGGTGTGTTCCTGTATTTGGTTGGATGGGATCCGTTGCTGCAAGTACCACTCTAGCAATCTATTTCAAGAAAAAAGTATAGAAACCCTCAAATCCCCCCGGTAGGACGCATATCCCCCTAAACTCCAATTTGATTATTTTCACCCTGAAATTATCAAAACCCGGTTAATAACCTCATGGAGTGTTTTTTGTCACATCAATAGAGGTTTTGTCCCTATCTGATGCTGATTAGGTGCTGACATGTCGGCGTGGGTCCCACTTGCCAGAAATTTTAACTCCCGGGAGTGGTTTTTGTCACATCAATAGCGGTTTTGTCCCCCTCTGATGCTGATTAGGTGCTGGCATGTCGGCGTGGGTCCCACTTGCCGAAAATTTTTCCAGTCTCATTTTTTTCTGACGCACTTCCATCGTCTCACTTCCACCGCCTTCATCCAGTAGCGGTGCAAGTGCATCCGCAGAGGAGATCCAACACATGGTGTCCTTGCAGCCGACGCTCCAGCCGGAGGCTAGCAAGCGGCCCCGTGCCTCTCCTTCGTTGACAACAGCGTCATGGCATCTACCGCTACCAGCAAGAAGCGCATGTCAGTGAGACTAGCATATAATCCCGATCGGGATCATTGCTTTCCCTATGTGCCAATCATGTCTAAGGTTCAAAATAGATCGGGATTCGAAAAGTCGGTGTACTGATTTATGGGATTCAAAATTTAGAGTTTAATTTAGCTAAGGCTTATAAGTTCAAGGTTTAATTTGAATTTTTTCCATAAGATTTGCTGCCACAGTCCCCCTGTCCCTTAGGATCTTCTTCTCAGAGCATCTCCAGTTGCGGCGCTAGTACAATATCCGGATGGACGCCCGGACGAGCTCTATTGGTGTCGCCGCTCCGCACTCGCGGCGCCAATACACACTGGCAATATGCTTGATAGCACCTTGGTTGCAATCCATGTGCACCTCGTAGTAGTCCTTGGTGACCTTGCGCTCGTCGAACTCGGTCTTGATTCTTGTCCAATAGGCGAGGCTCGATTGATTGGCGCCGGTGATCGAGTTGTCGGTCACCGTCTTCCAAGATTTCACCAACTACTCGTCCTTCTTGTTCTTCCAACAAACACCACGGTTCTTCGCGCGCTTCGTCTTCGCGGCAGTTCACCGTCTGCGCTGGATTCGGCTACCTCCTCGCCGTCCTCCTCCTCGTCTTCTTCTTCATCGGTGTTGTCCTCGTCTTCTTCTTCATCTTTGTCGTCCTCGTCTTCTCCTTCATGTGGGGCGTTGTCCATGTTTATGGTTTGCATGATGTCGTCGTTCCCCTATGCCCAGAAAACGCAATGTCGGCGATCATTACTCGTCTATGGATATAGAACACAATGCTGGCGATATCCATACCTTATCGCCGGTGATAAATCGGGCAACGTTCCGTCAACCACATTGGGTGCGCCTGGGCCTGGGTTTGGTAGTCGATGCATGTTGCGCCGGACGAACTTGAAACCCTTCGGAGGGCCGGTGAGACCTCGTACGACTGGTTGAGGTCGAGGCCGGCGACACCGCACTGGAGGATTGGGGAGAAGACCGCATTCGGGTTGAATCCGCCATGCTCGCTATCGCTGAGCTCAGGAGAGAACCTGGATCGAGACGTGGCGGTGGCACTTTCTTAGTAATACAATGAGTTCTGTCACTCCTCGAACGGAGGACATGCGCGACACTCTCCTCGCTTGCTCCCATGGCGAAAGTTTGGTTCAAGGCAGCAAGGTCCGCCACCGCCTTCTCTTTCATCTGACTAATGCACCGCTCGTCCCGCTGCTCCGTGCTCAACCACCGTCGAAGGCAATCGTACTGCCATGACTCGTCTGTCATCCCCTCCGGCCGTGCCATGGGTGTGTGAGCCTTGCTCGGTCAGCAAATTCCGAGCGTCGAGCCCGGCTGCTTTGCCTTCCCCTTCCCATCGGAAGCTTTGGATCCGCGCGGCGCCATGGCTACGGTGGCGACATGAGAGGTGGAAGAGGCGGGAACGAGATAAGCGGTGGGACGAGGCGGGGGGAATGAAATTGGGGAGAGGCAAGTTGGGGTTTCGGGGGTTCTCGGGATGTAAATGATAGGGGCCCGCCCGCAGTTTCGTCCGACGCGCCCAAGCGGCTCCCGATGCGGAGGGTGTGGGTCAGGCGAGACATACGAGATATTGGGCTGCGCCGAACGAAAACGGGCTATTGACATCGTGACTGGGCGTCAAATTTTCATTCGGCGCGTACAGTAGGGCTATTCGCGTCCCCGTTGGCGCCCCGACTGTCGATGCTCTCAGCGCCACGGCGCCGCCCCCCCAACTCTCTTTCTAAAAAACTACTTTGTCTCCCGTCTCTCTACCCTACGGCAACGGAAGCTGCCGTCTGCCTCATCCCTCTCCCTCCCCCCTCCACCCCACTCCTCGTACCCATCGCCTCCTCCAACCACACTAACCCTCACTCCCCATTCCCCACGGCCACAGCTCCAAAACTCCGTACCACAATCCCGAATGGTGGTAGAGGGACTCTCTGATGGATCATGTCGTACTTGTCACGACAACTAGAATTATGTAATTGTTGCTAAACAATTTCAGATTTTATTTAGTCATTAGTTTTCCGAGCTCTTGAATTAATGAAACTAGAAGATACCCGCGCGTTGCTGCGGAAATCTATTTAAAAAAATTATATTTTAAATAAGGGCATGAAAAATATAATACAATAAGTTCTATACAAATATGTAAAATTCAGCTTGTCATAGTCGAAGCACTAAATTTATTCAACACAAAATATGTGTGTATAAAAATTATTAGAATGTATAATCAAATAATTAAAAAGATTGATGATATGGATTTTGTATACAAAAATTAATAGTTATTATTGGAGGTGACATGAACAATTGATAGGCTAAGAGAGTGGATGATGTGGATAACTTGCATGTTGAGATAAAAAAACATAAATAAACTTAGTGAATTTTTACTTTATAAGAGTTATATATTTTATTGGTTCTCAGTTGGCCGTGGTTTTGTATTCGTATTCATGTAGGGGACGAGCTTGTCTGAATAATAAATTAACTAGCAAAATGCCCGTGCGCTCGTAAATTAAATCTGTATATTGTTTTATTTTGAAAAACATTATAATTTGTATCAACCACTGTTGTTGCTAACATCAAATACGAGACTAACCTATATTGGCAATGTCACGTCCTAGATGCCTTTTATAAATTAGATAGCAAATATTACCGTGCATTGCTACGAGTTGACGTCTGTTAATTTTTTTTTAGACCCGGGAGTTCTAGCCCTCGCTCTAATGAGCATCGAGAACAACTTCAGAGCCAAAACACGACCATCTCTTCGCCCTCCCGAACCATTGAAACAAATATGCAATAGTATGAGGAATGCTGGAGACATTTATAACAAAATCAAGGAGATAATGTGTTCTCCTAGAAGCCAAGTTACCTCTGTCAAACTCCAGGGTGATCAGACTAAGAGCAAGGAAAATGACAGTCTTGTTGCTTGAATAACCCTGCATCCCTTATGAAAACAGCAAGTACCCAAACGATGGCAAGTGTCCACTTCTCTCCAACACATTCCAGAACAGAACAACTGCATGTGAAGAGTAGCAACTATGGGCACTTGAGCTCGACATTGTTGATTTGAGGGCAAAGCCACGGTTCTGAATTTGATCGAAAACAGAGTTGTTCTGGATTATTTCCTGACGAAGATGGCCTCCGTAAGAAGCCTGGCGTAGGTACTCACTCTGTCTGATCCCAGGCCAAATTCTGAACATCCTCAGCCCAAAAATCAATTCCGCTCAGGTCATGCAATCATGTACAACACAAATAGTGATTAATCCAATTGACGAGCGTGAGGCCAGGGACTCGCCAACGACGCAACACAAATAGTGATTAATCCAATTGACGAGCGTGAGGCCAGGGACTCGCCAACGACAGAGGAGGGGCATGCTGCTGCCAGTAAAGGACCTGCTCTATATCCTCGCCATGTCGGCTACTGCTGCTCTGCGTGACCCACCTCTCCATCCTCGCCGCGTCCTACTGCTGCTACGCGTGACCCGCCTCTCCCTTAGTTGCTGCTGCTCGAAGAGTGCCGCTCTTCCTGCGTTCCGGCGGCATGGTTGAGCTCTTTCAGTCCGAGGCAGCCTGCACGGCGCATGAGAGAAATGCATCGGCGCTCCGGATCAAGGCGCTGTCGAGGAACGCGTCCCGGCTCCTGACGGCCGCAAGGGTCTTCAGCCGGCCCCAAATTACGAAGATGTGGAGTACGCATCCTGGTTCCCGGCGACCACAAGGGTTTCTAGGGCGGTGTGCAGGTGGCGGCATTTCCTCGGGGATTCCCACCGGCGGCCGCTTCGTCCTCGTCTATCGTGCGCCTGCGGAGAAGGAAGGGAGGGGATCGGATTGGGTGGATAGGGTTGAGGGGCTAATGTGAAAGTGTTGATTACGTGGATTGTGGGTTGGTTTCCCACTTTCCCAGGGAGTAAAACGCAAAAAAAAAACGCGATGAGGCGACATACGACGACCTCCTATTCCAATATTATAGTTTAGATAAGTGAATAACGTTTCAGATTAGTATTTCGTCTCGCGTTCTGTCTCCTATATGTGAATCCGGACATGTCCGAGTCGTCATCGTCTTTCATCTATCTATACTATTAATTTGCAATCGGTGGTGATGGTACGTCGGGTGTGGTACGTCGTCCGTCGCTTTGGTTTCCGTTGTTTCTTTGCTAGGTTGTGTGTTTCGTTCCCCGATCGATGAGTGCGCTGGTCGAGAGCCATAGCTGCGCACGGTACCGTGTCCTACTCAAAATCACATCCTCGCTATTCACGTCGTGGCCCTTCCCACGAGGCAAGGCGATGTGATGAAGAGCTCGACCACGCCGTCAGATTGCAGAGCTTGATTAGGCCGGCAAGATATCCTCCTCCACCCCGAGGTTCTCCACCAGCCAGAGGGCCTCCTCGCCAGGAACAGCTCCTCCACGCTGTCGGCGTCCTCCCAGCCGGACGAAGTCCTTCCGGCCGAGCTGCTCCCCGAGAGGGGCCGATCTGGTTGTTGTTGTGTTGCGCAAGGTCCTATCCCTGCGGCCGACGGTTCCTGTGTAGGAGAGGATGAATTGTAACATTACTGCTGGTGGTGCCTGTTGTTGGACTATGTTCGTGGTCGGTAGCGGCGCCGGACAGAAGGACGCCGCGACTAGGCAGAGAAATTTTCCCGGGAGCTTTGGCAGCAGCCAAGCAGAAGAACAGGGCATTATGGCGACGGATGGTTGGCGCGCGGCGCACGCGACTACTGGGTAAGGCATCAGGGAAGGTGCACTAGAGCAGCGCTCTAGGTCGGCCAGGGTGTAGCTCATCTGCTTACTGAAGAGATACCACAGTTCATCCGATACATCTGCTGCAATTGCTGCAAGCAGAAATTCACTGTTGGGCAGTGCTGCTGGAAATCAATTACATGGTGCGTACACAACGACCAGGTTCCAGAGCTCTATGTAATCGAGTATGAAACTATGAACACACAAACAACATCACTTTGGTCCCGGTAACCATTTAATTAACCGTTTGGTGTGCCAAGAGCCCAAGAGCAGAGCTGAATAGGATCTGGTGAAGCCTGAGAATAGATCAAATGGCACCAACCTCCAAGGATGATTTCTCATACACAGTATGCAAACCAAAGTTTGTACAGTTGATCAGGCTTTGCATCATGAAGCTCTTAAAACTGGAACGGTCAAGATGGCTCTTTACGCAGGATGGTGGCCGTGATGAAAATCTAATTGACCGAATTGCTGCAGCTGACTGAACTCCACAAGAAACAACAGATGTAACGGACATTAATTGCATGCAAAAACAGCTCAATTGCTACGGTGATTGTGTATGGCAAGCTTCCCTGTTTATTAGTTTTGGATGAAACTAAAAGCTCTACAAGGTAAAATCTAAGTTATGGTGCTTTTTTGGAGAGAGATAGACTAATTAGGATGGACATGTACACAGAAATTTAAGGCGTATGTGATCTTGCCGATGTAGCTACTAATCTTAAATCCATGATGCTCCCTCTCCAAGGTTGGTGTTGTCAAAACTTTGGTCATATTCATATTTTTTTGAACAAGCGAGATAGAGAATTGGATTTTAAAGTAGAACTGATAAGGCTGATACGCGGAATGGAAAAATATTATTATTGCAGATAAACGAACTTCTTAATAGTGAAAGTTCTTTTGCAAAAACTATTAGGAGTGAAATTGTTAAAAGAGAGTGACCAAGACACGACTTATTATAATAGCCAAGCTTTGTAAAGGGCGGAGAAAAATAAAATTACACCCTTAAGAATGAGGATGGCAAAATGACTGATCAAGTGGATGAGCTCCATGAGATGAGTAAAATTTCATGTACCTTTTTCTCATTAAATTTGGAATAGTATTATTTGTTTCTCAACCACACTAACACGGTGGGCAATTACTAGAGCCAGAGTTGGCATATATACAAGTGGGTTGCATGACTATGTCGAAAATTAGTGACCATGTCGGTTTATGTATTCCCGTTGCAACGCACGGGCATTTTGCTAGTCTAAACTATTAATTTGGGATCGGTCTGGTACGGGAGTGTGGTACGTCGTGGTTGTTTTGCACATAACCCCCTGATAAATCTGGAAATCAACATGTAGTCCTTATCCTCTCTCTCCCGTTGTAAATCCCATTGACCTCGAGGCCGGCGGAGGGAGGCGATGAGCCGGGGCTTGCCGGCGTGCAGCGGCGAAGAAGGCGAGCCGGGAAGAAGGGGCATGGCGGAGGCGGCAGTGGGATAGCCGTGTTGGACTCCCCATCGATCTCACACCACCGGACCAACGAACCAGCCCCCCCCTCGAACCCGTCCGCCGAGATCCGCCGCCAATCGGGCACATGCATCGCCGCCCCGCGTGGTCCAAGACTCCACCGCATGGTCGAGTCTACAAATTGGGCGCCCTCGCCGCCCTCCCAGGCTCTCGTTCCACGAACACGCTCCGCAGACCACCTTCCCTCCCGACGCTGCCTCGCTCCTCCCCTGTCCCATTCTATCTCTTCCCAAAGCCACGGACCGTCCGCTATGCAGCCATTCCATTTGCGCCCTGCTTTTGCCCAGAGGCCAGCGAGTACGCATCTCACGCACTAATCATCAGGCAGCCGAGCAGACAAGAACTACTCCTCTTCCTCGTGTTGTTCAATTTACTAGCAGAATTACAATACTAATCATACCATTGGTTTGTCTCAGGTTCAAATTGGAAGTGGTGGCACTTGTAGTCCGATGGAAACGAGGTCAAGTCTATTAGCTTGGATATTTTACGATTAATGTGTGTTAAACATAAGCAGCTCTGCTCTTGATATATGCATGCATACATATGCTTCAATGCACAGCTTAGCTGAATCTTCAGGAGCAACAACGATTGTTATGTACCAAGGAAAAGATGCACAACACATATCATTGCATAACTATCAGCCGAACCTGTAATTGTTTTTGTATAAACTTGCCATTTTATGTATCTCAGATTCTGAACCACCTGTTGTTGTTCAGTTCGAAGGCGTGAACAAGGATACTCCACCATTTGAGATGAATGTAGTGATTCATGAAGGTGCAGTGAGCGAGACAAGCCACATGAAGAAACATAGCTACATGGTACAAATTCAACTATGAATCATTCAGACACGATACGCTACAGTGTACATCCTTAAACAAGCTACCATGAGCATGGATTTGATTTGTCATGAAAAAATAGATGCTTTGCTAATTGCTATCGTGTGGGCTATGCTTTGTTTCCTTCAGAAAATAAGAAACAGTGAAGATCATAGACTAGCTGGTAACTTCTGCAACTGTAGTAGTAGTTAAATTATTCGTTGTAGTTGTCTTGTCTGTTCTTTGAAATGCCAATTACCTTAGTGAATACCCTGCAAAATGAACTCAATTCTGGTTCAGAAATCGCATCATGTTCTGATTGCATATTTGTATGAGCAGATATAATTTGTTTATTTTGTGAGATCATTATATACGAATCCATGGTTGGTTCAAGATTGTACATCATGTTTGCCACATGTAGTTTATAGAGCCACACAGACACAGCCTAGGCCACACCATTACGTTTTTACACACTGCTGATTTTTTGTGGTGGAAAAATGAATGATTGAGGCCGTGCTAGAGGAGATATAAAATAGAGAAACTCCACTGTGCTAGATGATTTTATAGCTGCAATACTAAAGTTTGGTAGTGGTTGATTCACCTTGATGCGTCAGCAAGATGAGAATTATGTGGTGCCAAGCAACTCGAGCACAACATTAAATCCATGATTGGTTGAAGCTTCGACAGCGGTAGTAGCGAGAGAAAGTCTGGTTGCTGCGCAGAACAAACAGGGTTCACCGCTTCATTCTTCAGCAAATCAATCTGGGAATAGTACACTTTCACCAGTACAAGAACCTCAATGTATAATCCACTTGTGATTTGCAGACACTCATGTAACCAAAATTAAGCGTGATGCTATTGTTTATCCAGTCAACCGAAAGAATTATAAACTTACTTAATATGCTTGACTTTGGCGAAAGCCAATCCCCTGATTTCTTTTATTTTGGCTCCTTCATGTGCCATATTTTCTGTGCTTCTAACTGTATTTCTGCTGCACTCTTCCACCAAGCTTACTCTCTTCTGTATCATTTCATGATATATGGCTGGTGGAGAAAGTTTCAATAGAGATATACTTTTTTTTTGACAATCAATTAGTACATGGTAGAGATACTGAATCCATCGATTACAAAATAAAGTCTAAAAGAAAAAAAGTAAATCTTTGATATCTTCAAACTTTTTCTTCTTCCACGACACAATCTTGTATTTCTCTAAAGGAAGCCGTAAAGTGACATAGATACCAATACATATACCTATAAATACTGTCGTGGGGTTGTCACGGCAAGTCCTTCCTCCAGGAAGGTGAGTTCGGGGGCCATCGATGCTTGAAGTACGTAGGAGAGATTAATCTCGCCTAGGGACACAGATTTACCCAGGTTCGGCCCCTCTTGGTTAGAGGTAAAGACCTACTTCCTGCTTCTCTTTATTGCTCTGGACCTGATATTGATTACAGGGTTCCGGCTCCTCTCTGGGGATCCGGCGACTTGGTGTTTCTCTCTACGGGAATTGCTTATCGATCTAAGGTCCAGGACCCCGCTTATAAAGGCTGCCGGGTCCCTGGACTTATAGGTTACACCGAGTCACACTAGAACACGGAGTCCTACTCTACGTCTTGGCCTTCCAAGTTAGGGCTCCGGGTTGTACTTGGACTCCTTGCTGACGAGTCCTTTCTTCATCATGGGCCTTGGTCGGCTTGTCTCCAGCCCAGCTTGACTCGGCTTTGGCCTTCTTGGTCTTGGCGGGTCTACTTTCCGGGTTCATGGGCCTACCTATAAAGTATCCCCTCATCAGTAGCCCCCGAATTTATCTTGGGCGCAGTTTGGCGGCTTCCTCCAACTCGTTAGTTCGACTCCCTGGGTCGACTCCTTCCACTTGAGCCACAGGCTCCAAGTCGCTTACTGCTGGCTCCAAGATGAATTCCTGCATAAAAACATAATACACATATAAAATGAATCCATCCTCAACCCTTGTTCAAGCCACCACTCTTGCCTTTGCACTAGCAGGCCGAGTTCTGATGTGACTCTTGCAAACAAGGACTAGATAACTTGACTTTCACTGTCACAGGACTCGTCATTCTGAGACAAGCCGGCTTCTTCCACTTCTGTGACTTTAACTTTTCTCTATTATAATTTCCTGTCTGACTGTTAGCCGCTGAATCACTTATCACTGAAACGTTATCCACAGTTTACTGTGGACCCACTCTGTAACTCTTTAGGGTTTTACCCTCTTTATAAATCGCGAAGGGTTAGGTCTTGAAACCTCACTTGCCCCTTCAGCTCAAATCCTCTCCTTTCTCTTTGCGCTCATCCTTTCCCGCGCTCAGCACACACCGCCCGCACGCCATGGCACCCAAGCGCGCAAAGACCGCACCCAAGGCCAAGGCTTCCTCGTCGAGCAGGACGGTGGACATTGCTGCCGCGGCCGCCGCCGCCACCGCAAAATCCTCATCCAAGCGATCAATTTCCGCCGATTGGGGTGGATCTATGGTCACGGCGGAACAATTGAAGACACATCGGCTCACAGGTCTGATTCCTTCCAACGCTCAAGCTCGAGCCCCAGGGGATGAAGTTGTTCCCTCTCCCGCTAAGGGCGAGGTGGTTGTTTTCGTGGAGCATCTATTCCGCGGATTTTCTCCCCCCGGTGATCTTTTCTTCCGCCAACTCCTCGATCTCTATCATCTGCGGATTCACGATCTGGCTCCCAATTCCATTCTCACTCTATCAAATTTCGTTACTTTGTGTGAGGATTACCTCCAAATTAAGCCCGATCTCAATCTCTGGCTTGAACTCTTCTACTGCAACCCTCAGCCCGAGACATCTGGGGGCCCTCTTCTCCAATGTGGCGCCGTTGCTCTCCAACGGCGCCTCCACTCTGTCTTTCCCAAGCCAGTCTTCCCCAACCGCATCAAGGACTGGCAGAAAACCTTCTTCTACTGCAAGGATACCTCCCCTGCAAATGAACCCAAACTTCCTTTGTTCTCTGAGGATCGCCTCCAGGCGACTCCTCTTATGAAAGCTAGGTGCTCAGAGGCCGCCCGGCCAAGAGTCGAGTCTCTGATCACTCGAATCCGGGCCCTCTTGTCCCACAATCTCGAAAACATGGATCTAGTACGCTGCTGGACGACTTGGAGAATCCAGCCTCTGAGTCCTAGGACTCGGCTGATCTGCTCATACACTCGTTGCGCTGGTGATGACCTCCGGGTGACGGAGCAACTGTCTGATGGACCCGAGCTTGGTCGGCTTATCAAAAAGCTGACTGGGAGGCCGGTGAAGGACCAGGCCCATTTTGGGCTCCAGCCATTTTGCTCTACCAACCCAGCTCCCGATGTAAGCTTTGCACTTTACTTCACTTCCAACTTGATCTCACTTGTATCAATTACTAACTCATTTTCTTTGACTCTGTTGCAGCTCACCGACTCCTTCTGGAAGCCGGCCTCTGGAGCTGGTACTGAAAACAAAGCTAAAGCCGAGGCTGAGGCTGAAGAGGAGACTCCTGCCACAGATCAAACTGCTGTGGCAGAAGACACTGACAATGATGACGAGGAGTCCTCGCAGGAGGCTCCTGCTGAAGATGATGCTGCCGATGAGGAGTCCTCGCCAGAGGCTCCAACTGAGAACATTATTGAAGAGGAGACCTCTCAGGAGGCTCCCATTGTGGAGGAGATTGACGATGACGAGTCCTCTCCAGAGGCTCCCGTCACTAGACAAACCCACACCACCTCTGCTGCTGCACAACCATCACCGTCTGAGGAGTCCTCAGCCAGGAGTCATTCTTCTTCTTCCCCGGCTTCTAACAATAACGGATCTCGAGAGGCTGTTCCCAAGGTACCACTCTCACGAGTCCTTGGGTCCTCTCGCTCACCTACTAAACCTGAAGAACACATGCAGACTGTTATCGCCGCCAGGAAGAGGAAACTGCGATCCGATGGGCCTGCAGATGCTCCTGAGCCTCTGCCTATCTCGCACCAGCGGAAATCGGCTTCTCCTCCCCACAAGGACGACTCCTATCACTCCGGGATGTCAATGCCTTCCTCAGACTCTCAGGCCTCCTTGGACCTGGAGACCAATGTTGGGTAAGACTCCTTTGTTTCTGTACTTGTATTCAAATGACTTCTGCTTTTTCCCTTTTCACTAAATCTGTTGCTGACTTCTATCTTTGTATATTTCAGGGCTCGGCCTTGTGCTAAAGTAACCAAGCTCCCAGGCATGGTTGATGTCACCTCTGGGCGTGGACCTGTCCCTCCTTCGGCCTCTGAAACGACAAGCACGATGACAGGCCCCTCCATTGCTGCATCTGCTGGTGCAACTACAACTCCTACCATTCCCGAGTCCCCTTCAAGGACTCGGGCGGCGACTCCAACAATAGTCCAGCCCTCCTCTGGTGCTGCGACTCCTGATACTGCACCTCAAACTCACCCGGCTCCTGTGAAGCCGACTCCTGCAACTTCTCCAAATATCAAGATCAAGTCATCTACTGACTACAGCCGACTCCGGGTGGCTGATAATATGTCCTTTTCTGAAGCCTTTGCTGAAGCCATTGACTTGAACGATCAATCTGCAAGGCTGAAGGATGATGAGCAAGCAGCTCTTAGATCTCTTCATATGATTCATAATGTAAGTTCTTTGACTTGTGCTTCTTTATGCTTTTCTGGCATCATCCTATCCCAGTAGCCCCCAAGCACCTGTCTGTGGTGACTTGTGACTAGGATAGGTGCTTTCATTTGAAACTTAACTCCACTAGTTTATAGGAAAATTTTCACACTGTAGCCCCCAAGCACTGAGTCCTTAGGTCTACTAGGACTCGGGGCTGCTAATTTGCCGTCTGTCGGGTCCTTAGACCAAAAACTTTTCCACGAGTAGCCCCCAAGCGCCGAGTTGTCAGCCTGCGACGACTTGGAGCTACCAATATATGTAATTTACTCATCCTGAACTTGAAGAAAAATTTCTATTCTGCGAGTAGCCCCCAAGCGCCAAGTTGCTAACTTGTGGCGACTTGGAGCTGATGAATTTCTACCAGAAACTATGCCTGCTTTGCTGTTAGGAAAAATTGACTCCTCAGTAGCCCCCAAGCGCCAAGTTGTTAACTTGTGACGACTTGGAGCTCATGAGTTCTCTTGTGTAGCTTACTTGTGCTCTATGACTTGTCCATTCTGACTTGCAAAAATCTGACTTGTGATTGCAGTGCATTGTCTCCAAGATGAAAAGAGACATGAAAGAACTTGAGGACCAGGCCGCTGCTAGTGCCAGGTCTGCCATGGCTGAAAAAGAACACTCCCTTCAGCTTGAGAAGGATCTGAAGGCCTTGTCTGCTCAACTAGAGCAAGTAAAGAGAGAGTCGGCTGATGCCAAAAAGATTGCTCAGAAGGCACACAATGACCTAAAGGCTGTTTTTGACACTTGCCGCAAAGGCATTGGGGCCATGTGCCAACACATATTTGGTAAGCTTAAAACTTTCGCTTGCTTCCTTTTTGCACCTTTCTGAATTGCTTTTAGACTGACAATCACTCTTTGACTTCCTTTCTGCAGGGGCTGACTCCCCAAAACTTAAACTGCCCACAAGCAAGCAACTATCTGAGATGCTTGACCACTGTCATGGGCTACAAGAGGGAGCCCGTGCAGTGGTTAAATATTTGAACCATAAGGGAAAATGCCCCAAAGAACCTGAGCGCTTGGTGGACGAGTTGTCTAGGGCACCAGGCTATATGCGTCTGTGGAAACAATCTTCATTGAGGAGAGCCTCCATCAGGATCCTGGCTCTAGCCCATAGCTATTATCCAACTGTCATAGAGCCGGCATTACTTACTATGGGGAAGCCAGAGCAACATGAGGATGGCAAACCTTTTACTCAAGATGATTTCAAGGCTGAAGAGAAATTGGTGCGGCCATATGCTTGCGAGATTGCCAATAAGATGGACCCTGAGGTATGGGTTCATCACTATGATTTGGAGAACAAAAGAGTCGCTCCAGAAACTCCTGCTATAGTAAACTTTGGCCGCCCATCACAGGACCCAGCTGGTGTCCCGTCCTCTTCTACCGGGCCGAGTTCCTCGTCACCGGCGGCTCCTGTTCCTAGTGCCGAGCCCACTCTGAAGACTCCTGTTGCGCCCACTCCTTCGAGAGCTATCTCTGGAGACGCCCAGAAACAAGCAGAGCTTGCTAAGCACATGAGGAGTCCCAAAGGTACTGGGTTTCAAACGAAGAGAGTCGCCACCAAGCCTCCTTTGAAGCCGGCTCCTCCTTCTGCTGCTCAAACTAAAGACAAATCTCCTGCAAAGAAGGACTCCTCAGTTCCTGCCGAGAAGTCGACTCCTCTGGAAGACAATCCTTTGAATGATTTTTGATAACTATGTAATGCTGTGCTGCTATTGAAACTTGTAATTATGCACTGCTGGTGCTTAAACCTTGTTAGGTTTTTTGAACTACTTTGTTCTTGAATTGTGCCAATCGGCTGATGATGACTTGCTTGTTAAACTATGAGATTGATGTGTGTCATCTATGCAAGTCATTCTGTGGTTCTTATAACCCATCTAATTACCCGCTGATGAATAAGTAGGCCCTGCATGACTCCTCTTATAGATTGTGCTGACAAGCTCCTAACAACTCATGTCCCTTAGGATTCATAAGAGCCGGAGACGAATCATGCCTGTAGATTGGTCATATTGTGCAGGATGCATCTAACTTACCAGCGAGAAAACTAGGAAAATTTTGGCTACTGTACCGGGTCCAAGAGTTTAAGCTTAACTTTTTTCACTGAAAAGCAAGCCCCCAAGAACCTGATGATCAAAGTTTAAAGAACAAAGCGCACTCACTGGGTGACTCGACTAAAGGACTCATGTTCACAGAAGCTGGCTTTATTTCATTTGATCATAAAAATTTGATTACATCTAGGCATGGCTCACTGGGCTCTTTGCCTTGCAACTCATAAAACTATTACAAATTAAGTATAATATGGACGTAACTGAGCTATGTTCCAAGGCCTCTTTGCCTCTGCATAAGGATCTAGCGTATGAGCTGTATCAGCTCCTTTACTTTCACTCGCCGGCTCTCGCACATCAATTAGATAGTACGATCCGTTGTGCAAGTTCTTGCTTATGACGAACGGTCCTTCCCATGGTGGAGATAACTTGTGCATCCCTTCCCTATTCTGGACAAGGCGAAGCACTAAGTCTCCTTCCTGGAAAGTCCGAGTCTTGATTCTACATGCGTGATATCGCCGCAAGTCTTGCTGATACACTGCTGATCTCTCAAGGGCTAACTCCCTTGCTTCCTCGAGTGCATCCACCAAGTCCTGGCGGGCGAGTTCATTTTCTGCCTCGACGTAATTGGCGACTCGTGGCGAGTCATGCAACAAGTCGCTTGGCAGGACGGCTTCTGCTCCATATACCATGAAGAAAGGTGTGAAACCAGTGGATCTGTTAGGATTCGTTCTGATACTCCAAAGTACTGCTGGCAGCTCCTCAACCCAAGACCCGGCGGCTCTTAGCAAAGGGACTCGGAGCCGAGGCTTAATTCCCTTCAGTAACTCCTGATTTGCCCTCTCTGCTTGTCCATTGGATTGTGGATGTGCCACTGAGGCTAAGTCGAGTCTGATGTTATTCTCACCGCAAAACTTGGCCATCTCTCCAACTGATAAGTTGGTACCATTGTCTGTAATGATGCTGTGAGGGTATCCAAAGCGTGTTGCTATTTTCTTGAAGAATCTCACAGCTGATGCACCGTCAACTCTACTGACGGGTTCTACTTCCACCCACTTGGTGAACTTGTCAACTGCTACTAGCAGATGAGTCTTCTGACAGGGCAACTTTGAGAAAGGACCAACCATGTCAAGCCCCCAAACTGCAAATGGCCAAGTGATAGGGATAGTTCTGAGCTCTTGGGCTGGCACGTGGTCTTGCCTTGCGTACCTTTGACATCCATCACAGACTCGAACTATCTTCTCTGCGTCCAAATGTGCTGTTAACCAAAAGAACCCGTGTCTGAAAGCTTTTGACACCAAGGATCTAGTGGATGCATGATGACCACAATCACCTGCATGAATCTCTTGCAGTATTTGCTTGCCCTCCTCTGGAGACACACATCTCTGGTAGACTCCAGTGACGCTCCTTCTGTATAACTCGCCATCAATGACTGTGTAGGACTTGCATCGCCTGATGAGTTGCTTTCGCTTAACTTCATCCTGTGGGAGCTCGCCCCTAAGGAGATATGCAAGATAGGGCTCTGTCCATGCTGGGATTGCCCGCACTGCTGCCACGAGTGCCGACTCTGGATCTGGGAAGGCTAACTCCTCCTCTGTGGGCAACTTGACTGATGGGTGGTGAAGCTCGTCCACAAACACATTTGGTGGTACTTTCTCTCGACGAGAGCCGAGTCATGATAACGCATCTGCGGCCTCATTCTTGCGCCTGTCAATATGCTCCACTTGATAACCAGAAAAGAACCCGGCTATCTGTTCGACTGCTCTTCTATAAGCCGCCATGTTTGCATCCTTCGAGTCCCAGGTTCCAGACACTTGCTGAGCTACGAGATCCGAGTCTCCAAAGCACCTGATACGCTTGATGTTCATCTCCTTGGCCAATCGTAGACCATGCAACAGGGCTTCATACTCTGCCATGTTGTTTGTACAATCAAAGTGTAATTGAAGGACATATGCCAACTTATCTCCTTTTGGTGAAGTTAGAACCACGCCGGCTCCTGAGCCCTCTAACTGTCTGGACCCGTCGAAGTGCATTGTCCAATACTTGGTGCACGGTGAACTTGGTGAGGACGTGCAATCAGTCCAATCATTGACAAAGTCGACCAAAGCTTGAGATTTGATTGCTGTCCTGGGCTCATATGTGATATGATAAGGACCCAGCTCAATTGCCCACTTGGCGACTCGTCCTGTTGCATCTCTATTGCGTATAATGTCTGCTAGCGGTGCTGAACTCACCACTTTGATTGGATGCTCTTGAAAATAATGCTTGAGCTTCCTACTTGCAAGAAAAACTCCATAGACTAGCTTCTGCCATTGAGGGTACCTTTGTTTTGACTCTGTGAGGACTTCACTGATGTAATAAACAGGCCTCTGCACTGGGTACTCCTTTCCTTCCTCTGATCGTTCCACCACTACTACTGCACTTACCACTCTCTCATTGGCAGCCACATACAATAGCATGGGCTCCTTATCTGTAGGAGCTGCAAGTACTGGTGCTGATGATAAGGTTTTCTTTAATCCTTCAAAAGCATCGTCGGCTTCTTTGTCCCATATGAATTTGTCTGACTTCTTCAAGAGTCGGTAGAGAGGACCCGCCTTCTCTCCGAGTCTTGAGATGAATCTGCTAAGAGCTGCTACACAACCAGCGAGTTTCTGAACGTCCTTTAGACAAGTCGGCTTCTGCAAATTGTGAATAGCCTTGATTTTCTTTGGGTTTGCTTCAATGCCTCTCTCTGAAACAATGAAGCCTAGGAGTTTGCCTGCAGGGACTCCAAAAACACACTTGGTCGGGTTGAGCTTCATCTTGTACTTGCGTAGGTTATCAAAGGTTTCTGTCAGGTCTGCTATCAGAGAGTCGGCCTTCTGAGACTTGACCACTACATCATCCACATAAGCGTGAATATTCCTTCCAATCTGTTCCTTGAAACAATTTTGGATACATATCTGATATGTAGCTCCTGCATTCTTGAGTCCAAAGGGCATTGTTGTGTAACAAAATGCTCCAAAGGGCGTAATGAAGGACGTCTTCAGCTCATCCTCTACGTTGAGTCTGATCTGGTGGTACCCTGAATAGGCATCCAAGAAACAAAGTAACTCTGACCCCGCTGTGGAGTCAATGATCTGGTCTATACGAGGTAGTGCAAACGGGTCCTTAGGGCAATGCTTGTTTAGGCCCGTGAAGTCGATGCACATACGCAACTCTCCTGTTTTCTTTGGTACTAACACTGGATTGGCCACCCACTCTAGGTGAAAGACTTCCTTGATGAACTCGGCTGCGAGGAGCCGAGCCACCTCTTCTCCTATGGCTTTCCTCCTGTCATCATGAAACTTGCGCAGACCCTGCTTGACTGGTCTTGCATTAGGGTTAACATGTAAGCTGTGCTCGGCAAGTTCTCTCGGGACTCCTGGCATGTCAGATGGATTTCATGCAAATACGTCCCGATTATCACGGATGAACTCGACGAGCGCGCTTTCCTATTTATCAGAGAGGTGCGCCCCAATGGTGAACTGCTTGGAAGAATCACCAGGGGTGAAGTCGATTTGCTTTGTGATGGGGGGATACTTTATAGGTAGGCCCATGGACCCGGAAAGTAGACCCGCCAAGACCAAGAAGGTCAATGCCGAGTCACGAGACGAGTCACATGGGCTGGGCTGGAGACAAGCCGACCAAGGCCCGTGTGGAGAAGGGGGCACATCCAAAGAAGGAGTCCAAGTACAACCCGGAGTTCTAGTTTGGAAGGACAAAGCCTACAGTAGGACTCCGTATATGAGTAGAACCCGATACAGATTGTAAGTCCAGGGACCGGCCACCTTTATAAGGGGGGTCCTGGATCGTAGTGAGCTAAGCAAAATCAAGTAAGAGAAACCCTAGCCACCAGAGAGAAGTCGCCGGCTCCTGAGTTGTAGGAGCCAGATCCTTGTAATCGAGATCTAATAAAGAGCAATAACATAGAAGCAGGAAGTAGGTCTTCACCTCTAATCAGAGGGGCCGAACCTGGGTAAATCCTTGTTCCCCGGCGAGATTAACCGTTCCCGCGTACTTCAATCACCAATGGCCCCAGAACTCATCTTCCCTGAGGAAGAACTTGCCGTGACAACCCCACGACAGTTGGCGCCCACCGTGGGGCCTATGGTGATGAGAGGAGTTGAGATCGTTGGAGCAGCTCGTCGGGCTATGGAGAAACTCGCCATCGGGCGGGTCTACACTGATGAACATGGTGAGACCGAGATTGATGACTCAGGCTGGACTTCAGAGATGAACGAAGTCGACGAGGGCTACCAGCTTGTCTTTGGAGGAATCAACGTGTTCATCGGGATGGTTTGCGCGTCGGGTCTTCGCGCGAACTTGGCGGAATCAGTATCAGAGCCAACCGTTGTCGTCGAGTCCGACGGCGAGGAGTCGGTCGGAACTTTAGAGGTCGGCATCATCGCCGAGTCTGAGGAACCCCAAGCTGAGAAACCAGANACGGATGAACTCGACGAGCGCGCTTTCCTATTTATCAGAGAGGTGTGCCCCAATGGTGAACTGCTTGGAAGAATCACCAGGGGTGAAGTCGACTTGCTTTGTATCCTGAGCTGACTTGAATTTCATTTTCTCCTCTGTGGCCGGCTTCTTAAGGACCGAGTTGTCCTCCGGATCCACGTTTGCCTTGTAAAACTTCAGCTCCTCTTGAGCACAAGCTGTCTCAGCCATGGCTGCATCACCAATCTCGCACTCCAATGCCATCTGTCTGCTACCATTAACTGTGATGATTCCTGCTGGACCTGGCATCTTGAGCTTCAAGTACACATAACATGGCCTAGCCATAAACTTAAAATATGCAGGTCGACCAAAAAGAGCATGATATGGGCTCTTAAGGTCCACTACCTCAAAGGGCATAATCTCTGAACGAAAATTCTCCACTGTGCCAAAAGCAACCTCAAGGTAAATCTTACCAATGGGCTTAGCCGACTTCCCTGGTACTATCCCGTGGAATACTGTCTCTGTTGGAATTAGCTGCCTATCTTGCAGCTGCATCCTCTTGAATGTGTCGTAATATAAGATGTTGATACTACTTCCACCATCCATAAGCACTTTGTTCAATGTATAGCCCCCAACTTGAGGTGCCACTACCAAGGCTAGCTGCCCTGGCTCGTCGACTCTTGGAGGATGATCTGCCCGACTCCATGTGATGGTTTGCTCTGACCACCTGAGCCACTGTGGAAGGGCCGGCTCTACTGCATTAACTGCTCTGACTTTCAACTTCTTGGAACGCTTGGACGTACTAGTCGTGAAGACATGGTAGCTGCCATGACTCGGGTTGTGCTGCCGAGTTGTGACATAATACTGACCGTTGCCCTCGTGAAGCTGCTTCGGGTTCTGCTGGAACCCGCCCTGCTTGGTGACCTCCTCCTTGAGGTTGGTTTGGGTTATTGCCGGCTCCTCCACCATTATTGCCGGGTCCTCCGGCTCCATTGTTTCCTCTATATCCACCATTGTTGTTACCTCCTCCTGGCCCTTGGAACCTGGCGCGCTGCAAATCTACGCACTGTCCCAAGGTATGACCGCATCTACCGTTCTTGGCATGTTTAGGGCATGGAATTCTCAAGACCTCCTCTGTGCTTGGAGTGCGGCCTTGGTATCCACCAGAATTGTTGTCCTTACGTCTGACTCCAGTGTTTGTGTTGGCCACTAGGTCAGAGTTGTCTCCATACGGCCTCTTGCCACTACCTTGATTCTGGTTCTGACTCTGGTTCTGGTTCTGACCATTGCCACCTTGTCCTTTAGTTCCTTCCTCCTGATCCTTTGTTTTGTCTGTGGCAGCGTGCTTATTAGCACCTGCCATGATCTCACCAATCGTAAGGGGAATACCTTGATTCAGGCTCTCCTTCATACGACCTAGCTTCCAACTCAAGGGATTGTAACTGCAATTTCTCTCCATCGCCATTAACACTGAAACTGGTGGGAGTCCTTGTGAGGAGTTAATGATCTCTGAGACTCGCTTCATCCAGTGCCTTGCTGACTCGCCCTTCCTCTGGACACATCGCTCCAGGTCCTCAATGGTGCTGAGTTTCTTGCAAGTGCCTTGGAAATTCTGAATAAAAGCCGCCTTCAATTGCTCCCAAGAGTTGATTGACCTAGGAGGCAAGTTGCGCATCCACACCTTGGCTGCTCCCTCCATCATAAGATACATGAACTTGGCACACAGATTACCTGTGGCATTGCGAATACTCATTGCCATCTCGTATGTACCCAACCAAGAGGTCGGGTCCATGTTGGGCTCATAGTTTGGAACCTTGCGCGGCTCCTTGAAACTGCTAGGAAGGACTCGGATCTGATGGCATCGGACAAACACTCTGGTCCTGTTAATGCTGGGGAAGCACCAGGAGAAGTCACCTCCTCGTGGACCCGGCTCGGCTGAGGCGGGTTGGCTGCAAGCACTAACGCTCTGTCCCTCTCTGCCTCCCGAGCTCTTGCTGCTTCTCTCTCTCGTCGTTGCCTTGCTTCATCAACCACTAGCTGAGCTTGTGAAGCAGTTGGTATGTTTGCACGATTCCTCGCTAGTTCACGACGCCTTGCACTCGTAGAGTTTGCCGGGTTGGACTCGCCGTGCCGACTCCTCGTACCTGAGTTAAAGGGTGTTGAGTGTAGCCTACTTGCATCTGGAAAAGTTGGATACAAAGCCTGCTGAGTCAAGGCTGTTTTCAGTAACTCGATAGCCTCCCGAGTCTCCTGTCCTGCTGGTCCCTCTGGTACCACAATATTCTCCAACCTCAGAGTCGCCGCATGCACGTTGTCCATAGGATTGGAATAATGTCCCTCTGGAGTATGAAATCTGTTAGGCTGTGCCCCTAAGCCACCAGATGCTCCTCCTCCGACTCCTCCTTCAGGCGGTGGTCCGTTAGCACGGCTGCCTCCCGATCCTTCTGGGGGTGGTGGTGGTGGTGGTGGTGGTGGTGGTGCTCCTCCGGCTCCTCCTGCGGCGCCTCCTGCTGCCGCTGAGCCTCCTAGTCCGGCTCCTCTGCCTGGACCATTGGGTGTGTTGAATAAATTGGTTGGATTGACGTGGACTCCATCATGCAAGCGACTCCTGGCTCGGCGATGTTGAATTGAAGTAAGCTCCTCGCGGCGCCTCCGCACGACCTGAGCTTCATCTTGGACTCGGGCCTGCTCTGCAGCTAACCTCCGGTTTGCCTCTGTGATATCAGCTAACTGCTTCTCCAACGCAGCACGAGCGTTGGTTAACTCGGCCGCCCTCTCTGCGGCATTACTTGCATTAATCTCCTTTGTCAACAAAGTTGTATCAAACTGATTCCCAGTGTTCCCAGACATGTAGACTCCCACAACACGAGCGCGTACTGGCGACTCCTCGTAATCCTCTTCCTCTATCCCGTACCCAAGTCGATCTTCAAACAAGGGTAGGATGGACTCTGAATCTGCATCATAATCTGAGTCTGACTCTTGCATCACATCTGGTTCCTCAGCTAGGGGTCCCTCAGACTCGGCGATGATGCCGACCTCTGAAGTTCCGACCGACTCCTCGCCGTCGGACTCGACGATGACAGTTAGCTCTGGCACCGACTCCGCCGAGTTCTCGCGAAGACCCGACGCGCACACCATCCCGACGAACACGTTGATTCCTCCAAAAACAAGCTGATAGCCCTCGTCGACCTCGTTCATCTCCGAGGTCCAGCCTGAGTCGTCGATCTCTGTCTCTCCATGCTCATCAGTGTAGACCCGCCCGATGGCGAGTTTCTCCATAGCTCGACGAGCAGCTCCAACGATCTCGACTCCTTTTGTCACCGTAGGCCCCACGGTGGGCGCCAACTGTCGTGGGGTTGTCACGGCAAGTTCTTCCTCAGGGAAGATGAGTTCTGGGGCCATTGATGACTGAAGTACGCTGGAACGGTTAATCTCGCCAAGGAACAAGGATTTACCCAGGTTCGGCCCCTCTGATTCGAGGTAAAGACCTACTTCCTGCTTCTCTGTTATTGCTCTTGATATGTCTCGATTACAAGGACCCGGCTCCCACAATCTAGGAGCCGGCGACTTCTCTCTGGTGGCTAGGGTTTCTCTACTGGTTGGACTTGTAAGGCTTATCGATCTAAGGTCCAGGACCCCGCTTATAAAGGCTGCCGGGTCTCTGGACTTACACTTTTACACCGAGTCATACTAGAACACGGAGTCCTACTCTACGTCTTGGTCTTCCAAGTTTAGACTCCGGGTTGTACTTGGACTCCTTCCGGACGGGTCCTTTCTTCATCATGGGCCTTGACCGGCTTGTCTCCAGCCCAGCCCATGCGACTTGATACGTGACTCGGCTTTGGCCTTCTTGGTCTTGGCGGGTCTACTTTCCGGGTCCATGGGCCTACCTATAAAGTATCCCCCCATCAGGACCCGAGCTTGGTCGGCTTATCAAAAAGCTGACTGGGAGGTCGGTGAAGGACCAGGCCCATTTTGGGCTCCAGCCATTTTGCTCTACCAACCCAGCTCCCGACATAAGCCTCATTCTCTACCTTATTTCTATCTTGATCTTACTTGCATTGCTTACTAACTCACTTTTGTTGACTCTGTTGCAGCTCACCGACTCCTTCTGGAAGCCGGCCTCTGGAGCTGGTACTGAAAATAAAGCTGAAGCCGAGGCTGAGGCTGAAGAGGAGACTCCTGCCACAGATCAGACCGCTGTGGCAGAAGATACTGACAATGATGACGAGGAGTCCTCGCAGGAGGCTCCTGCTGAAGATGATGCTGCCGATGAGGAGTCCTCGCCAGAGGCTCCAACTGAAAACGTTATTGAAGAGGAGTCCTCTCGGGAGGCTCCCATTGTGGAGGAGATTGACGATGACGAGTCCTCTCCAGAGGCTCCCGTCACTAGACAAACCCACACCACCTCTGCTGCTGCACAACCATCACTGTCTGAGGAGTCCTCAGCCAGGAGTCATTCTTCTTCTTCCCCGGCTTCTAACAATAACGGATCTCGAGAGGCTGTTCCCAAGGTACCACTCTCACGAGTCCTTGGGTCCTCTCACTCACCTACTAAGCCTGAAGAACACATGCAGAATGTTATCGCCGCCAGGAAGAGGAAACTACGATCCGATGGGCCTGCAGATGCTCCTGAGCCTCTGCCTGTCTCGCACCAGCGGAAATCGTCTTCTCCTCCCCACAAGGACGACTCCTATCACTCCGGGATGTCAATGCCTTCCTCAGACTCTCAGGCCTCCTTGGACCTGGAGACCAATGTTGGGTAAGACTCCTTTGTTTCTGTACTTGTATTCAAATGACTTCTGCCTTTTCCTTTCGCTAGATTTATTGCTGACTTCTATCTTTGCATATTTCAGGGCTCGGCCTTGCGCCAAAGTGACCAAGCTCCCAGGCATGGCTGATGTCGCCTCTGGTCGTGGACCTGTCCCTCCTTCGACCTCTGAAACGACAAGCACGAGGACAGGCCCCTCCATTGCTGCATCTGCTGGTGCAACTACAACTCCTACCATTCCCGAGTCCCCTTCAAGGACTCGGGCGGCGACTCCAACAATAGTCCAGCCCTCCTCTGGTGCTGCGACTCCTGATACTGCACCTCAAACTCACCCGGCTCCTGTGAAGCCGACTCCTGCAACTTCTCCAAATATCAAGATCAAGTCATCTACTGACTACAGCCGACTCCGGGTGGCTGATAATATGTCATTTTCTGAAGCCTTTGCTGAAGCCATTGACTTGAACGATCAATCTGCAAGGCTGAAGGATGATGAGCAAGCAGCTCTTAGATCTCTTCATATGATTCATAATGTAAGTTCTTTGACTTGTGCTTCTTTATGCTTTTCTGGCATCATCCTATCCCAGTAGCCCCCAAGCACCTGTCTGTGGTGACTTGTGACTAGGATAGGTGCTTTCATTTGAAACTTAACTCCACTGGTTTATAGGAAAATTTGCACACTGTAGCCCCCAAGCACTGAGTCCTTAGGTCTACTAGGACTCGGGGCTGCTAATTTGCCGTCTGTCGGGTCCTTAGACCAAAAACTTTTCCACGAGTAGCCCCCAAGCGCCGAGTTGTCAGCCTGCGACGACTTGGAGCTACCAATATATGTAATTTACTCATCCTTAACTTGAAGAAAAATTTCTATTCTGCGAGTAGCCCCCAAGCGCCAAGTTGCTAACTTGTGGCGACTTGGAGCTGATGACTTGTCAACTAGGACCCATGCCTGCTAGCTGTAAGAGAAAAACTGACTCCTCAGTAGCCCCCAAGCGCCAAGTTGTTAACTTGTGACGACTTGGAGCTCATGAGTTCTCTACTTGACTTGTGAAGCTTACTTGTGCTTTATGACTTGTCCATTCTGACTTGCAAAAATCTGACTCGTGATTGCAGTGCGTTATCTCCAAGATGAAGAGAGATATGAAAGAGCTTGAGGACCAGGCCGCTGCTAGTGCCAGGTCTGCCATCGCTGAAAAAGAACACTCCCTTCAGCTTGAGAAGGATCTGAAGGCCTTGTCTGCTCAACTAGAGCAAGTAAAGAAAGAGTCGGCTGATGCCAAAAAGATTGCCCAGAAGGCACACAATGACCTAAAGGCTGTTTTTGACACTTGCCGCAAAGGCATTGGGGCCATGTGCCAACACATATTTGGTAAGCTTAAAACTTTCGCTTGCTTCCTTTTTGCACCTTTCTAAGTTGCTTTTAGACTGACAATCACTCTTTGACTTCCTTTCTGCAGGGGCTGACTCCCCAAAACTTAAAATGCCTACTAGCAAGCAGTTGCATGAGATGCTAGATTACTGTCATGGGCTGCAGGAGGGAGCCCGTGCTGTGGTCAAATATCTGAATGCCAAGGGCAAATGCCCCAAGGAGCCTGAGCGTTTGGTGGACGAGCTGTCTAGGGCGCCAGGCTATATGCGGCTGTGGAAACAATCTTCATTAAGGAGAGCCTCCATCAGGATCCTGGCCCTAGCCCATAGCTATTATCCAACTGTCATAGAGCCGGCATTACTTACTATGGGGAAGCCAGAGCAACATGAGGATGGCAAACCTTTTACTCAAGATGATTTCAAGGCTGAAGAGAAATTGGTGCGGCCATATGCTTGCGAGATTGCCAATAAGATGGACCCTGAGGTATGGGTTCATCACTATGATTTGGAGAACAAAAGAGTCGCTCCAGAAACTCCTGCTATAGTAAACTTTGGCCGCCCATCACAGGACCCAGCTGGTGTCCCCTCTTCTTCTACTGGTCCAAGTTCCTCATCGCCAGCGGCTCCTGTTCCTGGTGCAGAGCCCACACTTAAGACTCCTGCTGCGCCCACTCCTTCTAGAGCTATCTCTGGAGACGCCCAGAAACAAGCAGAGCTTGCTAAACACATGAGGAGTCCCAAGGGTACTGGCTTTCAAACGAAGAGAGTCGCCACCAAGCCTCCTTTGAAGCCGGCTCCTCCTTCTGCTGCTCAAGCAAAAGACAAATCTCCTGCAAAGAAGGACTCCTCAGTTCCTGCCGAGAAGTCGACTCCTCTGGAAGACAATCCTTTGAACGATTTTTGATAACTATGTAATGCTGTGCTGCTATTGAAACTTTGTAATTATGCACTGCTGGTGCTTAAACCTTGTTAGGTTTTTTGAACTACTTTGTTCTTGAATTGTGCCAATCGGCTGATGATGACTTGCTTGTTAAACTATGAGATTGATGTGTGTCATCTATGCAAGTCATTCTGTGGTTCTTATAACCCATCTAATTACCCACTGATGAATAAGTAGGCCCTGCATGACTCCTCTTACAGCTTGTGCTGACAAGCTCCTAACAACTCATGTCCCTTAGGATTCATAAGAGCCGGAGACGAATCATGCCTGTAGATTGGTCATATTGTGCAGGATGCATCTAACTTACCAGCGAGAAAACTAGGAAAAATTTGGCTACTGTGCCGGGTCCAAGAGTTTAAGCTTAACTTTTTTCACTGAAAAGCAAGCCCCCAAGAACCTGATGATCAAAGTTTAAAGAACAAAGCGCACTCACTGGGTGACTCGACTAAAGGACTCATGTTCACAGAAGCCGGCTTTATTTCATTTGATCATAACAATTTGATTACATTTAGGCATGGCTCACTGGGCTCTTTGCCTTGCAACTCATAAAACTATTACAACTTAAGTATAATATGGACGTAACTGAGCTATGTTCCAAGGCCTCTTTGCCTCTGCGTAAGGATCTAGCGTATGAGTTGTATCAGCTCCTTTACTTTCACTCGCCGGCTCTCGCACATCAATTAGATAGTACGATCCGTTGTGCAAGTTCTTGCTTATGACGAACGGTCCTTCCCATGGTGGAGATAACTTGTGCATCCCTTCCCTATTCTAGACAAGGCGAAGCACTAAGTCTCCTTCCTGGAAAGTCCGAGTCTTGATTCTGCATGCGTGATATCGCCGCAAGTCTTGCTGATACACTGCTGATCTCTCAAGGGCTAACTCCCTTGCTTCCTCGAGTGCATCTACCGAGTCCTGGCGGGCGAGTTCATTTTCTGCCTCGACGTAATTGGCGACTCGTGGCGAGTCATGCAACAAGTCGCTTGGCAGGACGGCTTCTGCTCCATATACCATGAAGAAAGGTGTGAAACCAGTGGATCTGTTAGGAGTCGTTCTGATACTCCAAAGTACTGCTGGCAGCTCCTCAACCCAAGACCCGGCGGCTCTTAGCAAGGGGACTCGGAGCCGAGGCTTAATTCCCTTCAGCAACTCTTGATTTGCCCTTTCTGCCTGTCCATTGGACTGTGGGTGTGCCACTGAGGCTAGGTCGAGTCTGATGTTGTTCTTACCACAAAACTTGGCCATCTCTCCAACTGATAAGTTGGTACCATTGTCTGTAATGATGCTGTGAGGGTATCCAAAGCGTGTTGCAATTTTCTTGAAGAATCTCACAGATGATGCACCGTCGACTCTGCTGACGGGTTCTACTTCCACCCACTTGGTGAACTTGTCAACTGCTACTAGCAGATGGGTTTTCTGACAGGGCGACTTTGAGAAAGGACCAACCATGTCAAGCCCCCAAACTGCAAATGGCCAAGTGATAGGGATAGTTCTGAGCTCTTGGGCTGGCACGTGGTCTTGCCTTGCGTACCTTTGACATCCATCACAGACTCGAACTATCTTCTCTGCGTCCAAATGTGCTGTTAACCAAAAGAACCAGTGTCTGAAAGCTTTTGACACCAAGGATCTAGTGGATGCATGATGACCACAATCACCTGCATGAATCTCTTGCAGTATTTGCTTGCCCTCCTCTGGAGACACACACCTCTGGTAGACTCCAGTGACGCTCCTTCTGTATAACTCGCCATCAATGACTGTGTAGGACTTGCATCGCCTGATGAGTTGCTTTCGCTTGACTTCATCCTGTGGGAGCTCACCCCTCAGGAGATATGCAAGGTAGGGCTCTGTCCATGCTGGGATTGCCCGTACTGCTGCAACAAGCGCCGATTCTGGATCTGGGAAGGCTAACTCCTCCTCTGTGGGCAACTTGACTGATGGGTGGTGAAGCTCGTCCACAAATACATTTGGTGGTACTTTCTCTCGACGAGAGCCGAGTCGTGATAACGCATATGCGGCCTCGTTCTTGCGTCTGTCAATATGCTCCACTTGATAACCAGAAAAGAACTCGGCTATCTGTTCGACTGCTCTTCTATAAGCCGCCATGTTTGTATCCTTCGAGTCCCAGGTTCCAGACACTTGCTGAGCTACGAGATCCGAGTCTCCAAAGCACCTGATACGCTTGATGTTCATCTCCTTGGCCAAACGTAGGCCGTGTAGCAAAGCCTCATACTCTGCCATGTTGTTTGTACAATCAAAATGCAACTGAAGGACATATGCCAACTTATCTCCTTTCGGTGAAGTTAGAACCACGCCGGCTCCTGAGCCTTCTAGCTGTCTGGACCCGTCAAAGTGCATTGTCCAATACTTGGTGCAAGGTGAACTTGATGAGGACGTGCAATCAGTCCAGTCATTGACAAAGTCAACCAAAGCTTGAGATTTGATTGCTGTTCTGGGCTCATATGTGATATGATAAGGACCCAGCTGTATTGCCCACTTGGCGACTCGGCCTGTTGCATCTCTGTTGCGTATAATGTCTGCTAGCGGTGCTGAACTCACCACTTTAATTGGATGCTCTTGAAAATAATGCTTGAGCTTCCTACTTGCAAGAAAGACTCCATAAACTACCTTTTGCCATTGAGGGTACCTTTGCTTTGACTCTGTGAGGACTTCACTGATGTAATAAACAGGCCTCTGCACTGGGTACTCCTTTCCTTCTTCTGATCGTTCCACCACTACTACTGCACTGACCACCCTCTCATGTTGCAGAAGCAAATCACAGATTGGTGGCAGATCAAGCCCTTGTACAAGCAGAGCAGACACGTATACAAGCTGAACAGGCTCGCATACAAGCAGAACATGAGCGCGTACAAGCAGAAGCAGCAGCAGTGCGAAATCGCCAACAGGAACTCGCCTCAGTTCAGCATCGGAGGACTCTGAGTCGACTCCATGATGGAGTCTTGATCAATCCAACAAACCTGTTTCAAACGCCAACAGGTGCAGGAGTCGGAGGACCTACACCCGGTGCAGGAGATGCACCGCCACCACCACCACCACCACCAGGAGGAAACGAAGGAGTCGGAACAGGAGCTGGAGCCAATGCACCACCCCCACCACCTGGTGGAGGAGTCGGCGGTATGGGTCCACCACCGCAGAGGTTTCATACACCAGCGGGACACTACTCAAGCCCAATAGATAATGTACACGCAGCAACCATGGTGTTGGACAGAATCCCACTCATGGAAAACCCAACAGGTCAAGAGGCACGACTCGCCATAGATATGTTAAAAACGGCATTGGCACAACAAGCTCTCTATCCCAATTTCCCAGACGCAAGCCGGCTTCATTCCACTCCGTACAACTCCAGAGCAAGGAGTCGACATGACGAGTCTCATCCGGCCGGGTCGACGAGCGCAAGGCGCCGTGAACTGGCAAGGAACGAACCACATCAACCCACTGTTTCGGAAGCTCAAAGGCGAGTTGACGAAGCAAGGAACAGGAGAGCTGCTGAAGCCAGAGTCCCAGAAGCCGGTGGGCCAGCGCCAGCAACAGCAGCGCCAGTGATGAACTCGCCGCATCGTGCGCTCACTAAGGTAACCTCACCAGGGAGTTCTCCATCATTAACAGGACCCGCATGTCTTTCAGAGGCCATTAGAGCCGTGGCTTTCCCAGATAACTTCAAGGAACCGCGCAAGGTGGGCAACTATGAACCAAACATGGACCCGACTTCGTGGCTTAGCAGTTATGAGATGGCAATGAGTATCAGAAACGCTTCAGAAGGGCTGTGCACCAAATTCATGTATCTTATGATTGATGAGACAGCCAAAGTTTGGATGAGGAACTTGCCTCCCAGGTCCATTAACTCATGGGAGCAGTTGAAGATAGCTTTTGTGCAAAATTTCCAAGGAACTTGCAGGAAGTTGAGCACCATAGAGGACTTAGAGCGATGCACTCAGCCGAAGGGCGAATCCGCAAGACACTGGATGAAGCGAGTCTCAGAAATCATCAATTCATCGCAAGGACTCCCACCCATCTCTGTGCTGATGGCGTTGGAGAGAAACTGTAGTTATAATCCTTTGAGCTGGAAGTTGGGACGTATGAAAGATAGTCTAAATCAGGGCATACCTATCACCATTGGAGAGATCATGGCTGGAGCCAATAAGCACGCATCCACTGACAAAACCAAGGACCCGGAAGAAGCTGGAAAGGGACAAGGTGGTAGTGGACCAAGTCAGAATCAAAACCAAGGTTAAAACCAAGGTGGCACTAAGAGGCCATACGGAGACAGCTCTGACCTGGTAGCTAACACAAACACTGGGTTCAGACGCAAGGACAACAACTCTCAAGGATATCAAGGGCGTAGGCCAAGTACAGAGGAGGTTTTGGCGAGTCCATGTCCTAAACACGCCAGAAACGGGAAGTGTGGTCATACCTTGGGACAGTGCGTGGATCTGCAGCGTGGCAGAGTCGCAGGACCAGGCAATAGGAACAATGACAATGGATATCGAGGAAACAATGGTAATGGAGTATCCAGCAATCATGGCGCAGGAGCCGATCATAATCCCAACTTACAGCAAGGAGGAGGTAACCAGCAGGGCGGGTTCCAGCAGAACCCAAAGCAGCTTCATGATGGCCAAGGGCAATACTATGTCACAACTCGACCACAGAACCCGAGTCAGGGTAGTTATCATGTTTTCACAACAAGCACGTCCAAACGTGCCAGGAAGTTGAAAGTTCGAGCTATTAATGAAGTGGAACCAGCAGTCCCACAATTGTTCAAGTGGTCAGAGCAAGTCGGCAAAGCCCATTGGTAAGATCTACCTTGAGGTTGCTTTTGGCAGAATGGAAAATTTCCGTTCAGAGATTATGCCCTTTGAGGTAGTTGATCTTAAGAGTCCATACCATGATCTTTTGGTCGACCAGCATACTTTAAGTTTATGGCCAGACCGTGTTATATTTACTAGAAGCTTAAGATGCCAGGTCCAGCAGGAGTCATTACAGTTAATGGCAGCAGACAAATGGCATTAGAATGTGAACAGGGAGATGCAGCTATGGCCGAAACAGCTTGTGCTCGGGAGGAGCTGAAATTTTACAAGGCAAACGTGGACCCGGAGGACAACTCAGTCCTCAAGAAGCCGGCCACAGAGGAGAAGATGAAATTCAAGTCAGCTCAAGACACAAAGCAAGTTGATTTCACCCCTGGTGATTCTTCCAAGCAGTTCACCATTGGGGCGCACCTCTCTGATAAATAGGAAAGCGCGCTCGTCGAGTTCATCCATGAGAACCGGGACGTCTTTGCATGGAAGCCATCTGACATGCCAGGTGTCCCGAGAGAACTCGCCGAGCACAACTTACATGTTAACCCTAATGCAAGACTTGTAAGACAGGGACTTCGCAAGTTTCATGATGACAGAAGAAAAGCCATTGGAGAAGAGGTGGCTCGGCTCCTTGCAGCTGAGTTCATCAAGGAAGTTTTTCACCCAGAGTGGGTGGCCAACCCAGTACTAGTACCAAAGAAAACAGGAGAGCTACGTATGTGCATCGACTTCACGGGTCTCAACAAGCACTGCCCTAAGTATCCGTTTGCTTTACCTCGCATAGACCAAATCATTGACTCCACAGCTAGATCAGAACTACTTTGTTTCTTGGACGCCTACTCAGGGTACCACCAGATAATACTCAAGATAGAGGATGAGCTGAAGACATCTTTCATTACGCCCTTTGGAGCATTTTGTTATACGACAATGCCCTTTGGACTCAAGAATGCAGGAGCTACATATCAGAGGTGTATCCAGAACTGTTTCAAGGAACAGATTGGAAGGAATGTTCATGCTTATGTGGACGATGTAGTCATCAAGTCTCAAAAAGCTGACTCTTTGATAGCAGACCTGACAGAAACCTTTGATAACCTGCGCAAGTACAAGATGAAGCTCAACCCAGCCAAGTGTGTTTTTGGAGTCCATGCAGGCAAACTCCTCGGCTTCATTGTTTCAAAGAGAGGCATTGAAGCAAACCCAGAGGAAATCAAGGCTATTCACAACTTGCATAGGCCGACTTGTCTAAAAGACGTTCAGAAACTCGCTGGTTGTGTTGCAGCTCTAAGCAGATTCATCTCAAGACTCGGAGAGAAGGCGGGTCCTCTCTACCGACTCCTGAAGAAGTCAGACAAATTCTTATGGGACAAAGAAGCCGACGATGCTTTTGAGGGCTTGAAAAAAACCCTATCATCAGCACCAGTACTTGCAGCTCCTACAGATAAGGAGCCCATGCTATTATATGTGGCTGCCAATGAAAGAGTTGTCAGCGCAGTAGTAGTTGTGGAACGTTCAGAGGAAGGTAAAGAGTATCCAGTACAGAGGCTTGTTTACTATATCAGTGAAGTCCTTACAGATTCAAAGCAAAGGTACCCTCAATGGCAGAAGCTAGTTTATGGAGTTTTTCTTGCAAGTAGGAAGCTTAAGCACTATTTCCAAGAGCATCCAATCAAAGTGGTGAGCTCAGCACCACTAGCTGACATCATACGCAATAGAGATGCAACAGGGCGAGTTGCCAAGTGGGCAATTGAATTGGGTCCTTATCATATCACATATGAGCCTAGGACAGCCATTAAGTCTCAAGCTTTGGTCGACTTCGTCAATGATTGGACTGACTTCACCTCCTCACCAAGTTCACCCTGCACTAAATATTGGACAATGCACTTTGACGGGTCCAGACAGTTAGAAGGCTCAGTAGCCGGAGTGGTTTTAACTTCACCAAAAGGAGATCAGTTGGCATATGTCCTTCAATTGCATTTTGATTGCACAAACAACATGGCAGAGTATGAGGCTTTGCTACATGGACTCCGTTTGGTTAAGGAGATGAACATCAAGTGCATCAGGTGCTTTGGGGACTCAGATCTCGTGGCACAGCAAGTATCTGGAACCTGGGACTCGAAGGATGCAAATATGGCGGCTTACAGAAGAGCAGTCGAACAGATAGCCGGGTTCTTTTCTGGTTATCAAGTGGAGCATATTGACAGGCGAAAGAACGAGGCCGCCGATGCGCTATCACGACTCGGCTCTCGTCGGGAGAAAGTGCCTCCCAACGTGTTTGTGGATGAACTCCATCATTCGTCTGTCAAGTTACCTTCAGAGGAGGAGTTAGCCTTCCCAGACCCAGAGTCAGCACTTGTGGCAGCAGTACGGGCAATCCCAACTTGGACAGAGCCCTACCTTGCATATCTCCTCCGAGGTGAACTACCAGAGGATGAAGTCAAACAGAGACAACCCATCAGACGGTGCAAGTCCTACACAGTCATTGATGGCGAGTTGTATAAAAGAAGTACCACTGGAGTCTACCAGAGATGCGTGTCTCCAGAAGAAGGCAGGCAAATCTTGCAAGAAATTCACGCAGGTGATTGTGGTCATCATGCATCCACTAGATCCTTGGTGTCAAAAGCTTTCAGACACGGGTTCTTTTGGTTGACAGCACATTTGGATGCAGAAAAGATAGTACGAGTTTGTGATGGATGCCAAAGGTACGCAAGGCAAGACCACGTGCCAGCCCAAGAACTCAGAACTATTCCTATCACTTGGCCGTTTGCAGTTTGGGGGCTTGACATGGTGGGTCCTTTCTCAAAGTTGCCCTGTCAGAAGACCCACCTGCTAGTAGCCGTTGACAAGTTCACCAAGTGGGTAGAAGTCGAACCCGTAAGCCGAGTCGACGGAGCATCAGCTATGAGGTTCTTCAAGAAGATAGCCACACGCTTCGGATATCCTCACAGCATCATTACAGATAATGGGACCAACTTATCAGTTGGAGAGATGGCCAAGTTTTGTGGTGAGAACAACATCAGACTCGACCTAGCCTCAGTGGCACACCCACAGTCCAATGGACAAGCAGAGAGGGCAAATCAGGAGTTTCTCAAGGGAATAAAACCCCGGCTTCGAGTCCCCGTGTTAAGATCTGCTGGCTATAGACTCAAAGGGCACAGACAGGCTGCTGGTACTTTTTTTTTAGCTAACTAAAGTCCAACTTCCTTTGCCGAAAGAGGATGAAACGGATCAGCCGATTCAACTTAGCATTACCCGACTCGTAACTTCAAGCACAACCATCCATCTCAATCCAAAATCTCCGATCGTCTGTGATCCAAACCCTCCTCTGGTTTTGGATATATAGACAGTGCCTGCTCTCAAACCAACCTTGAGGAGCTGCCAGCAGTACTTTGAAGTATCAGGACGACTCCTAACAGATCCACTGGCTTTACACCGTTCTTCATGGTGTATGGAGTAGAAGCCGTCCTACCTAGCGACTTGCTGCATGACTCGCCACGAGTCGCCAATTACGTCGAGATAGAGAATGAACTCGCTTGTCAGGACTCGGTGGACGCACTCGAAGAAGCAAGGGAGTTAGCCCTTGAGAGATCAGCAGTTTATCAGCAGGACTTGCGGCGATATCATGCTCGTCGAATCAAGACTCGGACTTTCCAAGAGGGTGACTTAGTGCTTCGCCTAGTCCAAAACAAGGAAGGGATGCACAAGTTATCTCCACCATGGGAAGGACCGTTTGTCATAAGCAAGAACTTGCACAATGTGTCGTACTATCTAATGGATGTACGAGAGCCGGCAAGTGCAAGTAAAGGAGCTGACACAGCTCATACACTAGATCCATATGCAGAGGCAAAGAGGCCGTGGAACATAGCTCAGTTACGTCCCTACTATAGCTAAATTGTAATAGTTTTATGAGTTGAAAGGCAAAGAGCCCAGTGAGCCATGCCTAAATGTAATCAGATTGTTATGATCAAAGGAAATAAAGCCGGCTTCTCTGAATACGAGTTCTTTAGTCGAGTCACCCAGTAACTGCGCTTTATTCTTTATATTTGATCATCAGGTTCTTGGGGGCTCGCTTTTCAGAGAAAAAAGTCAGGCTTAGACCCTTGAACCCGGCTCAGTAGCCGAACTTTTCCTAATTTTGTCGCTGGTAAGTTAGATGCAGCCTGCACAATATGAACAATCTACAGGCATGACTTGTCTCTAACTCTTATGAATCCTAAAGGACATAAGAAGTTGGGAGCCTGTCAGCACAAACTGTAAGAGAAGTCATGCAGGGCCTACTTATTCATCAGTGAATAATTAGATGGGTTATAAGAACCAAACAGTGACTTGAATAGATAAGACATATCAATGTCACAGTGGAACAAGCAAGTCATTACAAGCCGATTGTCACAATTTCAGAACAACTAGTTCAAAAAACCAAAAGGTTTACACCAGCAGTGCAGTATTATAAAAGTCTAAAAATCATCCAAAGGATGATCCTTCAGAGGAGTCGACTTCTCAGCTGAAACTGGGGAGTCCTTCTTGGTAGGAGATTTGTCCTTCTCTTGTGCAGTAGAGTCACGAGCTTGCTTCACAGAAGGCTTGGTGGCAACTTTCTTCATTTGAAAACCGGTGCCTCGTGGGCTCCTCATGTGTTGAGCTAGCTCTTCTTCTTGAGCCCGGGAATCCCCAGTAGTAGCTCTTGAAGGAGTGGGCGCAGCAGGAGTCTTGAGCACAGGCTCGGCACCAGCCGGGTTACCCAGAACAGGAGCTGCCGGTGTGGAAGAACTCGGTAAAGTAGAAGAGGAGCCGCCTGATGTTGCCTATGAGGGGCGACCAAAGTTTACAACTGCAGGAGTCTCTGGGGCAACCCTCTTGTTCTCTAAGTCATAGTGATGAACCCATACCTCAGGGTCCATCTTGTTGGCAATCTCACATGCATAAGGACGCACCAGCTTCTCCTCAGCCTTGAAGTCATCCTGAGTAAAGGGTTTGCCATCGTCATGTTGCTCCGGCTTCCCCATAGTGAGCAAAGCTGGCTCTACGACAGTGGGGTAGTAGCTGTGGGCCAGAGCAAGGATCCTGATGGAGGCTCTCCTCAAGGAGGACTGCTTCCAGAGACACATATAGCCTGTGACAGCTCATCTACCAGGCGCTCAGGTTCCTTGGGGCACTTGCCTTTAGCATTTAAGTACTTTACCACAGCACGGGCTCCCTCTTGTAGCCCATGACAATGGTCCAGCATCTCATGCAGTTGCTTGCTAACGGGCAACTTGAGCTTTGGGGAGTCAGACCCTGCAGAAAGAAATCAGTGAGTATAAGTTGAGAAGTGCTTCAAAACAGTGCAAAGAAGGAGTTAGTAAAGATATAAACTTACCAAAGATGTGTTGGCACATGGCTCCAATGCCTTTGCGGCAGGTGTCGTATACTGCTTTAGCTCATTATGAGCTTTCAGGGCAGTTTTCTTGGCTAACTCCGACTCTTTCTTGACCTGCTCCAGCTGAGCAGATACAATTTTCAAATATTTTTCCAGTTGAAGGGAGTGCTCCCTTTCAGATTGAGTAGACCTGGCACTAGCAGCTGCCTGGTCCTCCAGCTCCTTCATGTCTCTCTTCATCTTGGAGATAAGATTCTGCAAATACAAGTCAGGAATCACAAGTCATACATGCACAAGTCAGATATACAACTCATGAGCTCCAAGTCGTCACAAGTTAACAACTTGGCGCTTGGGGGCTACTCAGGAGTCAGATTTTTTCCCCAGATGCAACATTCACAAGTCCTAGTCAACAAGTCAGCAGCTCCAAGTCGTCACAAGTTAACAACTCGGCGCTTGGGGGCTACTCGCAGAACAGAATTTTCTCTACAAGCTAAGTATCAGTTATTTACATCCATTTGCAGCTCCAAGTTGTCGCAGGCTGACAACCCGGCGCTTGGGGGCTACTCGTGGAAAACTTTTTAATTACTCTACCTAAGAATCATCAAGTTAAAGCCCCGAGTCTTAGAAAAGCTAAGGACTCAGTGTTTGGGGGCTACAATGTGCAAGTTTTTCTACACAGCAATTGAGTTACAGTTCAGAGTAAAGCACCTATCTTAGTCACAAGTCACCACAGATAAGGTGCTTGGGGGCTACTGCAATAGGAGGCTACCAGAAAACATAAAGATTACAAGTTAGAAAGCTTACTTCATGGATGAGTCGAAGAGATCTAATGGCCAGTTGCTCACCATCCTTCAATCTGGCTGCTTGATCATTCAATTCAACGGTCTCTATCCAAGCCTCAGAAAAGGACTTGTTGTCAGCCACTCGAAGTCGGCTGTAATCGATGGAGGACTTGGCCGGCTCGTTGAGTTGGGCTGTAGAAGCCGTCTGATGAGGAGCCGGGGAAGGTTGAGGGATTGCCGTAGGAGTCTCAATCCCAGAAGAGGACTGGACCACCACTGGAGTTTCCCTCCGAGTCTTTGAAAGGGACTCGGGGACAGTGGGAGCAGTTGTAGTGTTAACACCTGCAGATGCAGGTGTGGAAGGATCCGTCCTTGTGCTTGTCATTTGAGAAGCCGAAGGAGGGATAGATCCACGAGCTGATATAACATCAGCCATGTTCTAGAGCTTGGTGACCTTCAGATAAGGCCGAGCCCTGAAACAGACAAAGTCGAAAGTCAGCAACAATTCCATGAAAAGGAAGCACAGAAGTCATATGAGTGCAAGTCAGCAGAGAAGTCATACCCAGTATTAGTCTCAAGGTCCAGGGAGGCCTGAGAGTCGGAAGAAGGCATAGACATGCCAGAGTGATAGGAGTCGTTTTGGCTAGGAGGAGAAGTCGGCTTCCGTTGGTGTGAAATTGGCAAAGGATCAGGGGTGTCCGCAGGGCCATCGGAGCGCAACTTCCTCTTCCTAGCAGCAATAACGCTCTGCATACATTCTTGAGGCTTAGCAGTTGAACTGGTTGATCCAAGGACTCGTGAGAGAGGTACCTTGGGGACAGCCTCTCGAGGCCCATTCTTATTGGGAGCTAGGGGAGAAGAGGAGCGACTCTTTGCGGCTGAGGACTCCTTAGACAAGGTTGGCTGGGTAGCGACAAGGCTAGAAGCCATATGTCCTTGCTCAGTAACAGGAGCCTCCTGAGAGGACTCCCTCCCAGTAGCATTTTCAACAGGAGCCTCCGGGGAGGACTCCCCCTCATCATCATCGTCTTCAGCAGGAGCCTCTTGAGAGGACTCCTCATCAGCGTTATCTTCAACATCTTCTGCCCCAGCATTTAGCTCTGTGACAGAAGCCTCCTCTTCTACCTCCTCATCGGCCTCAGCCTCCATTGCATATTCAGAAGCTGGCTTCCAGAAGGAGTCAGTTAACTAAAAAGGAGACAGAAAGTCAAGTTAGCAACTGAAATAGAGAAAGCAGATAAAGCAGTTTAAAGAGAAACAAGTAAGATACTTACAGTAGGAGCTTGATGGGTGGAGCAAAAGGGCTCAAGTCCAAAATTTACTTGATCCTTCACTGGCCTGCCCGTCAGTTTCTTGATTAATCGGCCGAGTTCAGGGCCGTCAGACAACTTCTCCGATATACGGAGATCATCAGTCCCACAACATGTGTACTGGCATATCAGCCGAGTCCTAGGACTCAGCGGTTGGATTCTCCAAGTTGTCCAGCAACGCACCAAATCCATGTTCTCCAGCTTGTGTGACAGGAGAGCTTGAATCCGGGTGATCAAGGACTCGACTTTGGGCCAGGCGGCCTCTGAGCACCTAGCTTTCAAAAGAGGAGTCGCCTCCATGCGATCCTCAAAGAAAAGAGGAAGACGGGGCTCATCTGCAGAGGATGTGTCTGTGCAATAGAAGAAGGTTTTGTGCCAATCCTTGACACGATTAGGAAAGACAGGTTTGGGGAAGACAGAATTTAGGCGACGCTGAGCAACAGCGCCGCACTGAAGGAGAGGACCCCCAGAGGTCTCAGGCTGGGGGTTGCAGTAGAAAATCTCGAGCCAGAGATCAAGGTTTGGCTCGATTTGGAGGTAATCCTCGCAGAGGGTGACAAAGTTCGAGAGGGTCAAGATAGAATTGGGTGCCAAATCATGGATGCGCAGCTTGTAGAAATCAAGGAGCTGGCGGAAGAACAAGTTACCCGGGGGAGTGAATCCTCGGAATAGGTGCTCGGAGAAGATGACGACTTCGCCCTTCGCCGGAGAGGGCGCCACCTCATCTCCTGGAGCTCGAGCCTTGACATTGGAGGGGAGAAGGCCGGCAAGCCGATGCGCCTTGATCTGCTCGGCCGTTGTGGTAGATCCGCCCCAATCGGCGGAGATGGATCGCTTGGACGAGGAAGTCCTGGCGGCGGTGGCGGCCGCGGCGGCGATGTCAATCATCCGGCTGGACGTGGAGGCCTTGGCCTTGGAAGCTGCCTTGGAGCGCTTGGGGGCCATGGCGAACGTGCGGAGTGTGCTGCGCGCGGGAAAGAGAATGAGCGGGAGGAAGAAGAAGATTGGAAGCGGAAAGTCAAGTGAGGGTTTTTGGACCCCACCCTTGACAATTTATAAGGGGTTAAACCCTAGAAAGTTACGGGACTGTTCCACATTAACAGTGCGGAAAATGTGGAGACCTCTGCGGAAATTTCCTAGTCAAAAATGCAGCAGCTAAAGTCAAACAGAGTATGTCTGAGAAAATGAAGGCACAATAGTGGAAAAAAAAGCCGGATTGTCTCAGAAAGGCGAGTCCTGTGTCTCCAGGAAGTGGCAAGAGTCGGATTCCTCAGAGCTAGTTTATAAGAGCCACAACAAACTCGGCCAGCTGATGCAAAGGCAAGAGTGGTGAGCTTGAGCAAAGGCTGAGGAAAGACTCATTATATATATGTGTTATGTTTTTTATGCAGGAATTCATCTTGGAGCTAGCAGCAGGCGACTTTTGAGCTTGTGACTCCAGTCGGAGAAGTCGAGCCGAGGAGCCGAACCAAGGAGTCAGAGGAAGCTGCCAAGACTGCGCCCAAGATAAATTCGGGGGCTACTGATGGGGGGATACTTTATAGGTAGGCCCATGGACCCGGAAAGTAGACCCGCCAAGACCAAGAAGGCCAAAGCCGGGTCACACTTAAAGTTACATGGGCTAGGCTGGAGACAAGCTGACCAATGCCCATGAAGAAGGAAGGACTCGTTGTGAGGAGTCCTAGTACAACCCGGAGTTCTAACTTGGAAGGCCAAGACATAGAATAGGACTCCGTGTCCAAGTATGACCCAGGGTAAACTTGTAAATCCAGGGACCCGACCGCCTTTATAAGGAGGGCCTTGGACCTTAGATCGATAAGCAATCCAGAAGCAAGCTAGACAAGTCGAAAGTAATCGAGAGACCGATAGCCATCGACTCCCTAGACAGGAGTCGAAACCTTGTAATCGAGAACTAGTCCAAGCAATAAAGCCGAAGCAGGAAGTAGGTCTTTACCTCGATCTAGAGGGGCCGAACTTGGGTAAATCCTTGTCCTTAGACGAGATTAACAGCTCCTACGTACTTCGATCACCAATGGCCCCACAACTCATCTTCACTGAGGAAGAACTTGCCGTGACAACCCCACGACAGGGTGGTTTTTCAAAGTAAATAGCAGGTAAAACAGATTCAACTGTTTGAACAGGCACATCATCACTAGCAAGCACATCTGTTTTACAAACATCTTTAAATGATTCATGATACTTATCCCCACTTTTCTTTTGGAATATTAATGTGGTCGGCAAAGGATTTACAAAGATCAACAACAATTTGAGAATCTAGCCCAAACTTAGTACTAAGCATATTAAAACGTTCAGTTTCCATGAAAGATTTAATGCAGTCATACTCATAATTTATACCTGATTCTTTACCTTTGTCGATCTCCCAATCTTCCGCATTGCGATAAATCCTTTCAATCAAATCCCATTTAGCATTAACTTCTTTGTTTGTAAAGGATCCAAGAGAAGAGGCATCAAGCATATCCTTATCATAGCGAGGCAGCCTCGCATAAAAATTGTTAACAATTATATCATTAGGAAGCTTATGATTGGGGCATTTAAGAATTAAAGATTTCAACCTCCCCCAAGCTTGAGCGATGCTTTCTCCTTCATGTGGCCAAAAGTTGTAAATATAATTTCTATCTTGATGAATTTCATGAAGAGGATAAAATTTAGAATAAAAGAGAGACATAAGCTCTTTCCAATCCATCAAGTGAGAATTATCCAGAAGCATATACCAATCCATAGCTTTATCCTTTAGTGATATTGAGAATAATTTCCTCATGATTACCTCTTTTGACATACCTGCAATCTTAAATAGCTCACACAGATCTTTAATATAAAGCAAATGATAACCTGGATGGATGGTTCCATCCCCTGCATAACGGTTACTCATAACATGATCAATAATTCCCATGGGTATTTTAAATGGATCAATTTCAAAGAGCGAAGGACTCTTATCCACCATAGGTGTGGTGGCAGAGTCACTCCCAAACAGCATATTAAGTGAAGAGTACTCCATAACGAAGCAAAGTAACAAGCAAAAATAAAAACAGCACTTACAATAAAAGAGTTCCTTACGAGTTCCACTTACCAATAGCGCTACACTCCCCGGCAACGGCACCAGAAAAGAGTCTTGATGACCCACAAGTATAGGGGATCTATCGTAGTCCTTTCGATAAGTAAGAGTGTCGAACCCAACGAGGAGCAGAAGGTGTTGACAAGTAGTTTTCATCAAGGTTTCACTGCAAGCACTAAAAGAGAAATGTTTTTGGATTTTTGATTTAAAGAACAAATGAAGAACAAGTAAATAAAAGAGTGCTACAATAATTGCAGCAAATAGCCCAATCCTTTTAAGCTCAAAGGACAGGCCGGTTGTGTTACTTATGAAGATTAAAACGTTCTCGAGGACACATGGGAGTTTCTGCCTAGCCAGTTTCATTGCACGCCGGTGATTAACCTTCAATGTTTTGATAAAGTGCTGTGTGGGTGGACCTATGCTAATGCACCGCCCTTACTTGGACAAATATATACTTGTGATTAAACCCCTTGCAAGCATCCGCAACTACAAGAAAGTAATTAAGATAAAAACCTAACCACAACCTTAAACTCCGAGACCCTACACTCCCTAGTTGTAGCGCCCCGACCCCAGAACTATACAGTGAAGCGTTGTGCAACCGGTCATGCTACACAATCGAGGGTTACTGGGTTTACCAATCCCAGGCCAAAACTCATTGGCAGGTGTGCTCGGAATGGATCATCGGCACACAACACCTCGATCATGCCATAAGCTCAGACATCGCTATCACGTACAGTAAAGAGACCGAGACTTGTGGAACAACTGGCACATTGAAGACTCTACGACACAAAAGCATATAGCAACTCATATAAGAGAAGATACAAATATTACACACAAAAGGATCACAGATCCAACAATACATCAAGCGGAAGCGGGTAGTGTTGTCTAACAACAAGATGCAAATATATGGCCTAAGAGGCCTACAAATAAAAGATCCCAGCCAGCTTGTTCCACGGTCCCAAGCTGCCACCTGGGAACCCCGGACTACTAGTCGACGTCCACGAAGAACCCACCTAGCTGCTCGGTGTCGTCCTCCTCTGAAATACAAATATAAAGGCAGCGAAGAGAGACTGAGTACGATGTACTCGCAAGTTTAGTAGGGCGATATAGGCCCGATGCTGACGGAGGCTCTAAAGCTGTATATGTAGCTATTTTTGCATGAAGCTAATTTTCATAAACAAGATATAAATGACACATGGCACCGTCTACTCAGAATATTTTTCATAAAGGGGGTAAGAGAGTAAACTTTTCATATTCGGTTCTCATCGAACCTACTTGTAGCCAAACCACTCATCTCCACCAAAAGCACTCACTCGAATCACCCTCGAGGAAATGAACCTTTAAACACACGTTGAGTTGCAACCTTTAGCTGCCAAATTTTAATTCATTAGGTTATACTTTTCTATGAGCTAATCCGCCTTTCCCAAGATTTGTCCATAACCGTGGACACGGCTTTTCGAAAAGATTTTCCCTGCAAGGGTGTACTAATTTACCCATCGGTACCGTCCGGCTCACCTGATTGGCCCTCTTCCGGGGAAGGCCGGCGAGTGGGCGCGGTTAGACCTTTACATTGCATGAGGCTTACTCAAGGACCATCCGTGTGCGGAAGGACAGGTTCAACGCCTCCAACGCCCTGCCCCGCGGCCACATCCTAAACACCACCGTCCTTGTTTCTTTTCCACCCACTCACTAACGCGCAAATGGAAATAGCAAACTAGAGGACCCTTGAGAAGCCCCTCACAACTTATTAGGTCACAGGGGATTCCATATGTCCCCACCTTTGGAAGCATGCTCGGTTCTTGGTTCTAGCTAAAAGCACTCTCAGCCTAGGCGGCAAGAATGAGGCAAAACACCATCCCCAATGGCAACTCATCCAAGCCTTTAAGCAAATTAATTAAGTACCACACACATCCTCCACATTGTCCGATCATTCCATCAATTGCATAAATCATGGAAATAAACAACGGACAGCTAAGCATTTAACTAAGCATGGCTAAGCATATAAATACAACAATTATATTCTTGTCTCCGACCAACACATCAATCCTAGGTTTCATAGGTAGGGATACATGTTTTGGTTCGGGGATAAACATGCAATCATAGGATCTTCTACATCTTGATCAAAAGAGTCATTTGAATCGCATGCAATATTATGGTGGATAAAATAAGTTGATAAAATCATAGGAGGCTAGATGCCAAGAAGGTTAGGTTATCTCTTGCCTTGCTGCCGGGGCATGTAGTAATGCTCGTCGGGGTAGATAGCGTTAACCTCGACTCCGGAATCTATCGAATCCAAAAGTAACACAAAGAACAAATAAATCACACGAGGACAAGTGCAATGCTCAATCACATGATGACATGTCAATTTTATGCAAGGATATCATTATACAAATTAGATAGCAAAATTAAATGGAGAGCCAAATAATTAGGGCAATTATTTGGAAAACACCCCATATCTAACTTAATGTCCTATTGTTCATAAATGATCACATTATTTATAATTTGCTCAAGTATGCATGAAAATGACATGATTAAATAGGTTTCGTTCTTCTGATCAAATTCGTACCTCATTTGTAATTTTTGGAGCACCGATGAATAAATAGCAAATTAAATAATTATTTGAATTTAATTCGCTTAATCAATTTATGAATAACATCAATTAAATGTTTGTGATCATGACATGATATTAGCATGGTTGAATAGTATTTGACATGACGATCACTTTGATATTTTATTTATAAATTTTGGTTAATTATTTCAGAAGTTATGAATTTCCCAAAATAGGTTATATTTATACCATTTTAGGAATTCCTAAATAAATAGCAATAATATAATTCCAAAAGACTAATTCAATTATTCTATCTTGTAGAGTTTATTTTTCTGAACATTTTGAAATTTGGTTTGTCGAATTTGAAGCATTTGTCAAATAGTTATCGAGTATTTAAACTTGTTTCAAATTCAAAAAGGAAAAGCTAAAACCCTGGCAGGCCGGCCTCAAGCCGGCCAGGCCGGGCAGGTGGCCGAACCGTCCGGCCCAGTGCCGGCCCAGGCCGGGCGCGCAGGCCGGGCACCATCCCGAGGCCTCCGGCCTCAGGCCAGCCCAAACACAGCCAGGCCGGGTGTGCGGCGCATGTGGCGACCAACGGTGACGTCGCCGGCGACCAAATTCCGGCGGCGGGAGAAAGGGAAGAGGGGCGCGAGGGAGGTGCCAAAAGGACAAGAAGCTCACCCCGAACTCGAGGGTGTGGTCGACGACACGGAGGGCGGGGCGACGAGAATCGGGCCCGACGAACGGCGGCCGCGGCGGAAGAGGGCGAGGACGAATGCGTCGGCCCCTACGTCCCCGGCTCGATTCCGTCGGCGGGGAGAGAGAGGAGGACCCGGCGGATAAGAGGGTGGCGTCGGCTTGCTCCGAGGGAGCTCCAAAGGGCGGCGATTCGTCGGCGAGCAGCAGCGGCGGCGTTGGTCTCAGGAGAGGAACAGCGAGGGGAAACGGGAGAGCAAGGGAAGGAAAGGGGCAGGTGAGGTCTTCGGCGTCGTGGGTGGGTGTCCTTGACCACCAGGGGGCCACGGCGTCGCACTTTCCTGCGTGGCCACGGTGGCATGGCCGGCAGGGCGGCATGGGCGCCGGCCCTGTCGCCACAGTGGAGGAAGGGATGACCGTTTTTTACAGAAACCCCCCTGCCTAAAATTTCCCTAATTACAAACAGGTCCATGAGCAAACTTTGGCGATTTAATTAGGGCACCAGGACATTTTTATAAAATGTGCAAAAATTCATATGGGCTCCAATTGACCTTTAGGTGCTCCACAAAAATTGGTGAGGCAAAATAAAATGTTTTGGCCAATATTTGTTCCCAGCTTTTAATTAGAAGTAATTTTGACAATTCCCAATTTGTATTTAATTGAAGCACTTAAACATTTCCAAAAATAATGAAAATATTCATGGAGACTCTCACACTAACATTGAAGCTCCCCATGATTTTAGTTTGAATTTTTGGAAAGTTTACTTGGTTTCCAAAATAGAATTTGAATTGAACCAAAAGGAATTCTCAATTTTATTTATTTGCTTGTTAAGAATTTGCCTTTACCAAATAATTATAATTGGGTGATTGAAACTTCTTGAACAATTTGGAAGTTCACAATTAATTGGGTTTTGCCAATTTGCGTAAAGTATTTGGTTTGAAGAATTTGGGAAGGGTTTTGCTTCCTTTGTTTTTAATTTCCAAGTGTTGCTTTATTTAGAATTAGCAATTTAAATAAGTATGCCATGATGCAATCAATGATGCAAAAAGTGGAAAAATTCTTCGTATTTTTAATTACCAAGCTGGGGCTGTTACACTAGTGCACTAGTTCACAAATTGGGGTTTAGGTTTCTGTCACTCCTGCAACCCTACCATAAGCAAACTAAATACACTATGCATTCCCCTAGGCCCTTTGAAAGGTGAAGTATCATGTAGTCGACGTCACATGATACCAGTAGAGGAATAACACCACAACATAAATCAAACCATTAAATATTACTCAACATTATGCAATTACTAGCAACTAGGCTTTCCCCATGTCCACAAGAACCAAACGAACTACTCACAAGACATCATATAGATCATGATCAGAGGTGATATGAATAAGGGTAACAATCTGATTGTAAAGATAATTCACCGATAAAACTCTCAAGCATCAACTATAAGTGGTAATCAATACCCGGGATACGATTCCAATGAACTAATAACAAAACAATGACGATTACTACAGCGGGATGAGATGGGACGGTGACGGTGATGATGGTGCTGATGGTGGAGATAATGTTGATGATGATCCCGATGATGCTTGGCGTGATGGCTATGACGATGGCGGCGATTCCCCCCTCCGAGAGGGAAATTCCACGGCAGTTTTCTCCCTGCCGGAGCTCTTCTTCTCTTTGTCTGGTTTCCGCCTGTGGAGGCGGCGGAAAAATTCCTCTTCGATACCCCCGACGTTTTTAGGTCATGGGTCAATAATACGCCGAAGGGGAGCCGGAGAGGGGCCACAGGGACCAGGGGCGGGCCCCACCCGCGGCAGGGGGTCGCCCCTGCCCCCTGTTGCTCGTCTCTTTGCCCCCTTCTGGCTCCTTCACTTATTTCCCGAAATATTACGCTCTGAATTTTCCTGGAATTTTTGGGGCTTCCGAAGTCAGGTGTCTTGACAAGTACTTTTCCAGCTGATTCCAGGCTCCGGTGGATGCATCTCCAATAATTGCCAAACATGCAAAATGGGATAAAATAACATAAGTATTGCATCATAATATGAAATATATCAATGAATAAAGATAAATTATGATGTAAAATAGTGATGCAAAATGGGCGTATCAGCCCCACCCGCAGGTCCTAGGGGGACCGCTACAGGAGGCCGCCTGCGCCCTGTGGGTGGCCCCTCAGGCTCCCCTTTGGTCTTCGGGTGTCTTATTTCACATAAAAAATCTCCGTAAATTTTCGTCCAATTCCGAGAATATTTCCAGAAGTAAATTTTCTGAAATACAAAAACAGCAAAAACAGGGAACTGGCACTGGGCATCTTGTCAATAGGTTAGTCCGACAAAATGCATAAAAATGATATAAATGACAGTAAAAACATGTGACAATAACACAAAACTAGCATGGATCACTCAAAAATTATAGATATGTTTGAGACGTATCAGGATGATACTGTTTCCTATTTATTTTTACGCCTCCCTCTCTTCTTCTTCTTCACCACCTTAGGCGGGAGTGGTTGGAAAGGAAGCTTCTCCACATAATCTGATTCATTATTAGAAAAGACAGGACCAATCTTCTTACTTGCAAAAGAACCCATAGAAGAAGCATCAAGTATTTCCTTGTCATGATGAGATAGCCTTGCATAAAAATTGTTAACAATAATATCGTTGGAAAGATCATGGTTAGGACATTTAAGCATTAATGATTTCAATCTCCCCCAAGCTTGAGCAATGCTCTCTCCGTCATGTGGCCAAAAATTGTAGATATAATTTCTATCTCGATGAATTTCATGAAGTGGATAAAATTTAGAATAAAAGAGAGACATAAGCTCCTTCCAATCCAACAAGTGAGAATTGTCTAGCAGCCTATACCACTCCAATGCTTTCTCCTTATGTGATAAGGAAAATAATTTCCTCATGATTACCTCTCTTGATACACCTGCAATCTCAAACAACTCACATAACTCTTTAATATAAAGCAGATGATAACTAGGATGTATAGCTCCATCTCCTGCATAGCAATTGCTCATAACACGATCAATTATCCCCATCGGTATCTTGAAAGGAATACATTCAGTATGTGGAGTAACCTTATCCACCATGGGAGTGGTGGAGAGGTCACTCTCAAAAAGCAAATTCAAAGAACAACGTTCCATAAGCCAAACTAGTGAAATAAAAACAAGAAACAAAAGATATAACTACAGAATCTAAATAAGATACCTTCAAGCGCTCACCTCCCCGGTAACGGCGCCAGAAATTAGCTTGATGTCTACCACACAAACGAGCCCGCACTAACGATACTGCCGCCAGAGGCGGCGGTACTGCAGCTGGCGCGCAACAGAGGGGCTAAAAGGCGGCAGTGTTGGCGGTACTGCCGGCGGTGCTGCACAGCCCAGAGGAGGGCTCAAAGTCCCCAGTAGCGGTACTACCGCCAGAGGCGGTGGTACTGCCATTGAGGGCTAACAGAGCACCTCCCTGGCGGTGGTGCTGGCGGCACTGCTGGCGGTACCACCGGCGGTACTGTCGCCAGAGGCGGCGGTACTACCGCTGCACAGAGAAAAACAGCAAAAGCCTGAAACTAAATAACTTTTGCCGGGAAACTCCGATCGAGGTAAATCCAATTTTGTTGGAAAGAGGATGACAAGGGCTACTGATGTCTACTACACACTTCTATTCTTGTAGACTTGTTGGGCCTCCAAGCGCAGAGGTTTGTAGGACAGCGGCAAATTTCCCTTAAGTGAGTACCCCAAGGTTTATCGAATCCACGGGAGGTAGAGGTCAAAGATATCCCTCTCAAGCAACCCTGCAATTAAGATACAAGAAGTCTCTTGTGTCCCCAACACACCTAATACAATTGTCAGTTATATAGGTGCACTAGTTCGGCGAAGAGATGATAAAATGCAAGTGATATGGATGGTAAAAGGTGATTTTGTAATTCTGTAATAAAAATGGCAGCAAGCAAACAAGTGACAAAAGTGACTAAAAATGGTGTATCAATGCTTGGAAACAAGGCCTAGGCTTCATACTTTCACTAGTGACTACTCTCAACATCATTAACATAATTTAAACACATAATAGTTCCACAAAAACACATGCATGGTAGACTGAAATTGCATGGTTGCCCCCATGTGTGGTTTTGGTAATTAATGACAATCTCTATGGACTAATGTTTGCATTGAGCTATATTTATAGGTGTGTCCATTTGAGTTGCTTGATCTCCATTTGCTGGAGTCAAGGCTAAGGGAAGAAAAGTATGTGTTGATCAAGGCTAAGTGCGTGTTGATCAACACTCAAGTCCAAGTGAAGATATGACGAAGAGGTGCTTCTCCCATCTTGGTGTATGGGGGATCAACTTGTGAATCTTCACCAAGCGAAGCGCAATGAAGAAAGGTGGTGCGTCTTGAGGAGTTGAAGATCGTCTTCATCGACCTCAAGTGGTTTAAGCGCAAGGCAAAGGTATGATCTTGATAGGGTTTCTATTTTACCGGTCTCATGTTATTTAGTGAGAGACCGGATTATAGGATAGATAACCGTACTATCTATTTGTCTCTTATCGTGGTGTGGTCTTGGTGCTTGTCGTGCTCGTCATGACAAGGCCAAGTTCACCGAAAACGATTTTCATAAGCATCAACTAGTGCGTTTTCGGTATTGGAGATTTTGCCGGTTCATCCGTGCGTAAGGTTTCTCTCTACCAATTATTTTAAAAGTCTCCATTGCTTGTTTTCCATTTCCAAAGGTTGCATTTGTCGTCCTCTTTTCAACAAAATTGGTTTCACGCAATTCGGACTTCATTTGCAATAGTTATGGTTTTCCGATTTGCAAATAAGAGTTTTTACCTTTCCCCATTTATTTTTAAAATATATTCTTGGACTATGATGTTTCTCTGCATATTCTTGTTGTGCTCATTGTGACGATTCCAACGAGTCCAGGATTATCGAAAACGGAGTTCGTGGGCGAAAGTTATTGTGGTTTTATTATCGGAAAGTTTTTAAACAGAAATTTAAAAAGAGAAATAGAAAAAAAGGTCCGGCCGGCCTGGCCGGGCCCGAGGCCGGCCCAAGGCCGGTAGCCTCGGGTGGTCACCCGGTCCGCGCGCACTCTGCCTTGCCGGCCCAGGCCGGGGGCAGGCCAACGCCTTCGGGCTGCTGCCCGGCCCACCCGGGTGCGCGCCTACGCCCAGGCCTGCCCAGGCCGGGCTCTCTGCTCTGGTGTTTGCTGCTTCCCTACCTTCTATCGCTGGCGTGAGATTCCCAGCCGGCCTGGCCGGCGTGCAGCCGGCCCAGGCCGGGGTCTCGGGCCAGCAGTTTTTTGCCCCAACGGCTCCATTTTTGGGGCCCCTATAAAAAGGGCTTCTTCCCCATTTTTCCTATGTAGCTTTTTTTCTCTCTCTCCTCCATTGTTGCAATCTTTGAGAGCTCAATTCCTCGACTTCCCTCTGATGATTCTTGCCCAAATTTAGGGAAACAAGAGAGGAGATATAGATCCACTACTCCACCAAACAAAATCTCCTCTAAGTAAGGAGAACTCGTTGGATCTAGATTTTGGAGTTCTTGGTGTTTCTCCTTTGTTCTTCCTCCTAAATCCCTCCATAGCATTAGTTGCTTTGGTTGGATTTTGGGGAGAAGGATTTGACCACTTGGTGTGTTCTTGCCTTTTGCATTAGGTGCATTGGGTTGTGCTCCCCACGGTGATTCGTGAGATTGAAGGTTGGGAGCTTGTTACTCTTGGGTCATTGGACCCTAGACGGTGTTGTGGTGATTCTTGGGAGCCTCCACTTCGGTTGTGGATGCGTGCCTCATGCTTAGTGGTGTAAAGGCTCCGGATTCCGCCTAGAAGGATTCCGATAGTGGAAGGTGAACCAATCCCTTGGGTGTGGTTCATCGGAGAATAGGGTGAGGCCTTTGTGGCATCTTGAGTAGGCCTCTTGTGGCGAGCTCACACCCCTCCAACGAGACGTACTCCCTTAACAAGGAGGAACTCGGGAATACATCCTCGTCTCCGCGTGCCTCGGTTATCTCTATACCCGAGCCTTTACTTATGCAATTTACATTGTGATAGCCTTCGTGCTTGAAGTTCTATATCTTGCTATCACCTTGTTGTGTGCCTTGCTTAGCATAAGTTGTTGGTGCACTTTAGGTAAACCTAGCATATTAGGTTGTTGGCTTGTTAATTTAAACACATAGTTTTATTCCGCAATTATCAAGCCCCTAAATAGAAAAAGTGTAAATCACCTATTCACCCCCCCTCTAGGCGACATCCTCGGCATAGTTTGTTCTTTCAATTGGTATCAGAGCCTCGTCTCTCTTCTTTGGCTTTACCGCCTAGAGAGTAAAGATGTCGTTTAGTGGATTAGTGCACGATCACATGTTTATGTTCGATGGCACAAATTTTAATGTTTATAAAACTCATATGCTTAGTCACTTACGGGTCTTGGACCCCAATATTGAGCGTATCTTAGATATAGGTTTTTCTCCTCCAAAGGATTACGAAAGTACGACTTTAGAGGATGAGAAAAACTTATATCTAGATGCTCTAGCTTCTAATGAGTTTTGCAAATTTGTGAGTGTTGTAGTTTTCGAGTCAATCATGCCTCTCCGCGACCCTCATGAACTTTGGACCAAGCTTCAAGAAAAATATGGAGTGTCCAACTCTATTGAGGATGATTGTTCTCCCTCCACCTCCGGCCATGATGAGCTCTCGTCTTCGTCTACTTCACCAAAATGTGGTAAGCCACAAACTAATGTGATGGTGAGTAGTGATAGTTTTTGAAATATTGATAGTGAGCTCATTTTTTATGATCTTTTATCTATCTTGTTGCAATGCCTCATCTTTGGACTTAAACTCTTCTAGCACTCCAAATGTCATACATGCTAGTGTTGATAGTCCTTGCATATCATCCAAAAATTGCTTAGATAAATCTCTTGATGATATGCTTGCTTTATCTTGTTCCCATGATAAAAATGCTTGTGTTCCCTCTAACTCTTGCATGAACAATAATGTAGAGGAAACCCAATCAACTACGGAACAAGATGTGAACTTGAGTAGTTCAAAAATTAATTGTTCTTCTTCATCCATCACTCATTGCCTTATGGCTAAATCTTCTAGTAGTGATGATAATAATAATAATAATGATGAAGAAGATGATATGGAAAAGGTTAATGCTCTCCTTCAAATAAAGGTCTAATAATTCTTAAAGCCCTTCCTAACAATAAAAATGCTCAAGCTATCCTCTTTGAAATTATGGAAACGCTAATTGAGCGCGGGGAAACTATTGAGGCCTTGGAAGCAAGCCTTGAAGAAAAGGGTAAGATCGAAAGAGATGATGCTATGGAGAAGGCATCGTTAGAAGATGCTCTTGAGGAAGAGCAAGAGACTCGGGCTTCTCTAGAGGAGAAACTAGAATCTATCGAGGAGTCTCATAATGATATAATTGCTAAAATCATTAAAGAACGTGACCATGCTCATGCAAAATATAAAGTGTTTAAAATGGAAAATGCTAGATTGAATAATGAGCTTGTCATGTTGGCTTCTTCTATTTCTAATGCTAATGATGCTTGTGCTACTAACTCCACTTCTTGTGAAGCATCTATTTTGAAGTAGAATGTTGAGCTAAGGGCTCAACTTGAGTTGCTAACTAGCAAGTATGGGATGTTGGAAGAAAATCATGAAAAGCTATCTAGCTCTAATGATGATCTTCTAGCATCCTATGCTAGTCTAAAGTTAGCTCATGAGGCCATCACTACAAAGGTAACATCTTGTGAGCCTCATGTGGACAATGGCACAATTTTACCTAAAATGCTATATTGCCATGTGCTAGTCCTAGTAGTTCATCCACTCGTAATGTTGGCACATCATGTGATGAATTACTTTCTTTGCCTTGTTGCCCTAACAATGATGCATCTACCTCCTCTAGTTCTTGTGTTATCACTAACCATGTAGAGAAAAGAGGAGAGCTCAAGGCCCAAGCCACTTCTATGAAGAAAGGCTTGGAAAAGCGTTATGAAGGGAAGCGTGCACTTGACAACATGTTGAGTGTGCAACAATCCCCCAATGACAAGAGTGGACTTGGATTCAACTCCAACAACAAGAACAAGTCCAAGGTTGAGAAGAAGAAGAAGGGCGAAGTTCAAATCAAGAATCCGTCCAACATCATTTTCTTCAAGTGCAAGGTTGAAGGGCACCATGTTCGGGATTGCCCAATGAAGAAGAAGCCTCCTAGTGAGAAGCAACTAGGGAAGTGGCCTCTTGTTCAATCTCGTGCTCAACCACGAGTTGAACAACGGTCACCTACTAAGAAGACTCAAGCCAATGCTCCTCAAGTTGAGGAGCCTATTAAGAAGAAGAAGAGTCGGTGTTGCTACCTTTGCCGTGGCAAAGGTCATTTTGCTTCTTCATGCACTAACGGTACCTCATCCAACCCTATCATAATTGATGATGTTTATTCACTTAGAAATGATATAGTTGGCAATGTGTTTGCCAAATTTATGGGAGCTCAAAGTGGTGTCAAGAAAAGCACCATTTGGGTTCCCAAGCCTATTGTGACTAACCTCTTAGGACCCAACTTGGTTGGGGACCAACAAGGTTCAACTTGATCAATAGGTGTTAGTGGAGGACATTGGTGACTTGGCTATTTTTGAAGAATTAAGGGATCTTCATGGTTTTATTTCCCAAGCCAAGTCAATTGGAGGATCACATATCTATCTCATATCCAATGCTTCCTCCTTGCGGTAACATGTATTTAATTCATATATACATTGAAAGTTGCTTGCTCCCTTGCATGTGTTAGTTTTGTTCCTAGCATGTGTTTGTATATGATATGCTACTTTCCTACTTGTCTTGTTACTCAAGGTTATGTATGATAGTTGTGTATCATGTATGTGTAACTTTGTGTTGAGCTTTATTGGATCTTGTGTTGATTTCAATTGGCTCTTTTGAGATATTAATCGACTATCCCATTTTGGGGGAATGATGTGCTTTGTGCATTTCACAAACCCAAAAATGTGTGTACATGAGGCACACCACCTAGTATTGATATTTCAATATTATCTAGTTACTATGTGGTATGTCATAATCATGAGAAATTCAAATTCTATAATGTCCATTAATTTCTCTAGTTGGTTTTCATTTGCCTCTTCTTTAAAAATAAAATGAATTATCACATTATGGGGGAGTAATAAGCTATGTGCATATTACAATCCCATAAAAATGTGAACATTTGAGGTTTGCCGCTTAGATTTGATATTGTAAATTATCTTATTCCTATGTGGCATGTTTGCTCGAACAAGTTCCTTTTTTTCCTTTGGTTATCCTTTGGCTCTTGTTTGTGTAAGTTTGCTTGGAGTGCTTTTTCTCTAATATGCATTTCCATATATTATTTGAGAAACCATTTATTTCATTTTATTCTAACCATGGCTTTGCCGGTTGGTTCGAATAGTTGAAACTACCAACAAACCTTTTTCAAAATATGGCGTTCATTTCTTATATCTTGCCATATGCTTATTTGTTGTGAAGTTGGTCTTGAACATCATTCCTATATACCACCGAGAAATATCTCTATATACTCCTTGTCCATGACAAGTGATACTAGTAATTGTGGTGGATTTTGTAGACCATTTTCACCTTGGCTCTTGCGTTGTTTGACTCCCATTGTCTTCCTTGCCTTTTGGATGGATCCTATTTTTCAATTGGTAGTGTTTAGTGTTGTAAATAAAATATGGAGAGTAATGATCCCTTGTGCATGCATTTTGTATTCAAATGCAAATATCAAAGATAATACATGAATCTTGGGGGAGCATTCCTTTTTATTTAGAACACTATCCTATCTATCAATATTTGATCCTTTCAATTGGCATTTGATTCTTTATCTTATGTTTTGGTACCTTCAATTGGTATTAATTGGAATTTAATATCTCCTCAATAGATATTGTTTCAATTGATATTTATTGTGGGAGTTTTGATACCTTATTGCTTTATCTTACTTTACTTGATTCCGGTCAAGTATTATCCTTTTCTTGGTATCTTTTCTCCTAGTGGTATCTTATTTTCAACTGGTGTCTTATCGATCATTTGTTGTGTTGATTCGATTCCTTTTGATATCACACTTCATGCGTTGATGTGTTTTGGAATCAATCATTTGTTGATTTGATTTTTCCTCAATCATGTGTTGATTTGGATTTTGATATAATTTGTACAACCTTTTTGTGTCACACTTTGGTGTGCTCCCTTCTTGGTTTACTTGGTGTTTTCGTCCAAGTTATGTCTCGTTCGGTTCTAGAAAGCCTTTGCATGCTCGGTTACTAATTTATATTATTTTAGCATGCTTATCTTTCTTGATCCAATATATAGGGTATACTCCATCGAATCCTAAATCGGCTAAGATGTGCATGAAATTCAATTTCATATCTGTATGCACATATTTATGTGGAGTATGTCCTATATATTGTAGTTTATCTAACTACTATGGGACCCAATGAGTTTGGGAACCATTTTGTACTCTAACTTTGTTTTAGGTACAATGGAGATGCATTGGATGCTTGCCTCATTCATAAGGAAGGTGTTATCACCGTGTGATTGTCGGAGTCAAGCTTTGATGACAAACCAACTCTCATCATCCTCATCGTCAATGCATCTCGGTAACAAGTATCTATCCCATGCATACTTTTCTAGTATTCAACCTTGTGTAGGTTGCCTCTTGGCATGAAATCCTTTATATGCAATTGTTGTGGTTTTGGCTTATTTTCTTCACTTGGTATATCTTTGTGATATTTGTGATGAATTTGCAAAAACCTTTTCTTCAATTGATATTATTTGTTTGTGATACTTGTTGCCTATCTCAAAGCATCTTCACTATCTCTTGTTCCCTTAGTGATATGTGTGATGCATTTGATATATTTGATGTTCATTCATATACAATGAGATAAATTTGAGCTATGTGCTATGCTTTTAAGCAACAATCTCGTTTGTATATTTATGACTTCCTTTTGGATACCTTGTTCTCTTTTTCCTGAACCATTTCATATGTATATGTTTCTTTGCGGATGTATATTGTCAATGGTTTGTCTAATTAGAAACCTATACATATGAGAGAGGTCACCTTTTAGTTGGTATCCTAATTCTTTTGAGCTACCTTGTTTTCATCTATAATTCTTTGATGGCTCCAAATTTGTCTCATGAGTGCTTGTCTTATTTTTATTGGTATCTTTGCACTCATGTATTTGTTGAAGATCTTTGACTTCATGCTTACCATGGTGAGCATGTTGAATTTTATTGGCTAAATGATCTCACTAGCTTTTGGCATTTTCAATTGGTTTTAGTTTCCAATTGGTATCCCTAAGCGTGTGAACATATTTCTTTAAAAAGATCTTCCTCTATCTCGGTTGGGCCTATCTTATGTTGAATCTTTGTAAATTGGTATCTCCTTATGGCTCAACCACATCTTTGGTGCAAGTGCGATGATTTGCTTTTGCTTTATGCACTCTTGCACTTGTTGCGTGTTCTAGATGATTTTAGGGGAGCGAGGATGCCATATTTGTGCAGTCCTCAATAGTGCATGAACATTGTGGAGCTTCTCCATTTTTATTTAGAACTCTCGCTTTGGATCTTTTCGATTGCTTTTCTCCTTTGTGGAGATGTTTAGAATGATTTCATCTTTTTGCAATCTTTGGATCCTCAATACAGTTTGATTTTCTCTAATTATTCGTCAATGAATAAGTGCATTTGATTTCACTCATATCTTGAGAAATGCACACTTTATAGAGGAACTCCTATTATATTGGCCTTCTAAATTTTTCTTCCCATTTCGGCAATCGATGCCAATGGGGGAGAAGTTTAGAGGGTTTAAGGGAATTTGGGTTTTATGCTTTTGTTGCATTTGCCTTTAATGCGCTTGCATCCTTGCTTGTTTGTCTTGCAAGGATGTTTTATTCATTATATAAACCCTCTTATAAGGGATTGTCATCAATTACCAAAATGGGGGAGATTGAAAGTGCATGGTTGCCCCCATGTGTGGTTTTGGTAATTAATGACAATCTCTATGGACTAATGTTTGCATTGAGCTATATTTATAGGTGTGTCCATTTGAGTTGCTTGATCTCCATTTGTTGGAGTCAAGGCTAAGGGAAGAAAAGTATGTGTTGATCAAGGCTAAGTGCGTGTTGATCAACACTCAAGTCCAAGTGAAGATATGTCGAAGAGGTGCTTCTCCCATCTTGGTGTATGGGGGAGCAACTTGTGAATCTTCACCAAGCGAAGCGCAATGAAGAAAGGTGGTGCGTCTTGAGGAGTTGAAGATCGTCTTCATCGACCTCAAGTGGTTTAAGCGCAAGGCAAAGGTATGATCTTGATAGGGTTCCTATTTTACCGGTCTCATGTTGTTTAGTGAGAGACCGGATTATATGATAGATAACCGTACTATCAAGAGGGGCTCTCGGCCAAGTATCGTGATCGTATTGTCGTTGAGAGCTCAAACCTTTGCATCCATGCATTCATCTTTATTGGTTCTTATTTGTCTCTTATCGTGGTGTGGTCTTGGTGCTTGTCGTGCTTGTCATGACAAGGCCAAGTTCACCGAAAACGATTTTCATAAGCGTCCCCTATTGCGTTTTCGGTATTGGAGATTTTGCCGGTTCATCTGTGCGGAAGGTTTCTCTCTTCCAATTATTTGCAAAGTCTCCATTGCTAGTTTGCCATTTCCAAAGGTTGCATTTGTCGTCCTCTTTTCAACAAAATTGGTTTCACGCAATTCGGACTTTATTTGCAATAGTTATGGTTTTCCAATTTGCAAATAAGAGTTTTTACCTTTCCCCATTTATTTTTAAAATATATTCTTGGACTATGATGTTTCTCTGCATATTCTTGTTGTGCTCATTGTGACGATTCCAACGAGTCCAAGATTATCGAAAACGGAGTTCGTGGGCGAAAGTTATTGTGGTTTTATTATCGGAAAGTTTTTAAACAGAAATTTAAAAAGAGAAATAAAAAAAGGTCCGGCCGGCTTGGCCGGGCCCGAGGCCGGCCCCAGGCCGGTAGCCTCGGGTGGTCACCCGGCCCGCGTGCACTCTGCCTTGCCGGCCCAGGCCGGGGGCAGGCCGACGCCTTCGGGCTGCTGCCCGGCCCACCCGGGTGCGCGCCTATGCCCAGGCAGGGATGCCAGGCCGAGCTCTCTGCTCTGGTGTTCGCTGCTTCGCTACCTTCTGTCGCTGGCGTGAGATTCCCGGCTGGCCTGGCCGGCGTGCAGGCCGGCCCCAGGCCGGGGTCTCGGGCCAGCACTTTTTTGCCCCAACGGCTCCATTTTTGGGGCCCCTATAAAAAGGGCTTCTTCCCCATTTTTCCTGTGTAGCTTTTTTTCTCTCTCTCCTCCATTGTTGCAATCTTTGAGAGCTCGATTCCTCCACTTCCCTCTGATGATTCTTGCCCAAATTTAGGGAAACAAGAGAGGAGATATAGATCCACTACTCCACCAAACAAAATCTCCTCTAAGTGAGGAGAACTCGTTGGATCTAGATTTTGGAGTTCTTGGTGTTTCTCCTTTGTTCTTCCTCCTAAATCCCTCCATAGCATTAGTTGCTTTGGTTGGATTTTGGGGAGAAGGATTTGACCACTTGGTTTGTTCTTGCCTTTTGCATTAGGTGCATTGGGTTATGCTCCCCACGGTGATTCGTGAGATTGAAGGTTGGGCGCTTGTTACTCTTGGGTCATTGGACCCTAGACGGTGTTGTGGTGATTCTTGGGAGCCTCCAATTCGGTTGTGGATGCGTGCCCCATGCTTAGTGGTGTAAAGGCTCCGGATTCCGCCTAGAAGGATTCCGATAGTGGAAGGTGAACCAATCCCTTGGGTGCGGTTCATCGGAGAATAGGGTGAGGCCTTTGTGGCATCTTGAGTAGGCCTCTTGTGGCGAGCTCACACCCCTCCAACGAGATGTACTCACTTAACAAGGAGGAACTCGGGAATACATCCTCGTTTCCGCGTGCCTCGGTTATCTCTATACCCGAGCCTTTACTTATGCAATTTACATTGTGATAGCCTTCGTGCTTGAAGTTCTATATCTTGCTATCACCTTGTTGCATGCCTTGCTTAGCATAAGTTGTTGGTGCACTTTAGGTAAAACTAGCATATTAGGTTGTTGGCTTGTTAATTTAAACACATAGTTTTATTCTGCAATTATCAAGCCCCTAAATAGAAAAAGTGTAAATCGCCTATTCACCCCCTCTAGGCGACATCCTCGGCATGTTACTCGGAGATCATTCTTTCGTGGATCGAATAGGATGAGAATTGCGTAGGGCTACGAAAAGCACATCTTAAAGTTCGTATTCCACATCTATTGTAACGCCCCGACCCCGGAATTATACAGTGAGGCTATGAATCCGACACAACCATCAAGGTATAAGACAAAGATCGAGACTTGTGGAACAGAACTGGCACAAAGCATGACTCTACGACACAAAGTATAGCAACTCATATAACGAGAAGAATACAAATATTACAAGCAAAAGGATCACGGATCCAACAATTCATCAAGCGGAAGCGGGTAGTGTTGTCTAACAACAAGAAGCAAATATATGGCCTAAGAGGCCTACAATAAACATCACCCAAGCCAGCTTGTTCCACGGTCCCAAGCTGCCACCTGGGAACCCCAGACTAGTAGTCGACGTCAACGAAGAACCCACCTAGTTGCTCGGTGTCGTCCTCCTCTGAAATACAAAATCATAGAGGCAGCAAAGAGAGACTGAGTACGATGTACTCGCAAGTTTAGTAGGGCGATATAGGCCCAATGACTGACGGAGGCTCTAAAGTTGTTTATGTATCTCTTTTGCATAAAGCTAATTTTAATAAAACGAAATATAACATGACACATGGCATTCGTCTACTCAGAATATTTTTATAAAGGGGTAAGAGAGTAACATTTTCATCTTCGGTTCTCGGCGAACCTACTTGCAACCATCACCACTCATCTCACACAAGGCACTCCCTCGACTCCCCCTCGAGGAAATGAACCTTTATCTCAAGTTGATTATGCAACCTTTAGCTGCCATATCAATTAGGTTAGATGTTATCTATGGTCTCGTATATCCGTTCCCAAGTCGTCCATAACCGCGGACACGGCTTTTCGAAAAGATTAACCCTGCAGGGGTGTACTATTTGAAGTCGCCAGGTTTCCGTAGGAACCCCAGCTCCTTATCCATTGGTATCGTCCGGCTCACCTAGTTGGCCCTCTTCCGGGGAAGACCGGCGAGCGGGCGCGGTTAGACCTTTACATTGCATGAGACTTACTCAAGGGCCATCAGTGGCGGAAGGACAGGTTCAGCACTCCCAGCGCCCTGCCCCACCGTCACATCCTACACACCACCATCCTCGTTTCCTTTTTTCCACCAACACCACACACGCGCAAATGGAAATAGCAAACTAGAGGACCCTTGACAAGCCCCTCACAAATTATTCGGTCAAAGGGGGTTCCATATGCCCCCACCTCCGGAAGCACGCTCAAACTTGGTTCTAGAGACAAGAACTCGCACCTAGGGGCCAGAGTGAGGCAAAACACCATCCCCGATGGCAACTCACCCAAGCCGTCTTAGCATTTTAATTAAGCCTCACAATTATCCACCATGCCTGAGTCATTCCATCAACATCAACAATTATGGAATTCAACAACGGACAAACTAGTATTTCCACTAAACATTTCTAAGCATGGCTAAGCATAGCTAAGCTTATGAATATAACAATAAATCTATCTTTACCTCGGCCAACACTTCAACCCTATGTTTCATAGGTAGGGATACATGTGATTGGCTCGGGGGAAACCATGCATTCATAGGACATTCTACTATTTACCAAAAGAGACATTGAACCGCATGCAATATTATGGTGGATAAAATAATTTGAATAAAATCATAGGATGCTAGATGCCAAGAAGGTTAGGTTATCCCTTGCCTTGCTGCCCGGTAGTGAAGTACTGCTCGTCGGGATAGTTAGGGAGACCCTCGACTCCGGAATCTATCGATACCCAAAAGAAATACAAAGCACACATAAATCACACGAACACAAGATGCAATGCTCAATCACATGATGACATGCCAAATTGATGCAAAGATATCATTATCTAAATTAAAAGCAAATTTAAAGGAGGAGCCAAATAATTAGTGCAATTATTTGGGAACCAACCCCATATTTATCTTAGTGGCCACATTCTTCATAAATTAACAAATTATTAGAGAGGTGGCTCAATTATGCATGAGCATGTCATGAATGGATAGGTTTCGTTCTTCCGATCGTTTCGGTAATTTATTTGTAATTTTCTGAGCACCGATGAATAAATAGCATATTAATTAAATAAAAGGTTTAATTCATTTAATCAAATTATGAATAACATCAAATAAAAGTTTGTGATCATGATGTGATAAGTGCATGTTTTGATAGCATTTGACATGTTGATCACTTTGATATTTAATTCATGATTTTTGGACAATTATTCAAAAAGTTATGAATTTCCCAATTTGGGTATTAACTAACCCATTTTAGGAATTCTTAAATATACAAAAGAAAGTAATTCCAAAAGAAGATTACAATGATTTCAAAAGGTAGAGATTGTTTTTCTGATCAACATGGTATTTCATTTGTTAAATTTGGACCAATATTTCAGAAGTTATGAATTATTTGAATTCCAAATTATTTTTCCAAATTCGCAGGAAATACTGTTCGGGCCGGCCTGTAAATCGGCCCAGACCGGGGCACAGGCCGGGGGGTGGCCCGAGGGGTCCGGCCTCGGTGCCGGCCCAGGCTGGGCGCCAGGCCGGGGTAGTGCCCGAAGCGGCCGGCCTTTGGACCGGCCCAGGCCGGGGAAACGGCCGGGCGTGCACGCACGCTTGCGGTGGCTACCGGCGGTGACGCCGACCAGGAATCGGCGGCGGGAGCGAGAGAAGGGAAGCGGGGAAGGGGCCAAGACAGAGAGGAGCTCACCCTTAAGTCGTGGGATTGGTCGGCGACGGCGGGGGTGGGCGGAACTCGCCGGAATCGGGCCGGTGGGTGGCGGCAGGTGGCGGCGATGTCGCGGACGCCGCTGGCCACGCGAGCGTCCCCAGCTCGATTCCCTGCACAGGGAGAGAGAGGAGAACGCGGCGGAGCTTCGGGTGGTCTTCGATCTACGCTAGAGCGACCGACATAACGGCGGCGAGCTCGACACGGTGGCGGCTACGGAGGAGCTCGGGAGAGGGGAGAGAGAGCGAGACGAGGGGGGGCAGAGGGGGAAAAAGGACAGGGGGCAGGTGGGGGTCCTCGTCCGCCATCACACACGGCCAGGAGAGGGTGGGCGGCGGCATGGGCGCGGCCAGCTCGGAGGCATGGCGCCAGGACGCCATCGTCCACGGTGGAGGGAGAGAGGGAAAGGAAATTGCGAAGAGGTCCCTGGAATTTTGAAAACAATTTGCAACTTGGTCCTGAAGCAGTTTCCAGCAATTTTAAGGGGCACCAGGCCATTTTTGAAAATTCCAGGAAAATTCATAGAGACTAGAATTATCCTTTAGAACCACCACAAAAATTGGTGAGATCAAATAAATTAGTTTGCCCAAAATTTGTTCAAAGCCTTTAGTTGGGGTAATTTGGAGCAATTTCCAAAATGCATTTAAAAGGGGCATTTATACAATTCCAAAAATATTGAAATTATTCATGGAGACCCTAGCAATAATACTGGAGCTTCCCATGGTTTTAGTTTGAAATTTTGGAGAGCCTAACTTGGTTCCAAAAGTGTAGTTTGAAATAAGCCAAATTGAATTCTCATATTTAGTTCCCAATTGACAAAACTTGGAATTTGAGAATTGAGGATAAGAGGCAAAATATGGAACTTCCAAAACAAGTTGAGAGTCCAAGGATGGTTGGTTGACAAGTTGAGTAAACATTTGGTTGGAGGTTTTGGGAAGGTTGGCTTCCCATTACAATTGATTTCCAATACAAGGTGCATTTGTTAGAAATGACAAGTTCACATGCATGCCATGATGCAAAGGATGCAAAGCAAAAGTGGAAAAATTCTTCGTATTTTTCGTTACCAAGTTAGGGCTGTTACAATTCTACCCCCCTTACAGGAATCTCGTCCCGAGATTCTAGGCTTGAGTGAAGAAGGTGGGGTATTCCTGACGAAGACTAGTTTCTCGCTCCCATGTTGCTTCTTCCTCGGAATGGTTGGACCATTGGACTTTGAGGAACTTGATGGACTTGTTGCGGGTTTTCCTCTCCGCTTCATCCAAGATACGGATAGGATGCTCGCGATAGGTCAAATCCTCTTGAATGTCCAATGCCTCATGATCAACCCCACGGATGGGATCCTTGAAACACCGGCGGAGTTGGGAAACATGGAACACATCATGGACATCCGGGAAGTTTGAGGGCAACTCGAGTTGATAGGATAGATCTCCTCGCTTGGCTAGGATGGTGAAAGGACCAACATAGCGGGGTGCCAATTTGCCCTTGATTCCGAAACGACGAACGCCTCGGAGAGGAGAGACTCGAAGATAGGCCTTGTCACCAATTTCATAGTGGACCTCTTGGTGGTGCTTGTCATAATAGCTTTTCTGACGGGATTGAGCAGCTTTGAGGTTTTCTCGAATGACACGGACCTTTTCTTCGGCTTCATTGATCACATTAGGACCGAAGAGTGACCTCTCCCCGGTTTCAGACCAATTGAGAGGAGTCCGGCATTTTCTCCCATAAAGGACCTCAAAGGGAGCCATTTGCAAACTGGCTTGATAGCTGTTGTTGTAGGAGAACTCGGCGAGAGGGAGGTACTTTTCCCAGCTCTTGCCGAAAGAGATGACACAAGCCCGAAGCATATCCTCAAGAACTTGATTCACCCTTTCAGTTTGACCGTCAGTTTGAGGGTGGTAAGCAGTGCTCAGGTTCACACGGGTTCCCAAAGCACTTTGGAAACTCTGCCAGAATTTGGATACAAATAGACTTCCCCGGTCCGATATGATGCTTATAGGAATACCATGGAGAGGGAAGATCCGAGCAAGATACAACTCGGCTAGTTGCTTGGCAGTGATATCCTCGCGAACGGGGAGGAAGTGGGCGACCTTGGATAGACGATCAATGACTACCCAAATGGCATCATTACCCCTTTGTGATCGTGGAAAACCGGTAATGAAATCCATACCAATTTCATCCCATTTCCATTCAGGAATGGCTATGGGGCGAAGAGTACCAGCTGGCCTTTGATGTTCAGCCTTTACTCGGCGACAGACATCACATTCGGCAACATAATTGGCAATCTCCCGCTTCATACGGGTCCACCAGAATTTAGGACGAAGGTCTTGGTACATCTTGGTGCTACCGGGATGGATAGATATGGGAGACTCATGTGCCTCTTGGAGAATTAACCCCTTGGTATTTCCACTCTTGGGCACCACAAGACGTCCTTCGAAATAGACAACACCGGAGTCATCGATAGAGAAACACTTGGCCTTTCCACTTGCGACATTCTCCTTAATCTTGAGGATGCCCGCATCATTTTGCTGGGCGGCCTTGATTTCATCATCAAGAGTGGATTTGATCTCGAGGTTAGCCAGAAAACCAGAAGGGACAATTTCCAGATTCAACCTAGCGAACTCCTCATGAAGAGCAGGTTGGGCCTTTTCAACCATCAATGTATTGCAATAGGCTTTGCGGCTCAGAGCATCCGCCACGACATTTGCCTTGCCGGGTTGATAGTTGAGAGTCACATCATAATCTTTTATCAATTCCAGCCATCTCCTCTGCCTCAAGTTCAGATCTGGCTAGGTGAATAGATATTTCAGACTTTGATGGTCGGAGTAGATCTCGCAACGGTTGCCCAAGAGGTAGGGCCTCCATTGCTTCAGAGCATGTACCACGGCGGCAAGCTCCAAATCATGAGTTGGATAATTTTGCTCGTGTGGCTTGAGTTGACGGGAGGCATAGGCGACCACATGGCCTTCTTGCATCAAAACACAGCCCAAGCCTTGGAGGGACGCATCACAATATACGACGAAGTCCTTGGCGGTATCGGGAAGGACAAGTACCGGTGTGGTGGTGAGCTTGACCTTGAGGGTTTGGAAACTCTCTTCAGCCTTGTCTGACCACACAAATGGCTTGCCTTTCTTGAGGAGTTCAGTCAAAGCCTTTGCTATTTTGGAGAAGCCCTCAATAAATCGACGGTAATAGCCCGCCAATCCAAGGAAGCTTCGGATATCTTTGACGGATTTGGGAGTTGGCCAATCCAGGATGGCCTGAATCTTATCTGGTATCACCGCTACTCCGGCAGCTGACACCACATGACCGAGAAAGATGAGCTCCTTCAGCCAAAACTCACATTTAGAGAACTTGGCATATAGGCGGTGATCACGGAGCTTGGTCAAAACGAGTCGAAGATGCTCAGCATGCTCGTCTTCGGTCTTGGAGTACACAAGGATGTCATCGATGTAGATGATGACGAACTTGTCGAGGTACTCGTGGAAGATGGAGTTCATTAGCCTCATGAATGTAGCCGGAGCATTAGTGAGGCCGAAGGACATGACGGTGTACTCATATAAACCGTAACGGGTGGTGAAAGCGGTCTTCGGAATATCCTCCTTCCGGATCTTGATCTGATGGTAACCTGACCTCAGATCCATCTTGGAGAATACCGTTGCTCCAGCTAGTTGATCGAATAAGTCAGTTATGCGAGGGATTGGATACTTATTCTTGATGGTCACCGCATTAAGAGGGCGGTAGTCAACGACCAGTCGAGGAACATTTGTATCCCTCTTCTTGACAAAGATGACCGGGCAGCCCCAAGGTGAGCTGCTCGGCCGGATGAATTCTTTTTCCAGCAGCTCATCAAGTTGCTTCTTCAATTCAGCTAGCTCTTCCGTTGGCATACTGGTAGGGCGTCTTGGAAACTGGGGCGGTTCCCGGAACCAACTCAATCACAAACTCCATGCTGCGATCGGGTGGCATGCCGGGCAATTCCTCCGGAAAGACATCGGGGAAATCACACACCACAGCGACTTCAGATATATCAGGCGGGGTGATTCCTTCCAGGAAATAAAGACTGATCTCCGGCGAGAGAGGAGTAGCCGCGGAAGGAGTTGCAGATGTTGGGGACCAATAACGCACTTCCCCATATCTTGGGTGGAACACTGTGACAGTCTTGGCAGCACAATCCAGGTTGGCCTGATATTTCACTAGCCAATCCATGCCCAGAATAACATCGATACCCTCTGACCTCAGGGCTATCAATGAGAACGGAAAAGGGACTGACCCTACGGCTATTTGAACATCGGGAGATATCCAATTGGTACGCCAACTAGAGCCAGGAGTCTTGACCACTATCGGGGGATCCATCATCACAAACAGCATTTGATGGTTGTGTGCATATGATATGGATATGAACGAATGCGAAGCTCCAGAATCAAATAACACTGAAGCTGGATAAGTATTGATTTGAAGCGTACCCATGAGAACTCCGGGGTCCTCCTCAACGCCTTCAGCCGAGACGTGGTTCAGGCGGCCACGGCTGACGGTGGTAGCCTTGGCGGCTGGGGTAGAGGGTGCTGGTGCAGGTGCTGAGGGAGCCAGTGCCTTCTGGGGACACTCCCTGGAGTAGTGCCCCGGCTGGCCACAAGCGAAGCAAGTGAGCCCCGGTGGGGCAGGTAATCGAGGTCGAAAACCGCCTCCAGCCGCACCCAAAGTCGAAGTAGCGGGGCGAGGCGGAGGTGGCAGGTACCCGGTGGGCTTCGGCGCGAAGGGCGCCTTTAGCACGGCGCTGAAAGGCACGAAAACCTTGCGCTTCTTGCCCCCCGAGGAGGACGAGCTCTGGTGGTCGGTGGGAAGGGGCCTCTTAGAAGCCTCTAGCTCCTTCCTACCTTGCTCCATGGTGAGAGCCTGGTTGTAGAGCTCTTGGTAGGAGGTGAACTTGAAGGGCAGGAGCTCGTATCGGAGACGAGGTGCGAGCCCCTTGCGGAAGAGGTATTGCTTGTCCTCATCATTCGTCACGTCCCGAGGGGCGTAACGGGAGAGGTGGTTGAACTCCCGTCCATAAGACTGGACGTCCATGCGTCCCTGGGTTAGGTCCAGGAACTCCCGCCTCTTGAGCTCGAGGATGGGCTTGGGGATGTACGCCGCACGGAAGGCGGTGCGGAACTCCTCCCAAGTGACAACATGGCCCGTGGCAACCATGGCCACGTGGCTCTCCCACCAGGATCCGGCGGCTCCTTCCAGAAGGTAGGTGGCGAAGTTGACATGCTCCGCCGCCGGGACGTGAAGAGCGGCAAACTTGCGCTCGATAGCCCGAAGCCAATCATCCGCATCAAGCGGCTCCTTAGCCTCGGATCAGGAGGGAGGTTGGGACCGCAAGAACTGGTTGAGAGTGGTGCAGTCCGTGTTCCTCCTGGCCCCTTGCTGGACCAGCTGCTCGAGCAGAAGCTCATTGCGCAGACGGTTTTGTTCGATGGCCATCATAACCTCCGCCATTGAAGGTGGCGGTGGTGGATCAGGGTTGCTATGCTCCCCACGACGGGTAGGAGCCATTCTGAAGAATTGGAACAACGACAAGTTAGTAACCAATTCCACAGACAAGAAGATCATTGGTTGCTTCCAGATATAGATATTTAAGAAGCAATAAACACCAAAGACAGATTTAGGCAACCACGGTGACATCACGTCATCGTAGCGATATCAAACGGATATAACGGACTCGAGACATAACTGGACGGTAAGAACCCAAACCCCGAGAACCTAAACATTGACACCAAGCACAAAACAAATAGAGGTAAGAATCAGAGTAGAGCGAGTTGGATGAGAAGCAAAAAGAATCCTAAGAAGGTTTTCACAACTCATTTTTAGGTTGAAAATAATTTTCACTAGACTCGACATCGACCAAAAGAAAGGGTTTCCTACAGGCAGTCCGGCTCTGATACCAACTTGTAACGCCCCGACCACGGAATTATACAGTGAGGCTATGAATCCGACACAACCATCAAGGTATAAGACAAAGATCGAGACTTGTGGAACAGAACTGGCACAAAGCATGACTCTACGACACAAAGTATAGCAACTCATATAACGAGAAGAATACAAATATTACAAGCAAAAGGATCACGGATCCAACAATTCATCAAGCGGAAGCGGGTAGTGTTGTCTAACAACAAGAAGCAAATATATGGCCTAAGAGGCCTACAACAAACATCACCCAAGCCAGCTTGTTCCACGGTCCCAAGCTGCCACCTAGGAACCCCAGACTAGTAGTCGACGTCAACGAAGAACCCACCTAGTTGCTCGGTGTCGTCCTCCTCTGAAATACAAAATCATAGAGACAGCAAAGAGAGACTGAGTACGATGTACTCGCAAGTTTAGTAGGGCGATATAGGCCCAATGACTGACGGAGGCTCTAAAGCTGTTTATGTATCTCTTTTGCATAAAGCTAATTTTAATAAAACGAAATATAACATGACACATGGCATTCGTCTACTCAGAATATTTTTATAAAGGGGTAAGAGAGTAACATTTTCATCTTCGGTTCTCGGCGAACCTACTTGCAACCATCACCACTCATCTCACACAAGGCACTCCCTCGACTCCCCCTCGAGGAAATGAACCTTTATCTCAAGTTGATTATGCAACCTTTAGCTGCCATATCAATTAGGTTAGATGTTATCTATGGTCTCGTATATCCGTTCCCAAGTCGTCCATAACCGCGGACACGGCTTTTCGAAAAGATTAACCCTGCAGGGGTGTACTATTTGAAGTCGCCAGGTTTCCGCAGGAACCCCAGCTCCTTATCCATTGGTACCGTCCGGCTCACCTAGTTGGCCCTCTTCCGGGGAAGACCGGCGAGCGGGCGCGGTTAGACCTTTACATTGCATGAGACTTACTCAAGGGCCATCAGTGGCGGAAGGACAGGTTCAGCGCTCCCAGCGCCCTGCCCCACCGTCACATCCTACACACCACCATCCTCGTTTCCTTTTTCCACCAACACCACACACGCGCAAATGGAAATAGCAAACTAGAGGACCCTTGACAAGCCCCTCACAAATTATTCGGTCAAAGGGGGTTCCATATGCCCCCACCTCCGGAAGCACGCTCAAACTTGGTTCTAGAGACAAGAACTCGCACCTAGGGGCCAGAGTGAGGCAAAACACCATCCCCGATGGCAACTCACCCAAGCCGTCTTAGCATTTTAATTAAGCCTCACAATTATCCACCATGCCCGAGTCATTCCATCAACATCAACAATTATGGAATTCAACAACGGACAAACTAGTATTTCCACTAAACATTTCTAAGCATGGCTAAGCATAGCTAAGCTTATGAATATAACAATAAATCTATCTTTACCTCGGCCAACACTTCAACCCTATGTTTCATAGGTAGGGATACATGTGATTGGCTCGGGGGAAACCATGCATTCATAGGACATTCTACTATTTACCAAAAGAGACATTGAACCGCATGCAATATTATGGTGGATAAAATAATTTGAATAAAATCATAGGATGCTAGATGCCAAGAAGGTTAGGTTATCCCTTGCCTTGCTGCCCGGTAGTGAAGTACTGCTCGTCGGGATAGTTAGGGAGACCCTCGACTCCGGAATCTATCGATACCCAAAAGAAATACAAAGCACACATAAATCACACGAACACAAGATGCAATGCTCAATCACATGATGACATGCCAAATTGATGCAAAGATATCATTATCTAAATTGAAAGCAAATTTAAAGGAGGAGCCAAATAATTAGTGCAATTATTTGGGAACCAACCCCATATTTATCTTAGTGGCCACATTCTTCATAAATTAACAAATTATTAGAGAAGTGGCTCAATTATGCATGAGCATGTCATGAATGGATAGGTTTCGTTCTTCCGATCGTTTCGGTAATTTATTTGTAATTTTCTGAGCACCGATGAATAAATAGCATATTAATTAAATAAAAGGTTTAATTCATTTAATCAAATTATGAATAACATCAAAGAAAAGTTTGTGATCATGATGTGATAAGTGCATGGTTTGATAGCATTTGACATGTTGATCACTTTGATATTTAATTCATGATTTTTGGACAATTATTCAAAAAGTTATGAATTTCCCAATTTGGGTATTAACTAACCCATTTTAGGAATTCTTAAATATACAAAAGAAAGTAATTCCAAAAGAAGATTACAATGATTTCAAAAGGTAGAGATTGTTTTTCTGATCAACATGGTATTTCATTTGTTAAATTTGGACCAATATTTCAGAAGTTATGAATTATTTGAATTCCAAATTATTTTTCCAAATTCGCAGGAAATACTGTTCGGGCCGGCCTGTAAATCGGCCCAGACCGGGGCACAGGCCGGGGGGTGGCCCGAGGGGTCCGGCCTCGGTGCCGGCCCAGGCTGGGCGCCAGGCCGGGGTAGTGCCCGAAGCGGCCGGCCTTTGGACCGGCCCAGGCCGGGGAAACGGCCGGGCGTGCACGCACGCTTGCGGTGGCTACCGGCGGTGACGCCGACCAGGAATCGGCGGCGGGAGCGAGAGAAGGGAAGCGGGGAAGGGGCCAAGACAGAGAGGAGCTCACCCTTAAGTCGTGGGATTGGTCGGCGACGGCGGGGGTGGGCGGAACTCGCCGGAATCGGGCCGGTGGGTGGCGGCAGGTGGCGGCGATGTCGCGGACGCCGCTGGCCACGCGAGCGTCCCCAGCTCGATTCCCTGCACAGGGAGAGAGAGGAGAACGCGGCGGAGCTTCGGGTTGTCTTCGATCTACGCTAGAGCGACCGACACGACGGCGGCGAGCTCGACACGGTGGCGGCTACGGAGGAGCTCGGGAGAGGGGAGAGAGAGCGAGACGAGGGGGGGCAGAGGGGGAAAAAGGACAGGGGGCAGGTGGGGGTCCTCGTCCACCATCACACACGGCCAGGAGAGGGTGGGCGGCGGCATGGGCGCGGCCAGCTCGGAGGCATGGCGCCAGGACGCCATCGTCCACGGTGGAGGGAGAGAGGGAAAGGAAATTGCGAAGAGGTCCCTAGAATTTTGAAAACAATTTGCAACTTGGTCCTGAAGCAGTTTCCAGCAATTTTAAGGGGCACCAGGCCATTTTTGAAAATTCCAGGAAAATTCATAGAGACTAGAATTATCCTTTAGAACCACCACAAAAATTGGTGAGATCAAATAAATTAGTTTGCCCAAAATTTGTTCAAAGCCTTTAGTTGGGGTAATTTGGAGCAATTTCCAAAATGCATTTAAAAGGGGCATTTATACAATTCCAAAAATATTGAAATTATTCATGGAGACCCTAGCAATAATACTGGAGCTTCCCATGGTTTTAGTTTGAAATTTTGGAGAGCCTAACTTGGTTCCAAAAGTGTAGTTTGAAATAAGCCAAATTGAATTCTCATATTTAGTTCCCAATTGACAAAACTTGGAATTTGAGAATTGAGGATAAGAGGCAAAATATGGAACTTCCAAAACAAGTTGAGAGTCCAAGGATGGTTGGTTGACAAGTTGAGTAAACATTTGGTTGGAGGTTTTGGGAAGGTTGGCTTCCCATTACAATTGATTTCCAATACAAGGTGCATTTGTTAGAAATGACAAGTTCACATGCATGCCATGATGCAAAGGATGCAAAGCAAAAGTGGAAAAATTCTTCGTATTTTTCGTTACCAAGTTAGGGCTGTTACATCTATGGACACTTCATGCTGTCACTATCCGCATCCAAAGATGGTACTAACAAACACCACAACATATTTCCTGAATAGTCTCTTTCTTCAATAACACAAGCATCAAGAAACCTCATGATCTATTCAATCCAACAATAATAAAGAACAAACTCATGATGAAGATCGTTCCAATCTATTATCCATAGAGTCACACACGGCACCCACATTATCACCGAGATACCGTGATCACAACGGTGACTCCGGAAATTGTACTAAATAACATCACTTGAGCAAAATCATATCCATTACACATAGGGAAACATCATGTATTCAACTATACTAACAAAGCTCATGATCACAACGAAGATCACATCATGTGAGAGAGATAACCACATAGGTACTTGTATAAGCCTCAGCCCCGGTGAGGGACTATTCCCTCCTCATCGCGGGAAGCAGCGGTGTCGATGGAGATGGCTCCGGCGGTCGATCCCCCCTCTGGCAGGTTGCCGGGACAGGATCAATCTGACCCCCGAAACTTGTCGATGATGGCGGCGGAGCTCTGTTGCGTATTTGGGAAAATCCTTCGGGGGTTAGGGTTTTTGCGTCGGATGTGATTTTATAGACGTCGGAGGCGGCCGAGGGGTGCCCCACAGGGCAGGGGCGGGTCCCACCCGCGGGTGGGCCCTAGGCCGCGGCAGGGGGCCGCCCCTGGCCTGTGTGGGTCCCCTGGAGTCGCCCTTCTGGCTCCCTTCCTCATTTCTTCAATAAAAAATCTCCGTAAATTTTTGTCCAATTCCGAGAATATTTCCAGAAGTAACTTTCTGCAATAATTTCAGCACAAAAACAGGGAACTAGCACTGGGCATCTTGTCAATAGGTTAGTCCGACAAAATGCATAAAAATGATGTAATATGATATTGAAAACATGTGACAACATCACAAAACTAGCATGGATCACTCAAAAATTATAGATACGTTTGAGACGTATCAGCTACCCAATAAAAAGCAGAAATATTAAAACCAAGCAAGGGAGATTTTGCTAATAAATGGAAGATTGAAACCTTCCGCACGGATGGACCGGCAAAATCTCCAAAACCGAAAACGCAAGAGAAGATGCTTACGAAATCCATTTTCGGTGAACTTGGCCTTGTCATGACAAGCACGACAAGCACCAAGACCACACCACGATAAGAGCCAAATAAGAACCAATAAAGATGATGCCAAGGATGCAAAGGTTTGAGCTCTCTACGACGATACAATCAAGATACTCGCTCGAGAGCCCCTCTTGATAGTACGGATATCTATCCTGTAACCCGGTCTCTTAACTAACATCATGAGACCGGTAAAATAGAAACCCTATCAAGATCATACCTTTTTGCCTTGCACATAATCCACTTGAGCTAGATGATGATGATCTTTGTCTTCTCAAGATGGACCACCTTTTTTTTATTGCGCTCCGCTCGGTGAAGACTGGCAACGTGCTCCCCCATACACCAAGATGGGAGAGACCCTCTTTGACATATCTTCACTTGGCCTTTATCTTGATGACGATCACCACGTGATGCCATCCGCCATGGGCTGCATAGGATATCCCTTTCATTGCATGCTCATGGAGAAATGTCTAACCACACATAGAGATACAAGCACATAGATCATGGATTAGTTCACAAGGCTATATTGACAATTGCTTACCATACCATGAGATCATACGATCCCTCATGGCTCCCTAGCCTTGGATGTTGATCAATTTGCACTTAGCCTTGATCAACATAAACTCTTCTTATTTTAGCCTTGACTCCAACATATGGAGTTGAAGTATTGCTATGGACCAAACCTATAAGTATAGCTCAAAGCACACATTAGTCCTTAAGGATTGTCATTAATTACCAAAACCACATGGGGGCAACCATGCTCTTTCATCAAGTAAGGGTCCTTCACACCCCTACTTTACTTGCTTGTTATCTATCGTGTATTGTTACTTTCTTGGAAACTAGATTTTACTCGGGCGGTGTGTGGTTATACAGTAGATGAACAAAAATATTATTCTTGTCTCAAAAAGGGCAACACTTATTGGTGAAATAAACAGATTAAACTTGTATGTTGTACAATTGTGTTCTACATATGATATAAAATGTTAGGACGTACATTGAACACCTTCTTTTCCAACGAGAATGGTAATGAAATCTTAGTTTTTTTTTGTTAAGGGGCATTATTATTTTTATGACGCAGAATAAATTAAAGAATTCGTTGTTTTTAGGAGTACTTATGAAATTGTTTATTTGTTTGAAAATATTGATGATGCTTCTTACAAATCTGAGAATTTTTCTATACTTAAATACTGCTATGAAAATTACGATAGCAACTCTTATATTTCTAACTATATTGAGAGAATCTCCATTGTCCGAAAAGAGACTAACATTTTACATAAATCTATGTAAGAAGAAATTACTGAAACTGAGAGTTATTTGGATGAAAAGGAGAAGTAGAGTGAAAACAATGAGGAATTGTGTCCACCTTCTAATGAGAATAACATCCTCATCTCGATCATCTTCTAAGTCTCCATAGGGCGCGCCATAGCGCAGTTGGCCTGCTCCGCAGTGTGCGGGCAGCCCGCTCGCGGGTTCGACTCCTGAGGGAGCGAATTCCGGGTGCTTCACCACAATAAATTTCTGGAGCCTCCCACGTGCATTCGTGCCACAACCGTTAAAGCTCAAAACGTGTGTGCTCTGTGTGTACTAGTTGTAGGTCTAACCCCTATACTAGGGGTGTGCGTGCGTGTAGTGTGAGTGTGGTGTGAGTTAATATATGAGTTTAGATGCTACAACTGTATCACCGATCGAGAGGCATAAAAAAAAATCTTCTAAGTCTCCGTGAGTCTCACGTCTCATTGTAGTTCCTATGTACTCCGTATACATCATCATATAATAAGACATGAATGAAATTATTACCGGGGCTCAAACCTGCGCAAAATAAGTATCCACGGATTTTCGTCTATCATGAGGGCTCACACGACTACAAATTCATGTTCTCTTGTGAGTAGTACGCCAACGAGGTCGCAACGCCCGAGACTCCCTCAGGCCTTGTTCGGCAGAGGTTGTTTGGAGGGGATTAATGAGTACTAGCTAAATACCCGTGCGTTGCTACGGGCCAAAAAAATTAAAAACACATTGACAAAAAGTCCACTCCTGTGGACACATAGGTGCACTCTCCAATTACCACGTTGGACTCCTTATGGACCTCTTCCTTCCCTTAACACGCCTCTTTACCCACGGTTAACCATACAAGAAGAAATGTGTCATCCCCCTTCTTCTTCCCTATCTTTTTTTAGCAGATTTCCCTATCTAATCGGGAGAAATTACATGTGAAATGTTTTTTGTAGGCCGTGTTTTTTTTCGTCTGATGATCCGTTGGCGGACCGATTGCTGGACCTGGCCTTTTCTCGTCCGATCCATGGGACCCATACAATTCGGGCCGCAATATTTGGTTCCGCTCGATGGACTTTCCGATTCCGTCCAGTTTTTTTATCGAGAGCTTCCATTGGTCTTTTTACCGATCGTGCCGTGGAGACGTATTCTCTCTGGTTTTTTTACCGATCGGGATGGGGAGACGTACGACATACCATCACGACCGATTCTAATTTAATCTCTAGTAGCTCAATGCCCGTGCGTTGCCACGGTATATTGAATTTCTATTATCATAGCACATATAAATATCTTACGTGTAAAAATTCATATGTGTAAATTAGATAAGCACATATATATAAGAGCACACTTTGCAAAAAAAAAAAATCTAAAAGTATTAAATATTTCAATTCTACATCCTATGCTATTTCTTACTAACTAAGACCTACTCCCTAGGGCACATAAGATAAAGTTAAAAGTTATCAAATTCAATATGCATAGAAATTGAAAAGGACAACTATATATGCTGTATGCACCTCCTTCGATTGTGTTGAATTTGTTAGTCTTAATTCGATGGCGGTCTTGACTCCGAAAATGTTTGCCCCGCTGATGGCATCATACTGGAAGTTGCAATTGCAAACATTCACGCCAAGGAACATGAGGTACACCACTTGCCTGTTGTCGTACGTCGCGCCGCACGGTGGCGTGAAAATGGTGGAAAACGGCTGGTTGGAGACGGAGCCAGAAATTATACGGAGGGGGAGTCAAATGAACATCGTGCATCTTCGAATGGGCATTAAGGTTAATTTAGAGGTAAAATACACATTTTATTGAGGGTTTCACAAAAAAATTAAGCATGCAGTGAGTCATGGCCCTAGCACACCCCTAGCGCCGACCCTGGAGACGATCATCGACAATGGGAGGCGGCCGACGAGAGCGTGAGATACACCATGTTCCCATTTCTGTACCGTCGCAGCCACACAGTGGGTCAAATTGGTGGACAGATGACCGCTTGGAGATAGACGACGGGAGGCAGCCCCTGGGAGAGGGTGCCGACTATATGACGATGATTGGAGTGTTGGCTTCATTGGGTCTTTATTTATTTATACGTGTGAAAATGGTGTAGATTTCAAAGTTAATTGCCGCGTGCAAAGTATAAGGTTTTTTTTGTTGTATTTCAGCTTAATAGTACGATACTGGGCTAGCCCATATGGATGTGGGCTCGTGGGACGGAGTCACGAGGCATGTGCGCTCTGTGTGGAGCTGGGCTATTTTGTTTAGTGACCGAGATTGGTTTTCTAGCCATCGTAACCATCACGGATTTGTTTCTAGATCAGTTTTCTCTAGCGATCGGTCGTTTTGCGGGAGGAGAAGTTGTGACGTAACGATCTAAAACGTACCATCAAGAACCATCACGTCTGATTCCAATTTAATAGTAAAGATAAACCTAAGAGGGTTTGGTGAAAACACCTGTGACACCCAATTCACTTGATTCCACTGTAATACACTTCCGGCCAAATCCCCCGCTCCAATTAGTCCGTTCTGTTGTACACAGGGTTGACTGCTTGCTACCCTCCCTCCTCCAACAAACCGGAGCTAGCGAGCTAGACAGTGAGCGAAGCTGCAGGTAGCTCCACCTTGTCGAGCACACCACACTCATGCTGCGCCGTGCTCTTCATGATGTGCCTCGGCGTGCTGCCGTCCGTGTTCTTCATGCTATGCGCGCCATGCTCTTCCTACTGCGCCGCAGCGTGCCACCGTCCGGACGCGGCGGCTGTGGCGCATGGTGCACGCCGTGCTCTTCATGCTGCGCCGCGGCGTGCTGCCGTCCGGACGTAAGCTGTCCATGGACCTCGGCCTCCTCCGCCGCGGAAAGGTCAGCAGCAAGGCCCTCGGGCGGAAGCAGCACCCCCTTCTTTGCCGCAGCCGAGAGCCGTCACCGCCGCGACGAGACGCCGATGCTTCCGGCAGTGCGTACAGTACAGTACGATTGGGAAGGAAATGAGACGCCTATGCTTTCGGCCGGCTGGCTGCAGGGTGGAGGAGCCGCTGGCGTCAGCGGCGCGTCGGTGACGTCGGGCGATTTGAGAACGGATCTTGGTGGTGCATCGCTGCGAGCGTCATCCGCCGCCACGCGCAAAACGCGAGGGGGGAGGAGCGTCTCCAACACACCGCGACCCGACGTGTATTCCCGTGTTTTCTCAGGGTGAGCCCGGCCAAAACTGGCTTGCCGAACGGACCGCTAGTGGTTTCGCGAGTATTCAACTTGGGTCGGGAAAATACATGATAAAACTCTTCAAAACGCTTGCGCCGAACGGGGCCTCAAGAATCAAAGGAACACGAATCTAGTGTCAAGTCCCACCCTTGTAATTTTAAGTCCTTTCAAGGGGCAAACACATAACCTGGTCCCGTGTCATCTCACCGTCCTAATCCTCAAGCAATCTTTGCTTTCCTGCTCTCTTTTTTCCTTCAAAATCATCAATTCGCTACGAAAACCATAAATAAAGAAAGAAAAAGGTAAGGAAAAAAAAGGAAAAAGAAAAAAAAAACCACTTCTTCTCCAGTCCACCTCCTCCCTGCGAGCGCACGACGCAGACAGCAGCAACCGAAGCAAAGCTTGCTTCTCCCCGCAGCAATACAGCGCAGCACAACGAACCCAAAAGGGAAAGGAATAGCCGAGAGGGAGAGCAAGAGGAACAGCGCGAGGAGCTCGAGGTGGTAGGAGGAGGTGGAGGAAGAGGAACAGGCAAAACCCTAGAACCCGCGGTGGGGTCCACTCGGGCTGCGCTCGGATCTACCTCGGAGCTCGCGCCTGCGGCCGGGAGATCGGGGGACGACGAGGCTGGTGAGTTGGGTTCAGGGCAGTCCGAGGCTGCTGATTCGGAAAGCGGGTGGTGGAATGTGGCTGGGTTGGAGTGGTGATTCGAACTGGTGCTGTTTTTTCTTCTTCCCTTTTTGTTTGGCTTGGAAGCATCGTACTGCGTTCGTTTTGTTGATTTGGTTCTTGAATTTGGTTTGTGTGCTTGGGTGGGGGTGGTTGGTTTTGGGAGGTGGAATGCGGGGGATGGGGGTAAGATTTATCAATTATTGGTGGCCTTTTGACGATTCTTGTTTTCTTCGTTGATTTTACTAGCTTGTTGGATCCAATTTGGTGGTTTTAGCTGTCAAATGTGGCAAAAATTTAGCCAATTATTGTCCCTGATTTCTCACTGCTGGGGTTCGTTCTTGTGCTCACTTTCACAGAATTTGTGGTTATTTCATGGGAAGACGACTCTGGCAATCACACTTATCTGTAGTTTGGACTTCCTTGCTTTAGTTTCTTATAGTTGGAACTTTCGTTTTGTGTGGTTCTGGATTCTGTTTTTGTTTACTCTGTTTGGCATCGATATCTAGCTTCCACTCCTTGTTGATTTAGTGCTCGTCGTCCTGGACGGAGGATTTGTTTTTGACGGTTTGTTATCTGAGAATCTTTATGTGTCATGGCTGATGATGTTTCATGTTTGGGTGACGGAAGTGGTGGTAAACGGTTGAATTTCAGTTTAAGTTTTGCTTTTTGATTCACGTTTCCTCAGTTTGCTCTGCTCTAATTTGGTACACCACAGGTTCAAGCTATGGAATGTAGGGAGGAGTATATGATGCTTTGAGCAAGAAATAATTAGATTGTCTGGTTCGGTAGGTTTATTGTATGTTCACTCCTTACATGCAATAGGTCTGTTTTAGATTGTAGATTACCAACGTGATTTTAGAATAGCAATGTTATGCCTAAAGTTTTTCCCCATAGGTTGGTTCTTTGCCTTCCCGTCCAGTTTATTTTGAAGCAATCCTTCTCCGTGCTTCTTATTTCACAGTTGGCTAGATACCTTCATCCATAGATGTGACGATTGGGCAGCTTAGGTACTCGAGTGGGAGAAAGTGCGCGTCTAACATTTTGGGCGCTTTCAGTACTCTTGGCTTGCTCTGTCTGTAGTAGCATAGCTTCATTGGTTTAATGGGATGGATTGTTTCATTTGGCACTGCGATGGATTGTTCATTTTTGGCAATTGATGATGAAATCGACACGTGTTTTTTCTTCTTTGCCGCTTTCTTGTCTTATGCTAGTAAAATTTTCTTCTTGGCTACCATTTTTCCCTTTTTTGTTTTGGTGCATTTTTGGTTTGTCTAGCTCTTGAATAACACTGTTTGTTATTGCAGCTCGTGATTGCTTGCTGAAGTATTCTGGATGGGCTATGATTTGAGCCTGATGTCTCAGAATAGAAGCAATTGAAGAGATTAAGAGGCCATAAAAGATGCCACCTTCACCCTCACGGAGGAGATCTCCTTCAAGGGAGACTTCTCACAAGAGGGTCAATAGTTTTGGGAATGCACTGCCTGCTAAACCAAAAGATGATGAGCTCACATTATTCGCTGATATGCAGAAAACTGAGATTGAGAATTTCCTACTGGAACCATCCGAGGATTTTGATGAATCCATCTGTAATGCTCAAACATACCCTCCTCCTTTATACAGTCGTGTACTTTCTATTTTATTTTTGTCATATTTTTTGTTGTTTTTGCTTTTGTGATATCATATTCCCTTGTGTTAACATTGAGGCACTATTAATACTTACCTTTGTTTTTCATGTATATCAGCAAAATTGTGCTTTTTCCCAGATGTCAAGCTTGGTATCAATGTCCCCGTACGGGGCGAAAGTCATGATTTGCTTAAGGTGGATGGTGATAAGAATGATTATGAGTGGTATGGACACTTAATAGCACATGTTGCTTTGTTTTGTTTTATATGCTGGTTATAAACATGTTCTGCTTTATATGTTCTTACATCCTTTTTGTAATGTTTGTCTTATTTAATAGTATAATATACTTAATATCGATTGTGGAGTTTTTGTTTAGTGAGGAACCTTAGTTCATCGGGGTAGTAGAAGAGATATAGTGCATCGGGGAAGGGGCGCACGTCATCTATAAAGGGATAAACAGATCGGTTGGGCTGATAAGGGCATAGGTTTCAGCGGGAGCACATGGAATATGTGGAACAGTGGAAGAGATATATTTGGAATATCATCTGTTTCATTGCTTGGTTTGCCATCTGCATGGACGAACACATTTCTTGTACATAGCCCTAACTTCTACTGTCTAACCATCTTAATTCAAGAAGATTGGCTAAAACTAAATAAAAATTGGTAGGAAGGGAGATAGGGTAAAGCTGTCCCTTGCGTCACTTGATTCAACATAGCCGGCTTACAAGGGAACTAATATAAAATCAAGTTGCAGTTGCAGTTTTCACAGTATTCACACTTTGTGTCCAGTGTGTTGATACCTAGCTGGCCTAATTTAACGAAGAACAATTACCATAAAATAGCAATCATCGGTCATGTTCGCAGTAGATGGTAGCTCAAAGTTGATGAGCAGTGGGCATTTTCAGCCTTGTTGGTTCAGTAGTTGTAGACGTGCAATACTTGTGTCAATTAGGTGGTCTAGTAGATGAGATGAGTCTCGTCATGATGAACTCCTTACCTCTGTTCTGTCGAGTGTAAATTTTTCCTTAATGCCACGTCTTGGACTCTTAGTTCAATTTAAGGTTGGTATCATTACACACAGTATAATGGCTTCAATGAGCTACAAGCTTTGTAGTAATGAGGCAGTTTTTCATCTTTGTTTTGTTGTGAGTTCATGTCATATTGTCATGTAATTGTTATGTTGAGATAACATGGTATTCTAATTAATTAGTCAATTGAAGAAAATGGTGAGAACATTTTGACAACCGCTTATTCAGTTGTCTTAGCATCTTGATCAGTGTGAGGGGCATTTCAATTATAAATGCCTAATTTTTCAATGAAGAAAATATTTTACTTTTTTCATGGGCATATGTGATTTATCCTTTTCTAAGGTTGCTTTGGACTCTAATTTGTTGTGTAAATTTCATGCACCGCAGTATTATTCCTCAGCTCTATTCGATATATTAGTTTGACTACTAAAATAACGTGTTGTCACACTTTAAACTAAAAAACAGATGGTGTAAGTTTAGTGGTTTGACCATCAACATAATCTCATGATCCATGGCCTTTGGTTGGTATTGGTCAAATGCCGGGTCTATCAAATAAAAATCCTAATGCCAAAACTGCTATATAAACTTTCAGTTGTCTTTATTGTTGCTCACAAGGTTAAATAATGGCACTGAGCGTACTAGCACCACCCACATTATTGAGAAGACAACAAGATACATTGGTTTATTCGCCCTGTGAAGTAAATCAGTGAGATTTAATCTGCCCCACAGAGTCCGTGCCTCCACAACTGAGCTATCGCCCAGTTCTCACTGTGGCTCATAAGGTTATCATCGTGTAGCTGTATTTGAGTCATATGTTGCATTTGCAGACTGAATATAGAAGGTTTAATTAATAAGTAACTGTTCTTGATGAATTTTTGAAATAGAAATTTGTATGATTAATAGTTTAATATAGTACTTTCTTGGTGTGCAGTGACTTCGTAACAGTTGCTGAAGCACCCATGTCTGGAAATTACTAAATATTCCATTCAATGCTTCCCTTTAAGTTGTGAGTTATTATCTAAAGGCGTGAATGATGGTCAGTGTTTACTACAGTAGTAAGATGGTACAACGCAAAATGACAAGCTAAGCACACAATAATACCTTCATGTTTAAAGCATGTTAAAAATGCCCTATCCCTATTTATATAATGATTTGGGCGGGTATCTACAATATGAATACTCTTCCTTTTGTGTTTAAACCCTATATTGACTGAGCATAATATTGCTGTCGCGCTTTGTACACAATTTTTATTTACTTTATACATCTTTGGCCCAGGTCATACTTCTCATGCTCACTGTAATGAAGCATATAAATTTTGTATGTGTAAATGACTTGATCGCCTTCTATCTTTTCAATCAACAGGCTGTTGACTCCTCCAGAGACTCCACTTTTCCGTTCGTTAGATGAAGAAGAACAGTCTCCCGGCCACGCTTCCAGGGGCAGAGCTCAGAGTAAGTCCATGCAAATCTCGAGATCATCCACGGTGAGTGTTATATCTGGAATAGTGTTCGCCCTATAATTCTTAATGTGAGCTTGCAAGAATTACCTACCAGTTTTATTGTTTATTATTCATACACAGATGGATAATGCACAAAGGTCTAGTAGAAGCAGTGCAAGCCCAAGTAGGCTTAGCTTGTCACCGCGCTCTATGCCAAGGACAAGGTCGCCTAATTCAGCTTCTCGTGCTAGCCCACCACTTTCTCTTCAACCACCAACACCATCGCGAAGACCTTCAACTCCTCCAGCCGCTAAGATATTAGCACCTCCCCGAAGGTCTCCAAGTCCAGTCTCTAGGAGGATGAGTACTGGTTCAAGTGGCCCAGCATTAATTGGAACAAGGGGAGCTTCTCCAGTTAAAACTAATCACAGATCTTCTTCTCCAAAACCTCAAGGATGGCAGTCCAATGATCCAGGTTTCTCTTATGATGCACCTCCAAACCTTCGTACATCTCTACCAGATCGTCCAGTATCCCGTTCAAGGGGTGGGTCCCCTACATCTTTCAGTGGACTAGATACGAGTTCAAGAGGTAGAAGACAATCAATGTCTCCTACTTCAACTAGAAGAGCTAGTTCATCACGAGATGGATTGAGCATGTACAGCAAAGCTTCTGCAACATCTTCTGGTGAAGATGATCTGGACTCCATGCAGTCTATATCAATTGGCTATTCCAGCTGCCCGGCTGTAAAAAAGAGCTTGGCCGTGATGAAGACCAGAACCATTGCATCATCAAAGAAGCCGTCCAAGAATTTCTCCCCTAGTTCAGCCCCAAAGCGGTCATTTGATTCTGCAGTTTGGTTGATGGTAAGTGTTACCCTGTTTTTTTGTTAGCATGATGGATTATTTACACTTGAGTTATACAATACTTCCCTTTGTATTCAGTCGGCAAATCAGTTTATAAATTTGAATAATTTGCATGTTAAACAATTTATTCAATCAGTTACACAGTTGTCGTTGTTTCAGTCCCTTTTGCTTCTTAGCCGTTGCAGCTTCCCATTGCAGGAGTCGAGGGAATTCGTAACTTTTTTTGTTATACTTTGGCAAGAGAATAACAGTTACATCAACTGTATTTCGCGGTGAAATGGTTTGGATGGATGCCATTGTGAATTAACAGTCAGGGAGTAGCTTAAAAGGAAAACATTTGATCAACCCGAATATTTGGTTGGCAAATGCTCCAGTGACTAGGTTCTTATACCTGTTCTAAGTTGGTTAGCTCATGAGAATGTTTATCCATTTCATCAGACATTGAACGATACAGTAATTTGCTCTCATTTCCCTTCTTCACCAAATAAGTATAGCTTCTTCTGCTAAACACATTTACTCCTTGGCTCTTGCATAGTTTATTTGCGTGAGCTGGCTATGTGCTTTTACTTCAAGTTGAGACCTTACTATTCTATAGTGTTCTAGATTTCCTTAAAATTGCAACTAGGATGATAAATGTGTTCTTACTTTTCTAGGATCATCGGAAAGCTCCTCAAGATAGGTTCCGACCACTTCTATCAAGTGTCCCTGCCACTACGTTCGGTGCTGGCAAAATAAATAGTGTGCACAAGCCTATGTTTTCACACAATTCCTCTGTGACAACTAGCAGCAATGCAAGCTCTGAGCATGGTGCCACTTTTGGCCATCACATAGACAGTGACCACGAGCAACACGATCTGATTGGTGAATGGGAAGCCGATGATGGCTTTCGGGTTCATGAGGACATATTTATGTTTGATAAATTGGATGAGTTGAACGAAGAAACCAGTTACGACAAGAGTGTAAAATATGTAAAAGATTCGCCTATCCTAGTGAAATACGTTAAAAATGACAAACAGGACTTTGACATGGAAAGAAATGGGGCAGCTAATCAAATGGCATATAATGGTGCAAATAGCTCTCAGGTTGTACATGGTGAAATGGCTACTTGCAGTAAATGTGGGAAGTTTTTCAATGTGATGGATTTGGATGACAAGGGCGACTGTTGTGAAGAATGTGCTTCAAAGGTTGGAGGATTTTCTGCAGACCTTATGGTATGGACTTCGGAAGAATATCAACATGATGATAAAATTACGAAGTCTGGGCCTTACGTTGAATTTGAGCCTTCTATAGTCCCAGATAGTGTAGACTGCAGCAAACAAGCATCTCTTGACCATGAACCTCTAGCTGATTGTGCAGAAAAATGTCCTCCAGGTCAGTTGATGGTGGATACACATGAGGACATGCTGCTGGGGCAGAAGGTAGTGAATCATGAGGAAAACACCAGGGCATATCTTGTATCTGACTCCTTGCTGGGAAATGACGATAATACTTCGGTCAATCGATCTAGTATAAGTGACCATCCACAAACAGAACCGACATCAGTAGAGGACAACCATTACGGAGACCAAATGGATAACCAAAATCATGGATTGCCCCGATGCCTTAATGAGTCAGACTGCCAACGTAATGAAACCGTATCTGAAACTGCATCTGGTGATAATTCTCAGCAACTGGGATTAACTGCACATCCGAGCCCTAAGGTTGAAAGTGCTGAAGGCACAGGGATATCAGTACTCTTACACCAGAAATCAAGCAGCAACAAATGGCCGGTCATGGAAGGGAGGGCCCTGGCTGCTACAAATATTGTTTGTTCTGAACCATTTTATACAAGAGATGGTATAAATATGATGAAGCGTAGCTTTGGACGCGACAGTTCTTCAGCTTCTTCTTCCATTGATCTAGGGTCTTCAAGGCAATCAGATGTACGCTTTGAGCGCCTTAGGAGTGGTAAGAAGGGTGACTTCGAGAAGGTTCAACTAAGCAGTACCATGAGTCGTCAAAGCATCGCTTCGGTGTCAGATATGTCAATTAGTGGTTCTTCAGCTTCAGTTTGCCATCAGAGTGATGCAATTGAAGACACTTGTTCCCGAATTGACACTTTGGAAAGCAGTGCTTCAAGAACTCTGGTTTCTACCGAAGAGGGCTGTAGTAAGGATGTTTTGTCAAGTGCTATGGAGTGTTCGTCTGCTGCACGACCTATTGACAATGATGAAATCATTGTTGACTTGAACTCCTCGAGCTTTGATAGGTCGAGTGAGACAGCAGAGCTAATAAGTCAGAACCATAGTATGGGTAGGATGGCTGACAATGAGAATTCCAGCACTAGTATGTGTTTCTCAGATACCGAAATGGCAAGTAATGTCCGAGAGTCTTCAGCTGCCGAGGGAAGTTCCATGCTAAAACCAGATGAAGATACTTCTGATGCCGCTCAGTGCTATTTAGTTGGCTCTCCAGATCCAGTTGAGGAGAACTTTGACAATTTTCTAATGCAGTCTGAAGCAGTGCAGGCTTCAATTGAGGAACACATCTTGGATGATTGTTGTGTGTCTGCCATCTCGGAGGAAGACGTGTTGGTTTCTAGAACAGGAACTAGCATAATGGAACTTCCCAATGATGGTATGTATTTGCACACTTGTCATTTTCATGTTACTTAAACAAGTTCTAATAATTCCTCTTTTCTCAGAACTCATGTTAATCTTTTAAGCATCAATTGTGTGCCCCTCTCATCTTTCTGAGAATCATTTTTAGTTAGTCTTTGTGAGAATCACTTTTAGTTAGTCAGAATCACTTCAGTTGTCCTAAAGTAGCTGGTGCTATACTACCTCTGCTTGTACATGTGCTATGCTTTAGACATGAGCATGATCTCCGGTGTGCAAGTTTGATCGTTGCTTATGTTAGGACAAAATAGAAAAAGTGTATCACGAAATTATTTCATGGCATATCTAATGGTGCCATTCCCAGCTAACCAACCTAAATGGTTTTTGCATTTAAGTTTATCAAAGATAAATTTTGACTGCAGCCTTTTCTAAAACACCATCCATTTCTGGACGGAGGTAGTATTTGAGAACATTTTCGGTAGGATTTGATCACTATTTAAAACCAACGAAAATAGTCTATAGTGGAAATAACTCTAGGCTTAAGTAAAAAAAAGTCCAGAATGACTGTATAACAGAAATTTATGAGATATTTTTGGTACACTTTGGTGTATGTATTCTGGTCTGGAGAAACATAAAAGATCTAGTGTGCGACTAGAAGTGTCAGCGAAACAACTTTATACATTTTTGACATTCTGTGTAGCTGCACTTGTACAGTTACGCACACACCATCCTTCACCTAGACATAACCTATGACTCTTATTGTTCTTTAGCGAACATGTGTTTTGCATGAGTGGATATATGCATGTAACCTAATCATTTTCTCTACCTTGTAGGAAAATCACCTGAGGCAGTCCAAGAGTCGATGGAAAAAATTCAGAGGTGCTTCACGTTAGAAGAAGCTACTGATACAATTCTCTTCTGCAGCTCTATCGTTCATGACCTTGCATACAAGGCAGCAACGATTGCACTGGAGCACGAGCAGGAATCAGAACACTCTGTATCTACTCGGCCAACTGTTACCATCGTAGGGAAGTCGATACCAAATGAGGATGGTTTCCTTAAGCTGCCTCACAGACGAACGCCGGACCGTAAGGTTAAAAGGAAAAGGTTGGAAGGTGAACCGACCATCACAGAAACCACTGAAAAAGAAGCCATTGCTAAAGATCCTTCACCTGTAAGTTCTGCTGCTTCCGGATTCGTAAGGTCATCCGATAACATGAAGCCTCCAAAGTTGGAATCCAAGTGCAACTGTGTAATTATGTAAGTTACACAAAGCCTGCCTGCTTCACTTGCTATTGGTGACGGATAGAGTTTGACACGGTTCTTTAGATTATTTTCCGAGGAGAGTGCATTCTCTGTTATTTAGGGCAACAGAATTGCACTGCGAGCTATTCTTTTGTAAATTCTTTTTTCCCCCGTGTGAAATTTTCTGCTTGTCACGAGGTCCATTGCGGTTTGTCCAAAGTGTGAAATTACTAGATTAAATATCTGTATTTATAGTGTATAAGTTACGATCTTAAGCACTCTACCTGGAGCACTACTCTCTGCCGTTCATCATTTCATCACGCTGTAGTCCCACAACTCGAGGTTAAAATCGATACTTGCTAACAAATAAATGGAAGACGACTGTATTGCCTATCATATAGTTTTTTGAGGAAGGATCCGACACATATATTAGGAAGCTCAGTACACCTTACAAACAGGCCCAAAAAGAAAACAGAAATTACAAAAGGACCCTGAATGGTGCAAAAAGCACCCCAAGCTACCAGAAGGAATTACAATCGGATCCACGCACGAGCCCCAAACCCCTAGACCACGCCTGAGCCGCCGTACCTCAAGCCACCGGGGAGCAAGCGCCTCCACACCTTGTAGAAGGCCGCTGAGCCGTCCGCCGCCGCGCAACGAAAACCGAGATCGATGAACGAACACGGCCACAGCGCTTGCACCTCGCTTCCACCAAGCTTCCAGCCGACTCGCCGTCGCCCAGGCCATCCTCCAGCAACACCCACCCAGCTCCAGAAGCCCACTCCCCTCTCCACCACGGACGGCCGGAGTAGAACACCTGAAGAAAACCACCACCACCAGCACCAAGAGCAGGAAGCCATCCCACACCCGCAACTCCCCTCGCCACCGCGGCCGGCCGGAGAAGCAGGGAAAGAAGAGGCCGCCCGACGCAGAACCTTCACGACCTCCCCGGCACCAAGGCCGGAACGGGGAGCGGAGGGGAAGGACCTCGCCCAACTCACCGACGCCATCGCCTCCGTCTTCGACGCCGCCGGGGGGCACTCACACCTAGCTAGACCTACATATAGTTTGACTTCTGCATGATTGTTATGTTTGAATACTCTGATGTGTGGATGTATAGAGCCTATACATGATTAATTTTGCTTGACACTAATACACTATAGATGATCAACGATGTTTTTTGAAACAAAGATGATCAACGATGCCGCCGGCGATTTTACCATCTAGGCGTATTGCATGGCAAAACACGTGTTTTGCTAGGGTGATATTTTTCCCAATTTACGTGCCTTACCATCGCACCATGGTCGACTTCTCTGTTTTTTTTTTAAGATACCACTGCCTCCGTTTCAGAAAAGTGTATTTTCATGTAAAAAAAAGTGTATTTTCGACGAAATAACGTGTTCTCTTCGGTTCCTCTAACTGCACGAAAGGCTCGTGCTGTTTGTGCGTGTGTTTTTAGTCATAAGGTTTATTTTTTATTTTTGAGTTTTCTCTATCAACGTCACGATGGTGCTAGCAGGAATAATTGTCTCCTAACCCATGTCAAGAGGTGCTGTTGGCACCGGCGAAAGGCTCGTCGAGTCCAACCTGTTGTACCGAGTTCGATCTGGAGTTGCGTCTTGGCATGGCAACGGGGATGAATTGCTCTTAGAGTACAACGGTGTTGACTGTTACAGGTCTGCTGAAAAAGGTGGGGCATTTTTGGTTGCCTCATAAATGAATAAAGCTTTGATTATTTTATTGGGCATTGTATTATGAATGAATCAAATGGATTATTGAGCCAAGAAAAGGTTTAGATTCCGTATAGATGATTCCTATTTCATGTTGTGCGAAGAACTAGACTCTGTTTTGTTTATATGGACTAATGTAAGGCCCCGTTTGGAACACAGGATAGGAAAAATTCAGGAATAGGAAAATCACAGGAATTGAGATGCCATACCCAGCAATCCTATAGGAATTAAAAACGTGGGAATAGAAGCTAGTAGCCATTTGGATTGCAGGATAGGAAAACACATAGGAAAGATTTTGAATTTGAAACTACTAGCCGTTGCCTTTCTTCTTGCTTGAGAACTAGCCGTTGCATTTGTTCAAAAGAGCCGTTGCCTCACTTCTATATATACACATGCTTTCATGAGGCCGGCTTCAAGCTAGCAAACACTCTCCACTCAGCTATTCATCGCTCTCTATACTGCAGGCACACCAAGCCAGAGTCGTTGAGCCAAGAACTCCACTGTTCGCGAGCTGCCGGCCGGCCGAGACGACAGGCAAGGGCAAGGAAAGCAAGCTTGCGGTCGGCAATTAGAAGCTTGGTGGCATAGCTGACGGTTAGAATATATCTTCACATGAGCAACTTCCTGCTACATTTGTTTTCATTTTTTCTTCTCAGCTTATATGAGTAGATTTTGTCAGGTTATATCAAATTGATAGAACAAGCTATTTGTAGCATTCGTGTCTGGTCTTAGTACAAATTGCCATGGATCCAAACTACAGACGAAGATCACAGCAAGAAGATGAGTTCATGCTATTTGTTTTGCCGACCATAGTAGGAACCGAGAAAAAACCAATGCATACATCCAGGCTCCCTGGTGGTCTGTATGTCAATGAAATTTTAACTGGACATGAAAGCCTATGCAAAAGGCAGTTCCGTATGGAGGTTGACATTTTTCATGCTTTGGTTCAAAAGCTACGTGAGAAAAAACTCCTTGGTGATTCAAGAGAAGTCTCGCTGGAAGAAAAGGTTGCTATATTTTTATATGCAGTAGCAAAAAATGCTAGTAATCGAACATTACAGGACAGGTTCCAGCATAGTCCAGAAACTATCAGCAGACACTTTGGAGCAGTGCTTGATGCAATTACAAAGCTTACATGCGTATACATACGCCCACCTTCCCTTCAACCACATCATATCTTGAGAAGACCACAGTTCTATCCTTATTTCATTGTAAGAATGTATTTACTTTATTTTTTATTTCAAAATAAGATGATAGTTTCAGGTCTTAAAGAAATCTCACGAAGAAACTCTTATGTATACAGGACTGTATCGGTGCTATTGATGGTACCCACATCCCAGTGACTCCTCTAGCATACCAACAAGAACCCTATCGAAACAGAAAACAGACACTCTCACAAAACGTTATGGTTGCTTGTGACTTCGATCTTAAATTTGTGCATGTGCATGCTGGTTGGGAAGGATCAGCCTCGGATGCAAGAGTTCTGCAAGATGCAATTAACCATGGGTTTCAAGTACCACCCGGTAAATTTTATCTTGTGGATGCAGGTTATGCAAATACACCACAGTTTTTGGCCCCATATCGTGGAACAAGGTATCATTTGCAAGAACAAGGGCGAGCTCGACAAAGACCACAAAACTACAAGGAGTTATTTAACCTCCGTCATGCACAGCTAAGGAATCATATTGAAAGAATTATTGGCATACTCAAAATGAGATTTCAAATGCTAAAAGCTGCTACACTTTACCCACTTGACAAACAAGTTGACATATCTGTTGCTTGTTGTGTTCTGCACAATTTTATACGCCTGCATGATGGAGATATGGCATGGGTAAGAAATGCTCCCCTGGATATAGACCCACTCCAGGTTGTGGATGTACCCGATGGAGACCACAGCTACAACTCTGATGTGAGAGCATTCAATTCCTCACGAGAAGAAGGAAAAAGAATGCGAAATTATATTGCAAACAAAATGTGGGAGGATTATATTGCAAGAAGGGGCTGATAGTGTACTTCACTTTCATGTGGATTAGCCACCATGTTTAACTTTTTAAGAAGCATTGCAAAATTTGTATGAGTATGCATGATGAAATTGTAATATCGTTCTGTAATGAAATAACTCCATCCATATTTGTTCTTTTGTCCAACAGAAGTCCCAGAATACTTGGTAACTTACTAGGTAGCTGAGGGTTGGTACCTCTCAAACTAAGCAAAAGTACATCCATGTAATGAAAGACCCAAAATACCTTCTAACTTGGTAGTGTCTCTTGAAGCTAAGCAAAAGTACGCCAATCCAAGCAATGACGAAAATATATATCCTCCATAAGTACTAACTACTGATTTGTTTCGTTACGTCCAATTTGGTTTCTAACCCATCTCACCCTTAGTTCATCACTAGAAAATGATAGAAAAAGTTCTCGATTGTCCTTACTTTTGAAGATATCTGCTGCCCGCAACATCTCTGAGATTTGTAAACCTTTTAAGCCTTCAAGTGTTCTGATACATTTGTTGATGCTGTATGGATCCTCAAGCTTCTTCTCCTCGATGGCTGCAAATCGATCTATTTCTTCCTTCTTCAGCTTCAAGTATCTCTCTTGAAATTCAGAACTCTTCCTTCTCTTTGTGCGCTTTGTTTCATGCATCTCTGGTGTTCCAACAAACTGAGAAAGCGTCTCTGGTGTGGAGCGCGCATGTGGTCTAGAAGAGCATTGTAGCTGGGAGAAGTCTGAAGTATCTATCTCATCCTCATCTTCCAAAGGTAAATTCATATATGGCTCATCAACACCATGTAAAGGCAACGATGGTTGGGCCTGCATATCAAATGGTTGCGATGGTGAATGTGTTGATGGCAGTCCATGTGAAGGTTGCTTTGCCTTGCTTGCGTAATGGTCCATGCCATGGCGATTCTTTCCTTCGGCATAACGACCTGCAACAAATATAATTAGTTGCTGGTTACAAAATTATTGGCTTTGTAATCAAATAAGTCCTTATGAAAACTACCTTCATATAAAACAAATAAATCATCAAAATATGGAAATGATTTATCTCTCCATTTGAGAGCATCCTTATTCAGACGCTCGCCAAATGACCTCCATACTTCATCCGGTGCAACGACAATCATTCTATTAGGATCCCAACCAAAACCACTTTCATTCACTAGATCCTTCACAGTACGGTAGTCTTTCTTGAGGTCTTGTTCCTTCTGTTTCACTTGAGCAACAGCGAGCGATGAGCTAAACTTTTGATTCATTCTATCTGTAATACTATTCCATGCCTCAATACTCCAAGCATTTTGAGTTCTATAGCCTGGAACATTGTAATCTTTCAGCAACTCAATAAGGAATGTCTTCATCTGATGATTCCACTTAGCACGAGGAAGACTCTTTTTGGCCCCTGAAATTTTGTTTTGTACAGAAAAGAGCTAAACCATTTTGCAAGGCAACATTTAAACCAAATCATTTTACTAATATTACTTACGCTTTGGACTCCTATGATTTAACTCCCGAACATCACCATGCTGCATACGAGTTTCTTGATGAGGCCTTGTATTTCTTTCATCAAACTCGAGATCAGGAAAATCAAAACTACTCCGTTGATAAGCCATCTGAAAATCGCCCAAAATCGAGTTGGTATATAGAGGAATCATATTAATTACTGGACTATATAAGAATAAAAAATCTGGCAAACAAAAGTACTATTCGCACTAGAAAAAATCGCTAAAAAGCAAATGGATCGATCAATCCATGCATAGTCTCATAGACATAAGAGATTAGCTGTGGTAAATGGATCGATCTATCCATGCATAGTCTGATAGACATAAGAGATTAGCTGTGCTTACCTGTGCTCCTCGCCGGCGGCCGGGCGTACTGCTGGGTGACCCTGACCGGCGGACGGCCGCCTGCCGTCGACCAGTTCTTGCCTCCGCTCGGCCGCCCCCCCGCCCCCTACTATCCCGGACGAAATCGCTGACCCAATCACTCGGCCGCCGCCGCTCACAGTGTTGGTACTAGCTAGCTAGGTATACGAGTACAACTTAAGAAAGAAAATAACCTAAGAGAACGCCACTCTACCATTTATCAGACGGCCGAATCCCCTATCTTCTTCGTCAGACCCACAACAATCAACACCGACGTACTTTAAGAGCAACTCATCCTTGCTGCCACAACCAAGACACAACAGATCGAAAGTTGCTACAACAAGTTGGACTCCACGAGCCTCTCACGATTTTGTCAGCGCCAACAACACCTCTTGACGCGGGATAGAAGGGGTATGTTTGGTTCCTGATGCATCTAAAATGCATACATGAACTTTGCACTATAATAGTTATATTCCATTCATATTTGCATCATATAAGGGGTATATTACTGTTATTTAATGATTTTTGGTAATTTATAATGATTTCCCCTTTATATAGAATTAATCCTGCGCAGGCAGAAAACCCCTATTTCTTTCTTTATTTGTTTCAGGACCTTAATGACGTCATAATGAGCTATAAATTTAGGGGAGTCATTATTTTGGAAGGAGAAGATTTAGGAGCGAAAGAAGTCAACGAACGGAGGCCGGAGGACCAAAAGGGGGGTCCCACGCGGCTACAGTACCAGGCCGCGTGGGCCCATCCAATTTGGCCCTCGTGGCCCCGTTTGCATCGATCCTTCGCCCAGAAGCATCCTCGTGACCTAAAAACGCCTATATAAAAGGTCCCCCGACGTTTTCCAGAGAGAGGCGGCGGAGAAACAGAAAACCAGAAACAGACAGAAGGCTGCCGCCGGAGAAGATCGGAGGGGGGAAACGCCGCCGGAATCACCTCCGGAGGTCTTCTCCATCCCCCTCCGGAGTCTCCATCAACACCACCGCCAAGACCAGCACCATCTCCATCACCATCTTCGTGATCCACTTCATCCCTCTCATAGTTTGAGATTGGTTGATCCCTAGCTATTGTCTAAGTGCTGTTCTACATGTTTGTGAATTGCTACTTGTCATTGTTTTGTGGGGAGATCATAGTTTCAGATTGTGTTGTATCACTTGTACCACTGAATCATATCATGTCTTGGCGTTGTGAGTAGTTCTCTCATGTTCATGGGGCATAGGATGAATTGGCAATGATTTTTATATGACATGTGTTGGTATTTTGTCTAGTTTTTATCTTTTATGTGATTCTATGATGCTGTTGTGCGAACGTCGACTGCATATCACTTCACCTATATGGGCTCATAGGAGAACACCGTAGTGTAATGGAGTGAGGAAGACTTGGGAGGACACGTAAGCCTGAGACCGAATCATGAAGTTGCAATATGGGGGTATTAGTATCGGGGACCTTAGAGTGTAATGCTATGGTGGGACTTTATGTCTTAATAACTCTTGTGTAGTCATTTACTTGGCAGCATGATCCATCATAAGAGGTTTAGTTTATTCATTTAGCTATTCCTAATTATGGCGCCGTCCAAAGAAGATTAAAACTTGACAAAATGTTTACCTTGTTGTTCTAGAAATATTTATGCCGTGAAGTCTAGGTAGCCCTTGGGAACTATCTCCACCTATAAGAAACACACACTTGAGCTTGTCCTCTTGCTGCATAGAGGATTGGGCTTTCTCTCTTTGAGAGCTTTCACTTGTCATATTGCATTCTCAGCATTTTACTTTATTGCAATCTATACACCAAAAACCCAAAAACACTTGCATCATTTAATCATTTTGCTTGTCTAGTGCATAGATAATAAGAGTAGTGACGCTCTTATTTGAGAGGATAAATACTTATACCTTCTACTCCTCGTGGGATCGATACTATACTTACACATCGAAGACTTCAACGATCCCCTATACTTGTGGGTATCAAGACGTTTTCTGGCGCCGTTGCCGAGGAGTGTAGCGCTTAAGTTTTTATTCTTGTTTGCACTAGATTTTTATTTTCAGTTTTGCATATACTCTAGTTTACTTTCAGTTTTGCATTTAGTTTAGTTTTACTTTCAGTTTTGCATTTATAAAAAACCCAAAAAAAAATTAAAAAATGGAAAACTATTATAAAAATGCCTGGATAGCTGCTGAATTTAGACAATCAGAAGAAGGGAAAAGATTAGGAGGCTATATAGAGCTCCTAAATGAAATTGCTAGAACGTTGCTCAATTTTCATAAGGAAGAAACTTGTTGCTCTGAATACTCTAGACACTTTGAATTCCAATGCCCTTCCAATAAAGATGAACCTGTTATTGCAACTTATCATACAGGAAATTATGCTCACTTAGGGATGGAAGAAGTAGAGCAATTTGTTGTTTTTGTTGCAGCCTATGAATTATACACCTTCATTGAGGAACATGAAACCTGCCCTATAGCTTCTCAATTTAAATTTTTTATTGATCCTCTCCTTGAGCTCTGCACACTTGAATTTGATGAAAATATTTATGTTATTGACACGACGAAGAGAGCTACCCAAGAAAGATCTAATGTTTTGCAGGAAGAAGATGATGAAAACATAAGCTTGGAAGAGGAAGTATGTGAAGAAGATGACAAGAGCCTAAGCTTGGGGATGCCCATGCAGCCCCTAGAAGAAGACAATGAAGAGCAAAAGGATGAGGAAAATGATGAACAACTAGAGAATGAAGAGAGGAAACATCCACCTTCATCACCTATGGATGAGGGTAACACTCAAAATTTGGTTGATGATAAACTTTGCTTTTATGATTCTGATGATGAGGAAGAATATGAACCTATGCCTAATAAGAACATTATTGATAATGATTTTAAAAATGATGAAGAATATGATTTAGACATGCTATATGATAATGCTTTAGATGATGGTCCTATGCTTATTGATAATCCTCCATGTTTAGTTGTTACTACTTTATGTGAGGATAAAAATGATATACTTGCTGCTTGTGATGATACTCTCACTCATGAGAGTCCTACTTTATTTCTGAACTCCCCTATTCACACCATCGAGGAGAAACTTGCTTATGTTGAAAAGTACTTATGTGGGCTGAAATTATCTTACACTAATAACCATTTCACCCATAACCATCATGTTTATGGTGCTTCTTGCAATTATTTTGAGAGGGGAAAACACACTAATAGCTCACATGATAGTTTTAATAAACCTCTATATGTTCCTAAGATTGCAAAGTTGCACCAATCCGATAGTTCTTTTGTCAAATTTGCTTTCACTACTTGCAACTATTATGAGAGAGGAAGAAAGGCTTATCTTTATGCTTCTATGTTATTTAAACACAACCTACTGATCATTACATGCATTGGTTACCACGAAATGGCTGCTATTTATTCATTTATAAAATGCCAATGCATAGGAAAAGAGTTAGACTTAAAAGTTAATGGTTTAATGTTTTGTGGTGTGTTCCTTATGCTTTAACTTCCAATTCTGTTTGAGCACACCTTTATATCCTTACAACATGTAAAATAACTTTAACTACTGTTTTCTAAAAATTAGTCTAATATTTTCACTTTATATAAAATTTGGGAAAGTAAATGAGAAGGATGAGTAATGGAGATGTTGGGGTCGACCTTGAACATGTGATGTTTATGCCAATGGAACCATTGCAAAGTCTCTATCATTAAAACTTTTCCCAAAGAAAAAACTAAATAAATAGAGTCAAGGTGTTTGTTTACTACTGTAACCACAGCTTTGTATCTTATTTTTCATCTTAATGGCAAGGATAATCTCTTTTGAAAGATAAGATTGAACAATAGTGATTTGCTGTCCAGAAAACAGATTCCTGAGCTTCACTGCGAAAAATGTGTAAAATCACAGAAGAGTAATTTTGAGCTGAGATTTTATGACAGCATTATTAAGCTATTAATACACATTTCATTAGTTCAAAGTTTTCTGATTTGAGCAACGTAAGTGCCTCTGAAAATTCACTCTTTATGGGCTGTCCAGTTTTTGACAGATTCTGTCTTTATTTTGCATTACTCTCATTACTTGTGTTTTGTGTGGTTCTATTGATCAGAGAGCAATGCACAACCATAGTAATAGCAGCTAATGTGTAGAATCAATTCATGATATGTCTTTGCTGAACCTATGGATATTTAATTTATGGAGACACTAACCCCTCTAATCAAGTTTTATGATGAGTTATGTGTGAAGAGAACTTTCAAGTGGAAGAGTTGAGGGTGATAAATAAAGATCAAGAGGGACAAACACTCAAGCTTGGGGATGTTACCCCTAAGCTCACCCTGCATACAAGAATTTAAGCTTGGGGATGCCAAGCCACCTCACTCCAACCATCTTGATACCAAGTAAGTAAGCCCAGCTATATGGCTATAAAGAAAGCGCTTTACGGGAGGCAACCCGGTTGTTTTTATTTTTGATTTTCTTTGTGTCCTCTTGCTGTAACAAGAGACTTAGTTTTTAGTTTAGTTTCTGAAATTTTTAATAAAGTGCCAAGTTTTACCCATTTTGGTTTGACAAAGTTGCTATTTCTATTCGGAAATTTTATTCCTGCACGAAGTCTGTGCACGGTTTGATTTTTAGTTTTTATTCTGTAACTCCGAATGATCTGAGATTTTAACTGTAACTGAAACTTTTCATCCTATGTATGCCTGAATTTTTAAGAATTTTGCGACGAGTTTAAGTAGGACAGAAAAATATGTTTTGCTGCTGCTGTTTCTCTGGACAGATTTTATCCCATATTGTTTTATGCATAGTTTGAACTTTTGAGTTGAATCTTTTTGATCCAATTGAGTTTATGAGTAGGCATACAACATTATACACTATCTGAACATTCATAAGTATTTTAGTCCATAGATTATAAGCAGCAAGTAATGCATTTGTCTATCACTACTAATGTCACCCCACGGAAAAGAAATGGGAGAAACAGTGTTTTGAAGTTTTTTCACAGTGATTAGAGGAGATGCACCAAGAGCTATCCAAGGATGGTGAAATCCATAAGCTTGGGTATGTGAAGACAACCCACTGGACCTATACACTCTCGGTTTGCACACATCTAACTTCTGTTTTTCTATCAATGCACTTTATCGCATGAACTTGGAGCGTCTTTTATTTGTTTTTGTTTTGATTTGATTTTTGTTTTGAGACCACCACTATCATTTATATACGAAAGAGCTACTGGAAATATGGGTTGAAATATCTTGCATGCTTTTATTGTGTTGGGAAAAGGGATATCTAAGTTGATTTTTAATGACACATATAGTTGCATGATTCATGAGCTTCTTTATGAGTAATAATTTGCAAATGCTTTATCATGAGCTATCTTTTATTCATGTTTTGATGTTATATGTTATTTCACCTTGTTTGACATGAATTATTTAGTTCTATGGACACTCATGCATGCATCTAGATGGTCATCTTTCTCCCTTTTGCTAGCCCAAAAATTCCAACAAGTAAAAACTTGTTTCCAAACACCTTCAACCCAAGTTTTTCCAGTGAGTGCACCATATCTACCTATTAGCTTTATGCTATTCCAAGTATGTTTATCATGTTATTTTTGTTATCTATGCTTCTAAATGAAAATGATGATGTTATTTATTGTAATGGGAAAAGTTGGTTAAAAAGCTCTCGCGAACTTGATGCACACTTTACTTTTATTGCATTCAATAAAGATGAACCATTGTGATTAATATTATGATGATAGTGGCTTGATAAATGTTTAAGGTTGGGAGTTAGCCCATATGTGCTGTCACATGCAAAGCTTTCAACATGTTCCATTATCTATTTAGTTGATATCATGTACTTTTGTCTATGGATGCCTATCATGAAGAAATAATGTGGAAATAGAGTTAAGTTTAAATGAGTTTGTATAAATGGTTAGAGAGAATCCTGGGCCGCTAATCTAAGCCATGCATCATTCATGGTGGAAATTTACTTACATGCTATTTTGAACTCTCTGTGATACACCCTACAATAAAAAGCTATATCAAGTGGTAAATAAAGAGGGTGTTGAGATTGTTCATTATGTTTGTTTGTCTTGTTGTTTTGATATAGGCTTGATCCATATCATGGGACAAGAGGTACCCCAGTTGAGACTCTTGATGATACCGTTATTACTTATAATGATAGATAACTTAAACTTGCTCTATTTCCCAAGTTGAGTAATCATGGTGTAGGTACTTGTATTCAAGGGGCATGAGACATCTAACATTTACTTTATCAAGGCCACTACTCATATTTGTTTTCACATTCAACTTTAATCATTCAAGATGCTATGATAGGGGAATGAGAGCTTGACACCAAGTATTACCATTGCAATCAATAACTTAAGTAGAATAGTTTGGAGGATAGATGAAAATTATGCATGATTGACCTCTACTCATTTATATATCTTTTCCAAAGTGTCCACCTTTTATATTCAGATTTTCTACACTCTATGGACCACAAGTATGCAAAAGTAAGAATGTCCATAGTACTATCTTTTATGTTGCACTTTGTGAACTATCATTGATCATCTTTTCATTGAATACTTGATATCACTTTATAAACTGTTTGCATATTGCTACTTCTTTGAAATAATGAATCATTTGACTTTATGTAGCAGTAGCAATCATCTTGTATATCCATGTTGTGATTATATTGCAAAGTTCATGTTAGTTTTATCACTTTCATACTCGAGGACGAGCATGAGTGAAGCTTGGGGATGTTGATGCATCTAAAATGCATACATGAACTTTGCACTATAATAGTTATATTCCATTCATATTTGCATCATATAAGGGGTATATTACTGTTATTTAATGATTTTTGGTAATTTATAATGATTTCCCCTTTATATGGAATTAATCCTGCGCAGGCAGAAAATCCCTATTTCTTTCTTTATTTGTTTCAGGACCTTAACGACGTCATAATGAGCTATAAATTTAGGGGAGTCATTATTTTGGAAGGAGAAGATTTAGGAGCGAAAGAAGTCAACGAACGGAGGCCGGAGGACCAAAAGGGGGTCCCACGCGGCTACAGTACCAGGCCGCGTGGGCCCATCCAATTTGGCCCTCGTGGCCTCGTTTGCATCGATCCTTCGCCCAGAAGCATCCTCGTGACCTAAAAATGCCTATATAAAAGGTCCCCCGACGTTTTCCAGAGAGAGGCGGCGGAGAAACACAAAACCGGAAACAGAGAGACAGAAGGCTGCCGTCGGAGAAGATCAGAGGGGGGAAACACCGCCGGAATCACCTCCGGAGGTCTTCTCCATCCCCCTCCGGAGTCTCCATCAACACCACCGCCAAGACCAGCACCATCTCCATCACCATCTCCATCACCATATTTGTGATCCACTTCGTCCCCCTCATAGTTTGAGATTGGTTGATCCCTAGCTATTGTCTAAGTGCTATTCTACATGTTTGTGAATTGCTACTTGTCATTGTTTTGTGGGGAGATCATAGTTTCAGATTGTGTTGTATCACTTGTACAACTGAATCATATCATGTCTTGGCATTGTGAGTAGTTCTCTCATGTTCCTGGGGGCATAGGATGAATTGGCAATGATTTTTATATGACATGTGTTGGTATTTTGTCTAGTTTTTATCTTTTATGTGATTCTATGATGCTGTTGTGCGAACGTCGACTGCATATCACTTCACCTATATGGGCTCATAGGAGAACACCGTAGTGTAATGGAGTGAGGAAGACTTGGGAGGACACGTAAGCCTGAGACCGAATCATGAAGTTGCAATATGGGGGTATTAGTATCGGGGACCTTAGAGTGTAATGCTATGGTGGGACTTTATGTCTTAATAACTCTTGTGTAGTCATTTACTTGGCAGCATGATCCATCATAAGAGGTTTAGTTTATTCATTTAGCTATTCCTAATTATGGCTCCGTCCAAAGAAGATTAAAACTTGACAAAATGTTTACTTTGTTGTTCTAGAAATATTTATGCCGTGAAGTCTAGGTAGCCCTTGGGAACTCTCTCCACCTATAAGAAACACACACTTGAGCTTGTCCTCTTGCTGCATAGAGGATTGGGCTTTCTCTCTTTGAGAGCTTTCACTTGTCATATTGCATTCTCAGCATTTTACTTTATTGCAATCTATGCACCAAAAACCCAAAAACACTTGCATCATTTAATCATTTTGCTTGTCTAGTGCATAGATAATAAGAGTAGTGACGCTCTTATTTGAGAGGATAAATACTTATACCTTCTACTCCTCGTGGGATCGATACTATACTTACACATCGAAGACTTCAACGATCCCCTATACTTGTGGGTATCAGTTCCCCAGCAAAATAAGTTATAGCCTAGCTCGGCTAGGGTAGGTGTTTGGTATGGAAATAAAAACTGGCTTTTGAGGACCAGCTAGCTTCGTCGGGCCAGAATAGCCTCGCTCCTTCGGGAGAGCCGATTCGGCTCGCCCTCGACGGCAAAATCGCATCGAGCAAAAAATACCGCGCCAAACTAACGACCTCCCCGGGATGGAGGATTCAGTCCTCAACAAATTGCTCCTTTTTAGTTCTCCACATCGACCCCATCCTCCACTTCTCCCCCAAATTTCTCTCATCCGTAATAATATCCTCCGAAGCCCTCTCGATAAATACAGCAGATCTGGCTGAGTACTGCACGATTTCCCCTTCAAGATTGCTACTCGAGACGAGATTCACATCAGATTTGGGAGAAATCTCAGTTCGTGCTGCTTTTGCGAACTGTCCCGTCGCTGCACTTCTCTGATTGCCTCAGGTTTGCATCTCCTTACTATTGGGATGATCTCCAACGGTGCGGGCCAACGGCCGTACCGCACCCATGGTCAATGCGCCCTGATCGGGAGCGCCCAACCCTATCCATGGTTGGTGGGCCCCTGTGGCAGCGCTATAAAGACAGGGTGGGGGCCGGGGCACTCGATACGAGGTTCGCTGTGCCGCACGCCCCACCCGATACACCCATCCGATCTAGGGTTTAGCACTAGGCCACGGGAAGCTCACCACCGCCGCCACCACACTCGCTCCACTCACCCACCTCGCTGGCCACCACCACCATGGACGGCAGCTCGAGCTCTGCATCGCACGGAGGCGAAGGTAGACACGCCGATCTCACCCCTCTCCTCTCGGTCTCTCTCTCTCTGTCGTGGGGTTGTCACGGCAAGTCCTTCCTTTGGGAAGGTGAGTTCTGGGGCCATTGATGATCGAAGTACGTAGGAGAGGTTAATCTCGCCTAGGGACATAGATTTACCCAGGTTCGGCCCCTCTTGATTAGAGGTAAAGACCTACTTCCTGCTTCTCTTTATTGATCTAGAACTAATCTCGATTACAGGGTTCCGGCTCCTATTTGGGGAGTCGGCGACTATGGATCTGGTGTTTCTGGATTGCTTAGGAATTGATGGCCTATCGATCTAAGGTCCAGGACCCCGCTTATAAAGGTGGCCGGGTCTTTGGACTTACAACCTACACCGAGTCATACTAGAACACCGAGTCCTACTCTACGTCTTGGTCTTCCAAGTTAGAGCTCCGGGTTGTACTTGGACTCCTTCCTGACGGGTCACTGCTCCATCATGGGCCTTGGTCGGCTTGTCTCCAGCCCAGCCCATGCGACTTGATGTATGACTCGGCTTTGGCCTTCTTGGTCTTGGCGGGTCTACTTTCCGGGTCCATGGACCTACCTATAAAGTATCCCCCCATCAGTTGCCCCCGAATTTATCTTGGGCGCAGCTTTGCGACTTCCTCTGACTCCTTGGGTCGACTCCTTGGTTCGACTTCTTCAATCTGAGTCACCAGCTCAGAAGCCGCCTGCTGCTAGCTCCAAGATGAATTCCTGCATAAAAACATAACACACATGTAAAATGAGTCCATCCTCATCCCTTGCTTGAGTCACCACTCTTGCCTTTGCATTAGCTGGCCGAGTTTGTTATGACTCTCGTGAACAAGGACTGAAGAACTTGACTCTTCTCAATTTTCATTGTCACAGGACTCGCCATTCCGAGACAAGCCGGCTCCTCCCACTTCTGTGACTTGTCTTTCCCTTTTCATTTCCTGTATGACTCTTTAATCACTGAACCGTTATCCACAACTTAACTGTGGACTGCTACTGTTGCTTTCTAGGGTTTTTCCCCTCTTATAAATCGCGAAGGGTAGGGTCCAGTGTCCTCACTTGCCCCTTTCGCCTCCAAAAATTCTCTTTCTCCTCTGCTCCTTTCTTCCCGCGCGCAGCACACCCCGCACACTCGCCATGGCTCCCAAGCGCGCCAAGACTGCTTCCAAGGGCAAGGCCTCCTCATCAAGCAGGACGGTCGACATCGCCACCGCGGCCGCCGCCGCCGCCAAATCTTCATCGAAGCGGTCGATCTCCGCCGATTGGGGCGGATCTACAGTTACAGCTGAGCAATTGAAGACGCACCGGCTCACTGGCCTTATTCCCTCCAACGCAAAAGCTCAGGCCCCAGGGGATGAGGTGGTGCCTGCTCCCGCTAAGGATGAGGTTGTGGTTTTCACGGAACATCTGTTCCGCGGGTTTACGCCCCCGGGTAACCTCTTCTTCCGCCAACTCCTTGACCTTTATAAGCTGCGGATTCATGACTTGGCTCCCAATTCTATCCTCACACTGTCCAATTTCGTCACTTTGTGTGAGGACTACCTCCAAATCAAGCCAGATCTTGACCTCTGGCTTGAACTCTTTTATTGCAACCCTCAGCCCGAAACATCTGGCGGCCCCCTTCTGCAATGCGGCGCCGTCGCTCTTCAATGGCGCCTCCATTCTGTTTTCCCTAAACCTATCTTCCCCAACCGTGTCAAGGATTGGCACAAGACTTTCTTCTACTGCAAGGACACTTCTCCTGCAAATGAACCCAAACTCCCTCTATTCTCTGAAGATCGCCTAGAGGCGACTCCCCTGAGGAAGGCTAGATGCTCAGAGGCCGCCCGGCCAAAAGTCGAGTCTTTGATCTCTAGGATTCAGGCCCTTCTATCCCACAACCTGGAGAATATGGACCTAGTCCGCTGCTGGACAACTTGGAGGATTCAGCCGCTGAGTCATAGGACTCGGCTTATTTGCACATATACTCGCTGCGCGGGCGACGACCTCCGGGTGACAGAGCAGCTGTCAGATGGTCCTGAGCTCGGTCGGCTCATCAAAAAGCTGACTGGGAAGCCGGTGAAGGACCAGGCACACTTTGGGCTCCAGCCCTTCTGCTCCACCAATCCGGCTCCTGATGTAAGCTTTACACTTTACCACATTTCTAACTTGCTTTTATCTGTATCGCTTGTTAACTCATTTTCTCTGACTCTCTTGCAGCTCACCGACTCCTTCTGGAAGCCGGCCTCTGGAGCTGGCACTAAGAATAAAACTGAAGTCAAGGCTGAGGTTGAGGAAGAGACCCCTGTCACAGAGCAATCCACTGTGGCCGAGGATGCTGAAGATGATGATGATGCAGACGAGGAGTCCTCTCAGGAGGCCCCGGCTGCAAATGATGGTGACGATGACACTGAAGATGAGGAGTCCTCTCCAGAGGCTCCTATTGTGGATGATACTGATGAAGACGAGTCCTCTCCGGAGGCTCCTGTCACTGAGCAAGCTCACACAACTTCTGAGGTTGCTGCTGCTCAGCCATCCCTATCTGAAGAGTCCTCAGCCAAAAGTCACTCCTCTTCCTCCCCGGCTTCCCATAACAACGGGTCTCGAGAGGCTGTTCCCAAGGTACCCCTTTCTTGAGTCCTTGGATCAACTCGCTCGCCTGCTAAGCCTGAAGAACGTGTGCAGAGCGTGGTTGCTGCTAGGAAGAGGAAATTACGCTCCGATGGGCCTGCAGATGCTCCTGAGCCTCTGCCAGTTTCGCACCAACAGAAGTCGGCTTATCCTCCTAGCAAGGGCGACTCCTATCACTCCGGCATGTCAATGCCCTCTTCAGACTCTCAGGCCTCCTTGGACCTGGAAACTAATGCTGGGTAAGACTCCTCTGTTTACTGTACTTGCATTGGAATGACTTCTGATTTTCCTTTTCATTAGATTTATTGCTAACTTCTATCTTTGTATATTTCAGGGCTCGGCCTTGTGTCAAGGTGACCAAGCTCCCAGGCATGACTGATGTCACCTCTGCTCGTGGACCTGTCCCTCCTTCGGCTTCTCAAACAACAAGCACGAGGACGGGTCCCTCCACTCCTGCATCTGCTGGTGCGACTACAGCCCCTACCATTCTCGAGTCCCCTTCAAGAACTCGGGAGGCGACTCCATTAGTGGCCCAGCCCTCATCTGGGACTGGGACTCCTGTCGCCGCGCCTCAAGCTCATCCGGCTCCTCCGAAGGCGGCTCCTGTAGCTCAACCGAACTACCAGGCCAAGTCCTCCATTGACTACAGCCGACTTCGGGTGTCTGACAATGTGTCCTTCTCTGAAGCTTACGCTGAAGCGGTCGACCTAAACGATCAATCCGCCAGGCTAAAGGATGATGATCAAGCGGCTCTTAGGTCCCTTCACATGATTCATAACGTAAGCTCTTGTAACTTTTATCCTTTAAGTTTTCTGATAACCTCCCATTGCAGTAGCCCCCAAGCACCTGTCTGTGGTGACTTGTGACTAGGATAGGTGCTTTGCTTTGAAATTAAAGTCAACTGCTGTGTAGACAAAATTTGCACACTGTAGCCCCCAAGCTCTGAGTCCTTAGCTCTACTAGGACTCGGGGCTGCTGATTTGCTATCTGTCGGGGTCCTTGAACGGAAAAACTTTTCCACGAGTAGCCCCCAAGCGCCGAGTTGTCAGCCTGCGACGGCTTGGAGCTACAAATCAATGCAATTTATTGGTACTTAACTTGTAGAAAAAATTTCTTGCTCTGCGAGTAGCCCCCAAGCGCCAAGTTGTTGACTTGTGACGACTTGGAGCTGATGACTTGTTGACTAGGGCCCATGCCTGCTGGTTGTAAAAATTTTTTTTTGACTCCTGAGTAGCCCCCAAGCGCCAAGTTGTTAACTTGTGACAACTTGGAGCTCATGACTTCTCTGTGCTGACTTGTAAAGCCTGACTTATCAATTCTAACTTGCAAGCTATGACTTGTCAATTCTGACTTGTAAGCCATGACTTGTGATTGCAGAGCCTTATCTCCAAGATGAAGAGGGATATGAAGGAGCTACAGGACCAGGCGGCTGCTAGTGCCAGGTCTGCTCAAGCTGAAAAAGAGCACTCTCTTCAATTGGAGAAGGAATTGAAAGCTTTATCTGCTCAACTGGAGCAGGTGAAGATAGAATCTGCAGATGCTAAGAGGGTTGCCCAAAAGGCACACAATGACCTGAAAGCTGTCTTTGACACCTGCCGCAAAGGCATTGGGGCCATGTGCCAACACATATTTGGTAAGTTTCTGCCTTTGCTTACTCCTTCTTTGCATTTTTCTGAACCACTTTTATACTGACGATGAATGATTTCCTTTCTGCAGGGGCTGACTCCCCAAAACTCAAGCTGCCCATAGAAAACAACTTCATGAGATGCTTGACCACTGTCATGGGCTGCAAGAGGGAGCCCGTGCTGTGGTGAAATACCTGAATGCTAAGGGCAAGTGCCCCAAAGAACCTGAGCGTCTGGTGGACGAGTTGTCTAGGGCACCAGGGTACATGCGGCTGTGGAAGCAATCTTCTTTGAGGAGAGCATCCATCAGAATCCTTGCCCTAGCCCACAGTTATTATCCCACTGTCTTAGAGCCGGCACTGCTTACTATGGGAAAGCCAGAACAACATGAGGATGGCAAACCCTTCATCCAGGACGACTTCAAGGCTGAGGAAAAGCTGGTGCGGCCATACGCTTGTGAGATTGCCAACAAGATGGACCCTGAGGTATGGGTTCATCACTATGACTTGGAGAACAAAAGGGTTGCTCCAGAGACTCCTGAGATTGTAAAATTTGGCCGCCCCTCACAGGACCCAGCTGGTGTCCCCTCCTCTTCTACTGGGCCGAGTTCTTCATCGCCGGCGACTCCTGTTCCTGGTGCCGAGCCTACATTAAAGACTCCTGCTGCGCCCACTCCTTCAAGAGCTATCTCTGGTGACGCCCAGAAACAAGAAGAGCTGGCTAAGCATATGAAGAGTCCCAGAGGCACTGGTTTTCAAATGAAGAGAGTCGCCACCAAGCCTCCTGTGAAGCCGGCTCCCGCTTCTGCTGCTCAAACAAAAGACAAGTCTCCTGTGAAGAAGGACTCCCCGATTCCGGCTGAGAAGTCGACTCCTCTAGAGGATCATCCCTTGAATGACTTTTGAATTTGTGTAATGATGTGCTACTGGTGTTTAAACTTTGTAATGATGCACTGCTGGTGCAAAACCTTTTTAGGTCTTTTGAACTACTTGTTCTGAAATTGTGCCAATCGGCTTGTAATGACTTGCTTGTTAATCTGTGAAATTTGATATGTATTATCTATGCAAGTCATTTTGTGGTTCTTATAACCCATCTAATTATCCACTGATGAATAAGTAGGCCCTGCATGACTTATCTTACAGCTTGTGCTGACAGGCTCCTGACACCTCATGTCCCTTAGGATTCATAAGAGCCGGAGACGAGTCATGCCTGTAGACTAATCATATTGTGCAGGATGCATCTGACTTACCAGCAAGAAAATTAGGAAAAGTTTGGCTACTGTGCCGGGTTCAGGAGTCTAAGCTTTGACTTTTTTCACTGAAAAGCAAGCCCCCAAGAACCTGATGATCAAAACTTAAAAAGATAAGGCGCACTCGCTGGGTGACTCGACTAAAGGACTCATATTCACAGAAGCCGGCTTTACTTCCTTTGATCATAATAATTTGATTACATCTAGGCATGGCTCACTGGGCTCTTTGCCTTTTAACTCATAAAACTATTACAACTTAAGTATAATAAGGGCGTAACTGAGCTATGTTCCATGGCCTCTTTGCCTCTGCATAGGGATCTAGCGTATGAGCTGTGTCAGCTCCTTTACTTTCACTTGCTGGCTCTCGTACATCCATTAGATAGTACGACCCGTTGTGCAAGTTCTTGCTTATGACGAACGGTCCCTCCCATGGTAGAGATAACTTGTGCGTCCCTTCCCTGTTTTGGACAAGTCGAAGCACCAAGTCGCCTTCCTGGAAAGTCCGAGTCTTGATTCTGCGTGCGTGGTATCGCCGCAAGTTCTGCTGATAAACTGCTGATCTCTCAAGGGCTAACTCCCTTGCTTCCTCAAGTGCGTCCACCGAGTCTTGGCGAGCGAGTTCATTCTCTGTCTCGACATAATTGGCGACTCGTGGCGAGTCATGCAGCAAGTCGCTAGGCAGGACGGCTTCTGCTCCATACACCATGAAGAAAGGTGTGAAGCCAGTGGATCTGTTAGGAGTCGTCCTTACACTCCAAAGTATTGCTGGCAGCTCCTCAACCCAACACCCGGCGGCTCTTAGCAGGGGGACTCGGAGCCGAGGTTTAATTCCCTTCAGCAACTCCTGATTTGCCCTCTCTGCTTGTCCATTGGACTGTGGGTGTGCCACTGAGGCTAGGTCGAGTCTGATGTTGTTCTCACCACAGAACTTGGCCATCTCTCCAACTGATAAGTTGGTACCATTATCTGTAATGATGCTGTGAGGATATCCGAAGCGTGTTGCTATTTTCCTGAAAAATCTCACTCCTGATGATCCGTCGACTCTGCTGACGGGTTTGACTTCCACCCACTTGGTGAACTTGTCAACTGCTACTAGCAGATGGGTCTTCTGACAGGGCGACTTTGAGAAAGGACCCACCATATCAAGCCCCCAAACTGCAAATGGCCAAGTGATAGGAATAGTTCTAAGTTCTTGGGCTGGCACGTGGTCTTGCCTTGCGTACCTTTGGCACCCGTCACAGACTCGCACTATCTTTTCTGCGTCCAGATGTGTTGTTAACCAAAAGAACCCGTGCCTGAAAGCTTTTGACACCAAGGATCTTCTTGTTTCTGGGCGCCAACTGTCGTGGGGTTGTCACGGCAAGTCCTTCCTTTGGGAAGGTGAGTTCTGGGGCCATTGATGATCGAAGTATGTAGGAGAGGTTAATCTCGCCTAGGGACACAGATTTACCCATGTTCGGCCCCTCTTGATTAGAGGTAAAGACCTACTTCCTGCTTCTCTTTATTGATCTAGAACTGATCTCGATTACAGGGTTCCGGCTCCTATCTGGGGAGTCGGTGAGTATGGATCTGGTGTTTCTGGATTGCTTAGGACTTGATGGCCTATCGATCTAAGGTCCAGGACCCCGCTTATAAAGGTGGCCGGGTCTCTGGACTTACAACCTACACCAAAAAGGGGGAGATTGAAAGAACATGTGCCACCCCCATGGGTTTTGATGTTGACAACAATACAATTAAGTGCTCTAATGTTGAATCTCAGTTGTGCAGAAATTTCAAAAGAGTCATCGCGAAAAGATGTTCAAGGAGGTATTTTCAGTGTTTACCGGAAGTACCGGTAAATTCACCGGTACTACCGCTGGAAACTTTCGGTGGCACTTCCGGTGGCATATCCGCTTATGAAAATCCGCTTCTGGAATGCCCCGGAAGTAGCACCGGTACTTCCGCTAAACCGGAAGTACCGGCGTGCTCAGCGGTACTACCGCTGGCTACTTCCGGAGCCACTTCCGGAACCAGTGCCGCGGTGCTCCTGTTATTTTCCGGAAGTTGCACCGGAAGTGAGTCCTGTACTTCCGCCAAACCGGAAGTATCGGCCTTCCTGGCGGTACTTCCGCTCCTGCGGGAAACTGGGCGACGGCTGAGAAGACCGTTGACTGAAGGACGCTGAGGACCGGAAGTACCGGCCCTCCTGGCGGTACTTCTGGCGATGCGGGATGAAGTTGCCTTCCAACGGCCAGAAGATGCCTTCCAACGGCCAGTTTTTGTGAAGGAGTATAAATGCTCCTTCACCTACCTTGGAAAAGATAGTTTGTTCATTTCTCTCTCCTCCATTAATGCTTTAGCAAGCTCAAGCTCAAATTTCATAGATCTCTCAATCCCTCCACTCAAAGTGGTCGATCTTTGGAGGATTGAAGGAGAAGGCCCCGATCTACATCTTCACCGAGCAGTTTTCCATTCCCCCCTCATTCTCTTGAGGGATCTTGTTTCTAGGGTTAGCATTGTGTTACCCTAGATTCTTTTGCTCACTTGTTGTATTTGTGGCAGTGTTGTTGATTTGGGAACCCCCAATTCAGTTTTGGGTGTGTGCCCCAAGAACCTTGTAAAGGCTCCGGATTCCGCCTTGAAGGACTCCGATAGTGGAAGGTGAACTAAGCCTTTGTGGCGAAGTTCATCGGAGAATAGGGTGAGGCCTTCGTGGCGTTGAGTAGGCCTTTGTGGCGAACTCACACCCCTCCAACGAGACGTACTCCCTTAACAAGGAGGAGCTCGGGAATACACCCTTGTCTCCGCGTGCTTCCCCTTTCGGTTACCTCTTTCCCTTTGTAGTTTTTACTTGTATCGTTAATTGCCTAGTTGTTTAGTTTGCTTCTCATATAGGTAAATTCTCCATAGTTGCATATCTAGATAATTTACCTTTGTGTTAAGCTTTAATTTTGAAAAAGAATTAAAAATTGGTGTAGCACCTATTCACCCCCCCTCTAGGTGCCCATACGATCCTTTCAGCGTCCACGGGTGTCGGAGAATGGTCCCAGGAACTGGGGGTGTCTCCAAGGTATCGTGTAAGGGGCTGAACACGGAGTCAAGCAATCCTCAACGTGCTCCGGCGACGGTGCTCGTCATACTCGCTGCGGACGACACTGCAGAGATGGACACAAGATCTTACCCAGGTTCAGGGCCCTCTTTGGGAGGTAAAACCCCTACGTCCTGCTACGGTGTATTGCACTGCTTGGAGAGGTTCACAGTACAAGGGGAGCTTGAAGAGCTCAAGGTGGCTAACAATGGCTACTTGCTGGTCTTCAGATCTAGGGTTAGGGTCTACTAGAGCTGCACCAATCGAAGATCGAACCCTTTGCTTGGGCGTGCCCCTTCTCCTTTTATAGGCGTCTTGGACCTCTTCTACCCAAACATTTGGGCGGGAAGGGTTACCACATGGCGACGAAGGAAGGAGCAGGGTGCACGATAAAGGTGGAGTCCACCATAAAGGTAAAGCTCTTGGACGCGGTCCACGGCAGGGGAGCGGCGTCACCAAAGCTGAAAAAGGCCACCGACCAGCCGGACGGTGGGCTGGCGCTTGCTGAGGTGGGATGTGACCCACGGTGACGTCGTCCTTGGAGCGTAGCTGCAGACGGTTCCCTTATCACCAAAGAGGCAATACTCGTTGTCCGCTTTGCTTGAAGCCGCTTTGTTTACTGCTTTATACATGGAAGTGGCAACTGCGGCGTCGTCGTCATCGCGCGTAGGCACGCGCGTCACTCTGCACATGGCGCAGAGCCCATGTGCGCTCTGCCGCGGAGGCAGAGACGGCTTCGCGAGGAGGGAGCCTCGCGAGGCAGAAAGCCTCGCCGAGCCCTTCGGCTTGGTCCTTAGCAGAATTGCGGGTGGCGTCGGAGACGCCTTGTCGAGGTGCGGCCCCTCGCCAAGGGAGGAAACCCTCGGCGAGGAGAAAAAGATCCCTCGCGAGGGAAAAACCCTCACGAGGCTCGCCAGGCTGGAGAGCCTGGTCCTTAGCGAAAATCATCCGAAGAATCTCGTGGGCCCTGGCAGACCGGCCCGTGGTACCCTGGTTTCCACTGTGCCGACAGTAGCCCCCGGGCCCGCGATGGGCACGCCGAAGGCCATGGACGCAGGCGAAGCGTCGAGGGCCCAAAGACGCCTGCCTGGGCCGTGACACGTGGAGCGCTGCGGTTGCGCCGCGGCCACGATCTCCTCGGCTTCAACGGGCAACCCGGTGGGGCCCGCCACGTCCGGGGCAACCGGTCAATAAAGCCTGGCGCGCAGACTGCGCCCGTCACTTCTCCCATTACTCCGCCGCCCTCTTCTTCAAACCCTCTTCTTCCTCCCAGAGCTCGTCGCTTCCGAGGTCTTCGTCTTCAAGCTTCCTTCCGGCGGCCATGGCTCCCAAGAAGGCAACCGACGGCCAGAAGGGCAAGGCCGCGATGCAGACTGGCACGTCTGCGGCGGCGGCGCGGGGTGCCGCGCCCCAGGGGACAATGCCGGAGTCCCTTGTCGGCGCGGCGACGGTTTCCAAGGTGCGGCACCTGGTGGCCGCCAACACCCACGAGCTCGGTGCCACCAGCATAGCGCCCGGCAGCAGCAAGGTCGGCGCGGGGTACTACCCCATCTTATTTCACACACTCTACGCCGGCCTCGTTCCTCCCTTCTCCAGCTTCCTCCTGGGGATCCTTGAAGCGTACCGGATCCAACTTCTTCACCTCCACCCCAACTCCGTGCTCATTCTCGCCATCTTCGCCTACCTCTGCGAGGCGTACGTCGGTGTCCATCCCTCGGTGGCTCTCTTCCGCAGCTTCTACTCCCTCCGGAGCACCAAGTCGGACGAGCGGTTTGGATGCGTCTCCTTCCGCATCGCCGCCGCCAGAAGTGAAGAATACATCCCCATCGCGTGGCAGGGTGAGAATGCCATCACCGAGGTGACGAAGAAGGTGGAGAAGTTCCGCCAGAAATGGCTTTTTGTTGGCACCAAGTCGTCGAACCGCCACCTGGAGGTACCCGTGATGCCCCCGAGGAAGTGGGCGCATTGGGCGAGCGGCGACTTCGAGGGCCCTAAGCTTGAGGCGGTATACGAGCGTATTTAGGTGCTCCGAGAGGCCGGGCTCACCGGCCGGATGGTGGCGATGGATTTTGTTGCACGCCGCATTGCTCCTCTTCAATGGCATTTGGAGCCGATGTGGACCTACTCAGGCCCAGATGATAGGATGCGCCTCAGTGCCGACGACCTCACCCCGGGCGAGCTGAAGCAGATCATGAAGGTCCTTTTCGCCACGACGTCCATTTCGCCCCCAAGCAACGACGACGCCTTGCCGCTGTTCGTCTATGTGGAGGAGAGCGTGCGCGAGGCCCGTGGGCTCCTACCCCTCTTCGATGAATGGGGCATCAGACCCGCGAGGCTCGTCGGGTCCTGCCGCAACCCGTGGGTGGCGGAACAGGAGCAGGTGGGCGACGCGCTGGAGCCGGACGAGGATGAAGAGTCTGGCGAGGATGAGGCTTCTAGAGGCGCCAACCCCTCTGGCGAGGACGAGGCCTCGAGAGGTGCCGACCCCTCG
>QRDG01000493.1:1074005-1220204 GCA_012064385.1 Puccinellia tenuiflora
TTCCTCTATATCCACCATTGTTGTTACCTCCTCCTGGCCCTTGGAACCTGGCGCGTTGCAAATCTACGCACTGTCCCAAGGTATGACCGCATCTACCGTTCTTGGCATGCTTAGGGCATGGAATTCTCAAGACCTCCTCTGTGCTTGGAGTGCGGCCTTGGTACCCACCAGAATTATTGTCCTTGCGTCTGACTCCAGTATTTGTATTGGCTACTAGGTCAGAGTTGTCTCCATATGGCCTCTTGCCACTTCCTTGATTCTGATTCTGATTCTGGTTCTGATTCTGACCATTGCCACCTTGTCCTTTAGTTCCTTCCTCCTGATCCTTCGTTTTGTCTGTGGCGGCGTGCTTATTAGCACCTGCCATGATCTCACCAATCGTAAGGGGAATACCTTGATTCAGGCTCTCCTTCATACGACCTAGCTTCCAACTCAAGGGATTGTAACTGCAATTTCTCTCCATCGCCATTAACACTGAAACTGGTGGGAGTCCTTGTGAGGAGTTAATGATCTCTGAGACTCGCTTCATCCAGTGCCTTGCTGACTCGCCCTTCCTCTGGACACATCGCTCCAGGTCCTCAATGGTGCTGAGTTTCTTGCAAGTGCCTTGGAAATTCTGAATAAAAGCCGCCTTCAATTGCTCCCAAGAGTTGATTGACCTAGGAGGCAAGTTGCGCATCCACACCTTGGCTGCTCCCTCCATCATAAGATACATGAACTTGGCACACAGATTACCTGTGGCGTTGCGAATGCTCATCGCCATCTCGTATGTACCCAACCAAGAGGTCGGGTCCATGTTGGGCTCATAGTTTGGAACCTTGCGCGGCTCCTTGAAACTGCTAGGAAAGGACTCGGATCTGATGGCATCTGACAAACACTCTGGTCCTGTTAATGCTGGGGACGCACCAGGAGAAGTCACCTCCTCGTGGACCCGGCTCGGCTGAGGCGGGTTGGCTGCAAGCACTAACGCTCTGTCCCTCTCTGCCTCCCGAGCTCTTGCTGCTTCTCTCTCTCGTCGTTGCCTTGCTTCATCAACCACTAGCTGAGCTTGTGAAGCAGTTGGTATGTTTGCACGATTCCTCGCTAGTTCACGACGCCTTGCACTAGTAGAGTTTGCCGGGTTGGACTCGCCGTGCCGACTCCTCGTACCTGAGTTAAAGGGTGTTGAATGTAGCCTACTTGCGTCTGGAAAAGTTGGATACAAAGCCTGCTGAGTCAAGGCTGTTTTCAGTAACTCGATAGCCTCCCGAGTCTCCTGTCCTGCTGGTCCCTCTGGTACCACAATATTCTCCAATCTCAGAGTCGCCGCATGCACGTTGTCCATGGATTAGAATAATGTCCCTCTGGAGTATGAAATCTGTTGGGCTGTGCCCCTAAGCCACCAGATGCTCCTCCTCCGACTCCTCCTTCAGGCGGTGGTCCGTTAGCACGGCTGCCTCCCGATCCTTCTGGGGGTGGTGGTGGTGGTGGTGGTGGTGGTGCTCCGGCTCCTCCTGCGGCGCCTCCTGCTGCCGCTGAGCTCCTAATCCGGCTCCTCTGCCTGGACCATTGGGTGTGGTGAATAGATTGGTTGGATTGATGTGGACTCCATCATGCAAGCGACTCCTGGCTCGGCGATGCTGAATTGAAGTAAGCTCCTCGCGGCGCCTCTGCACGACCTGAGCTTCATCTTGGACTCGGGCCTGCTCTGCAGCTAGCCTCCGGTTTGCTTCTGTGATATCAGCTAGTTGCTTCTCCAACGCAGCACGAGCGTTTGATAACTCGGCTGCCCTCTCTGCGGCATTACTTGCATTAATCTCCTTTGTCAACAGAGTCGGATCAAATTGATTCCCGGTGTTTCCAGACATGTAGACTCCCACAACACGAGTGCGTACTGGCGACTCCTCATAATCCTCTTCCTCTATCCCATACCCAAGCCGATCTTCAAACAAGGTAGGATGGACTCTGAATCTGCATCATAATCTGAATCTGACTCCTGCATCACATCTGGTTCCTCAGCTAGGGGTTCCTCAGACTCGGCGATGATGCCGACCTCTGAAGTTCCGACCGACTCCTCGCCGTCGGACTCGACGATAACAGTTAGCTCTGGCACCGACTCCGCCGAGTTCTCGCGAAGACCCGACGCGCATACCATCCCGACGAACACGTTGATTCCTCCAAAGACAAGCTGATAGCCCTCGTCGACCTCGTTCATCTCCGAGGTCCAGCCTGAGTCATCGATCTCTGTCTCTCCATGCTCATCAGTGTAGACCCGCCCGATGGCGAGTTTCTCCATAGCTCGACGAGCAGCTCCAACGATCTCGACTCCTTTTGTCACCGTAGGCCCCACGGTGGGCGCCAACTGTCGTGGGGTTGTCACGGCAAGTTCTTCCTCCGGGAAGATGAGTTCTGGGGCCATTGATGACTGAAGTACGCTGGAACGGTTAATCTCGCCAAGGAACAAGGATTTACCCAGGTTCGGCCCCTCTGATTCGAGGTAAAGACCTACTTCCTGCTTCTCTGTTATTACTCTTGATATGTCTCGATTACAAGGACCCGGCTCCCACAATTTAGGAGCCGGCGACTTCTCTCTGGTGGCTAGGGTTTCTCTATCGGTTGAAGCTTATCGATCTAAGGTCCAGGACCCCGCTTATAAAGGCTGCCGGGTCTCTGGACTTACACTTTACACCGAGTCATACTAGAACACGGAGTCCTACTCTACGTCTTGGTCTTCCAAGTTTAGACTCCGGGTTGTACTTGGACTCCTTCCGGACGGGTCCTTTCTTCATCATGGGCCTTGGCCGGCTTGTCTCCAGCCCAGCCCATGCGACTTGATACGTGACTCGGCTTTGGCCTTCTTGGTCTTGGCGGGTCTACTTTCCGGGTCCATGGGCCTACCTATAAAGTATCCCCCCATCAGCGACGAAGGAGGAGGTGCGGTGCACAATAAAGGTAGAGTCCACCATAAAGGTAAGGTCCATGGACGCGGTCCACGGCAGGGGGCGGCGTCACCAAAGCTGGAGAAGCCACCGTCCAAACAGGACGGTGGGCTGGCGCCGCTGAGGCGGGATGTGTCCCACGGTGATGTCGCCTTTGGAGGGTAGCTGCAGACGGTTCCCTTATCATCAAAGTGGCAATCCTTGGGGCTCCTTTGCTTGGTGCAGCTTTGTTGACTCCTTTATACACAAGAATGGCAACTATGGCGCTGCTGTCACCGCGCGCTGGCGCGGTCATCACTCTGCGGAAGATGCAGAGCCCATGTGCGCTCTGCCGCGGAGGCAGAGCTGGCTTCGAGAGGAAGGAAGCCTCGCGAGGCAAAAGGCTTCGAGAGGAAGGAAGCCTCGCGAGAATTTCCAGGTGGCATCCGAGATGCCCTCTCGAGGAGAGGTCGCTCGCCGAGGGAAAAACCCTTGGCGAGGAGGAGAGGTCCCTCGCGAGGGAAAAACCCTCGCGAGGCCCGCCAGGCTTGAAGAGCCTGGTCCTTAGCGAAATCTTCTGAAGAATCTTGTGGGCCCTGGCAGGCCGGCCCGTGGTACCCTAGTTTCCACTGTGCCGATAGTAGGCCCCGGGCCCGTGATGGGCACGCCGAAGGCCATGGATGCAGGCGAAGCATCGGGGGCCCAAAGATGCCTGGCTGGGCCGTGACACATGGGGCGCAGTGGTTGCGCCCGCGGCCACGATCTCCTCGTCTTCAACGGGCGACCCGGTGGGGCCCGCCGCGTCCCGGGCAACCGGTCAATAAAGCCTGGGCGCGCAGACTACACCCATCACTTCTCCCATTACTCCGCCGCACTCTTCCCCCAAACAGCTCCTTCTTCCCAGAGCACTCCACTCCAGGGTCTTCATCTCCACCGCATCGATGGCGCCCAAGAAAGCAACCGCCGACCCGAAGGGCAAGGCCACGATGCAGGCCGGCAAATCTGCGGCGGCGGCGCGGGGTGCTGCACTTGAGGGGGCGCTGTCGGAGTCCCGCATCCACGCGACGGCGATTGCAAGGGTGCGCTACCTGGCGGCCGCGAGCACCAACGAGCATGGCGCCACCGAGATGAGGCCGACCGGCAGCAGGCTTCTCGAGGGGTACTACACCATCTTTCTCCATACTCTCTACGCCGGCCTTGTTCCTCCCTTCTCTGATTTTCTCTTGGCGATTCTGGAGGCGTACCAGATCCAGCTCCTTCATCTTCATCCCAACTCCATCCTCATTCTCTCCATCTTCGCCTACCTCTGCGAGGCCTACATCGGCATCCGTCCCTCGGTGGCACTCTTCCGCAGCTTCTACTCCCTCCGAAACACCGCGTCGAACGAGCGGCTCGGATGCGTCTCCTTCCGCATCGCCGCCGCCAGAAGCGAGAACTACATTCCCATCACATGGTGCGGTGAGAACGCCATCACCAAGGTGACGAAGAAGGTGGAGGACTTCCGCAAGCGGTGGTTTTTCATCGACACCAAGGGGACCAACCCTCTCCTGGAGGTGCCCGTGGCGCCGCCGAGGAAGTGGGCGCGCTGGGCGAGCACAGACTTCGAGGGCCCGAAGCTTGATGAGGTGTACGAGTGCATACGGAGGCTTCGCATCGACGGGCTCACCGGCCAGATGGTGGCGAAGGACTTCACAAGGCGCCGCATCGCCCCCTCCAGCAGCATTCGGAGCCGGTGTGGCGGTACACAGGCAAGGAGGACAGGATGCGCTTATGCGCGGACAACTTCAAGCGGGAGGTGCTGCACCCGATCATGAGGATCCTCTTCGCCACGAGGGACATCCCATCTCCCACCAGCGAAGAGGCCAAGACGCTCTTCAACTTTGTTGAAGAAAGCGTGGAGGAGCACCGCGGGCGCCTGCCCGTGTTCGACGAATGGGGCACCGTGCCCGCAGGGCACCGCGGGCCCCGCACCAACCCGTGGGCGGCGGAGCCGGAGTACATGGACGAGTCGCCGGGGCCAGACGAAGGAGAAGACTCTGGCGAGGATGTGGCCTCGAGAGGCGCCGACCCCTCTGGCGAGGACGAGGCCTCGAGAGGCGCTAACCCCTCAAGAGGCGACGCGGGCTCCTCAAGGAGCGCACCGGCTGGCAAGGACGTCGAGGTGATCTCCTCCGACAGCGACGAGGACACCTTCCGCGTGGTTCCCTCCCGGTGCACCACGTAGGATAGAAGCGGCGACACAGGAGGACGCTGCGAGCCCCGCACCAAGGCCATCCACGACCCGAAAGCCGCCGCCGCGAGGGACGCTCCTTGCGAGGCAGCAGGAGCGCCTCACGAGGAGGCCATAGCAAGCAACCTCCAGCCACCAAAGGCGAAGAAGAGGGTGTGGAGGATGGCCGACGAGTAAGCCCTGATTTCCCTTCCTTTCCTTTAGCATCTTGCTTTCGAAAACCCTCCTGAAGGATCTCTGTTTGTCTTTCTTTCAGCACAACTGCGGCGCCGAAGAGGCGGCGGCTCCGCAAGCTTGGGGAGACCGCCCGCGTCGCTGAGGAGATGCATGTGGCCGACGAGCCACAGCAGGTGGCTGTTTCTCCCACGGGTGAGCACCGCGCGGAGGAGGTGGTTGAAGAGGCGATGCCGTCGCCAGCTCGGGCCGCCACCCCTCCAGCGGTCGAGCACCGCGCTGAGGAGGTGATCGAAGAGGTGGCGCCTTCGCCAACTCGGGCTGCTACTCCTCCCGTACAGCAGGAGACGATGGAGGAGGAGAGGGTGGATGAAGAAATCATCATGGAGCCGCCCCCGGAGGAGGAGGCTCCCACGAGAGGGCATGAAGCCCCCGAGGCCGCGGCGGACGCGGCCACCATGGAAGGGGCGGGAAGCGCCCCTCAGGAGCAAGAGGCGGAGGCGCCTCCGGAGCCCACAAACGCCGGAGCCGGGGGCGAGAGGACGCCCAGCCCCCGGAGGGCTCCTGACGCGGGCAGCGAGGGAGGCGCCCGCACGAGCCCCCAGGCCGTATCAGAAACGGCCGTGAGCCCGAGGCAAGATGCCCCGGGCGCTTCGACGAGCGTCGAGGCCTCTGCACCCCGCGACGACGCGGGGACCTTGGCGCTGCGGGTCCCGCGCCCTCGCGCGGCCCGCTGCAGCGTCGTCTTTGGCCAAGCGCGGAAGGCGCTTGACGAGTTGGAGGCGCAACATGCCGAGGAAGAACTCGCCAGGGAGGAGGAGCGGGCAAGGCTTGGCGTGGCCTGGGCCCTCCTCCACGAGAGGGTGGAGATGTGCCGCCGGCAGGACGCGGCGGCCCAGGCGGCGCGCGAGGAGGCGATCCGCTTTGCCAAGGAGACCCGCAACAGCGTCAAGCGGGAGGCGGCGGAGGTCATGGACCAGCTGGACGCCGCTCGGGAGGCGCTCGAGGTGGAGACTGCCTCCAAGCAACAGGAGATAGCGGCCGCAGAGCAGAAGTTCATTGCAGACTCCAAGGTTGTAGAGGCCAGCCTGAAGGAGCTCCGCGAGCTGCTGGATGCTCGCAAGGGGCAGCTGGCGCTGCGCGAGGCAGAGCTGATGCGACGAGAGGGAGAGCTCTCCCTCCGTGAGAAGGAGCTGCGCCAGTGCGGGGAGCAGGTCCAGCTGCTCGAGGAGGACCAGGCCACCCGCGAGGGGCAGCTGCAGGAACACGAGGGCCTGTTGGCCAAGAACGAAGCCACCTACATGGAGCGCCACGAGAAGGCCAACGCCGACTTCGAGGTGAAGCAGAAAAGAATCCAGGATGAGGTTGACGCCAGGGTCAACCTCATCCGCCAAAATCTCGCCAACGACTAGGATGCGAAGGCCAAGAAGCAGGAGGAGCACTTCACGAAGAAACGCAACGAGCTCCAGCACCAGATCGAGGGGCTCGAGAAGCAGGAGAAAGAGATGGCCTCCCGCCTTCAGAGCGCCAAGGAGGCCCAGGCTCGCACGGAAGGGAGAGCCGCCGCCTTGGAGAAGGACCTGAGCGAGCTCCACCAGCAGGTGGGGCCGGTCGTGAACCTCGTGGAGCAGGCACGGGACACCGCGCAGCATGGACGGACCATGACGCGCCAACGCCAGCTCATGCTCCAAGGCTTGGTGGCCCGCGCGCGCGCCGTTGGGGACGACCTGAGGATCGAGGTTCCCCCCTATTCCGCAGGGAGCGACGACGAGGCCGCGTAATCGTTCTTCTTTGAGCAATTTCTCGGAAAGCTTGAAGAGACCGCGAAGGGCTTCGACGAGCGCGTCGTGGAGGAGAGCTGCGATCTCCTCGTCATCGCCACCCGCCGCATCTTCAGCAACCTCGCAAGGCTCCAGCCCTCGCTTGACCTCGAGGCCGTGACGGCGCCGGTCGTCATCAGCAACAAGGCGCGGGAAGCCGCCGAGGCGTACGCCAAGAAATTCGACCAAGTCGTGGTCGATGAGGACGAAGGCGACGACAAGGAGGATGCCCTGGAGGAGGAGGCGGAGGCTGCCGTGGACAGAGCGGGCACCTCGGGGGGCGCGACGGCCTGAGCTCCTTCCTGTATCTGGACGTGCAGGAGCACGAATTATCTTAGTATTTCCTTTGTAATAGCTTTGTAAAGACTTGCTTTAAGCTTTGTTTGCTTGGTGAATATCCCTCGTGAGGCTTTTGTCTTTCCCCTTCATGTCTTTTTCGCTCTACGTCTTAGGACCCTCTCTTAGCGCTACACCATCGCCGCTTCGGTATGCGAGAGTCAGGGCTCCACAAGGCCGGGGGGTGCATGAGGCCTCAAGAGGTAAAGAGCTCCCAAGTCGTGATGCTTGGGGCTCCCCTTTAGCGTGCAAGCAGGCCATGAGGCGCAGGAGAGAGAAAAGAGGCTCGAGGGATGAAAACCAGCGAAAGGGATTTCAAACAAGTGTCTGGACTTAGCTTCGCGAGGCGTTTTTGCCTTGGAGAGGGTGTTGGTTCCCTGGCGAGGTGTTTTCCTCCTGAGGTTGCCTGAGGCTTGGAGAGCCTGCTTTCCTGCGCTTGGACAGATAGGTATACCCACAAGCAATAGATAGCTAGATAACTCATGCGTGCTCGTAGGTTCCTTCATGTGTGTCTCGCGAGGAGAACAGGCACCAAGGTCCTTGGTGAGTTGACATGCACGGGAGCCGACCCATGAGTTCAGAGCTCCTTGGGAGTTGACATGCATGAGAGCTGACCTGTGAGTTCAGAGCTCGGATCCCTTGGGTTTGAGGTGCTGCCGAGATGCTCCCGTGGCATGGCACCATGCTAGCCCCCGCTCATGAGATACACAGGAGGGATCATACGAGCAAGGATGAATCAGCAACAACATAAGAGCTTACCAAAGAAACAACATATGCTGGCACGAAGCGCAAAGGTTCAAAGTGACATAAAACAGAGGTTCATTACACTGGCATGGCCAAAAATACAAAATCCGCCATGTCAGGCATGGGGTTCCACAAGCTGTGGCTGAGACTCTCGAGGGGGCGTGCCCGGGGCGACGCATGTAGAGAGAGCTCAGAGGGGGCCCCTATGCGGGGGTGGCTTGTAGAGCCTGCGGTCCACCATGGCTGGGCATGGGGATCCACCCAGCCAAGGCATGGTGCCTGAAGAAGTCACCTTGCCGAGGCGTGGTGGCTTGGGAGTCTTCTCGAACGGCCCGCGGCAACATATAGTAGAGAGGGGAGCCCGAAATTTTTCCTCGTGGAGGATGTGACCTTGGCCACGACATTTTTACCGTGGCTGCACGGGGTGGCTGTCACAAAGAGGAAGCCTTGACGTTTTTACCGTGGCTTCACGGGGTGTCTCCAGCGAGGACCGGGGCCTCGCGAGGGGATCAGCCTCGCGGAGGGCGGAGCCTCGGGAGAAGGCCAGAGCCTAAACGTTTTTACCGTGGCTGCACGGGTGGTCTCCGGCGAGGACCGGGGCCTCGCGAGGGGATCGGCCTCGCGAAGGCCGGAACCTCGGGAGAAAGGCCGGAGCCTAGACGTTTTTACCGTGGCTGCACGGGGTGGTCTCCGGCGAGGACCGGGGCCTCGCGAGGGGATCAGCCTCGCGAAGGCCGGAACCTCGGGAGAAAGGCCGGAGCCTAGACGAGGGTGGCGCGAGCCCCCGAGCCTCGTGGGGGGGGGGGTTAGCCTCGGGAGAACCGGAGGCTTGACGAGGCTGCATCCTTGTCGTGGAGTTCTGGGCTTGACGGGGCGGAGCTCTGCTTGGCGAGGACTGGCTCTTCCCCTTCAGCCACCAACACCGCGCTTGCCGCCCGAGGAGGCAAGTTGGCGCCGATGGTGGTGCTAGCCCCCGAGCCGCTTGCTTCAATAGGCACCTGCCTCGTCGCGGCTTTCCCCTGAGAGAACGGCTGCGTTCTCTTCGCGGGGGGGGGGGGGGGGGGGCTCGGGAGGGGTTCCTTACTGCTATCGCTCGCGAGCCTCGCGGGCCTCGCGAAGCCTCTTGAGGTCGTAGCAGTCCTCGGTGGCATGGAAATGCCTGTTGTGGTAGACGCAGAAGGGGCGATCATCTTTCTTCTCGGGTCCCGCGGCTGGAGTGGCAGCTTGACGAGGCTGCCTGGCGTCAGGCTCAGCCGCGAGGACCGCAGTGGTCTTGCGCTTCTCGGTGGATTTCTTCTTCTTCTTGGACTCCTCGGCGGGGTCCCCTGGCTCGTTCTTGACGAACAAGCGGCCCTCCTCAGCCTTGGCACACTTGTCCGCCAAGTCGAAAAGCTTGACGACGGTGGTGATGTTGTCGTGGATGCCAAGCTTCTCGAGCATCCGCACATCCGTGACCCCAGCCTGGAAGGCCGAAATGACCTGCGCGTCAGTGGCGTTGGGGATTTTGTTGCGCACTTGGCTGAAGTGTTGGATGTACTTGCGGAGGGTCTCGCCAGGCTTCTGGCGCACAGCGCGGAGATCGTTGTACGTGAGGCCGCGCTCGTACGTGCCCTTGAAGTTGGCGACGAAGCACCGGCAGAGGTCCTCCCAGGTGTTGATGGACTCGGCGGGGAGGTTGGTGAGCCACGAGGACGCGGAGTCCTTGAGGGCCATGGGGAACCAGTTCGCCATGACCTTGTCGTCGCCCCCGGCGGCCTGGATGGCCAAGGTGTAGAGCTGCAGGAACTCCAAGGGGTTGTTCTTGCCGTCGTAGCGCGGAGGAAGATCCGGCCGGAACTTGACCGGCCAGACGACGCGATGGAGGCTGTGAGTGAATGCGACCGTCATGCCGTAGGTGACCGTGCCGTTGGCGAGGGTGGCGCGGAGGTGGCGCCCCGCGGTGGCGACGTCATGGACGGCGCGGTTGTGGCGATCCTGGTTGCGCTCGATGCTCACGCGTGCGTCCTCCGGGGCTCGCTGCACGATTTGGCAGTCATGCGGCGACGACACGTGCGATGCAGCGCGGTTGTCGCGAGGAGGAGCCCCGGCTGGAGCAGGTTGCGGTGGAGCCGGTGGAGCTGGAGCAGGAGCGGGCGCGGGGTGACGAGGAGGAGCATGTGGTGCGCCGTGCGCCACGTCCCCTGCGCGGGCAGAGAGGACCAGCGAGCGAGACGGTGCGGGAGCGGCGACGCGAGCGGCGCCGACGAGCTCGGAGAGGCGGTTGAGCCAGGCCTCCTGGGCCTCCGGCGTGGGGCGGTACTACAGCAGCTCCTGCGCCATGAGAAGCGCAGTCGCCGGGCTGGGCGCAGGGCGGCCCAGCGAGGAAGCAGCACGGTCCCGCGACGGGTGCAGGGAGGAGGCCTCCTCTTCGCCGAGGTCGTCCTCAGCGTGGTCGATGTCGTCGTCCTCCGGGTGCTCGATGCGGGGCTCGGGGTCGATGTGGTGCTCCGGAGCAGCACTTCCGCGCGGGCGGCCGCGCGGGTTGCCAGCGGGAGCGGTGGCGGCGCTAGCCGTCCGGCGAGCGAGATGTTCGGCGCGAGAGATGCCGGCCATGGCGGTGTCGAGGTTGAAGATGCGCCTCAGACCCCTACCTGGCGTGCCAAATGTCGGAGAACTGTCCCAGGAACTGGGTGTGTCTCACGAAGGATCGAGTAAGGGGCTGAACACGGAATCAAACAACCCTCAACGTGCCTCGGCGTGGTCGATGTCGTCGTCCTCCGGGTGCTCGATGCGGGGCTCGGGGTCGACGTGGCACTCCAGAGCAGCACTTCCGCGCGGGCGGCTGCGCGGTTTGCCAGCGGGAGCGGTGGCGGCGCTGGCCGTCCGGCGAGCGAGACGTTCGGCGCGAGAGATGCCGGCCATGGCAGTGTCGAGGTTGAAGATGCGCCTCAGCCCCCTACCTGGCGCGCCAAATGTCGGAGGACTGTCCCAGGAACTGGGTGTGTCTCACGAAGGATCGAGTAAGGGGCTGAATACGGAATCAAACAACCCTCAACGTGCCTCGGCGGCGGTGCTCGCCTAGATCGCCGCGGGGAAGCACTGCAGAGAGGAACACACAGTCTTACCCAGGTTCAGGGCCCTCTAGGTGAGGTAAAACCCCTACGTCCTGCTTCGAGTTGTATTGCACTTGCTTGGAGAGTTTTTTAGTACAGAGCGAGCTTGGCGAGCTCAAGGTGGCTACAATGGCTACTACTCGCAGAACTCAGATCTAGGGTTTAGTCTAAGCTCCAGGATTGCGAACCAGTGAACCCTTTGCACGAACGTGCTCCCCCTCCTTTTATAGGCGTCTCGGGCCTCTTCCCCCAAAACATCTTGGCGGGAAGGGCTACCACATGGCGATGAAGGAGGAGGTGCGGTGCACAATAAAGGTAGAGTCCACCATAAAGGTAAGGTCCATGGACGCGGTCCACGGCAGGGGGCGGCGTCACCAAAGCTGGAAAAGCCACCGTCCAAACAGGACGGTGGGCTGGCGCCTCTGAGGCGGGATGTGTCCCACGGTGAAGTCGCCTTTGGAGGGTAGCTGCAGACGGTTCCCTTATCATCAAAGTGGCAATCCTTGGGGCTCCTTTGCTTGGTGCAGCTTTGTTGACTCCTTTATAAACAAGAATGGCAACTGTGGCGCTGCTGTCACCGTGCGCTGGCGCGGTCGTCACTCTGCGGAGGATGTAGAGGCCATGTGCGCTCTACCGCGGAGGCAGAGCTGGCTTCGAGAGGAAGGAAGCCTCGCGAGGCAAAAGGCCTCGCCGAGCCTTTCGGCTTGGTCCTTAGCAAAATTTGCAGGTGGCATCCGAGATGCCCTCTCGAGGAGAGGTCCCTCACCGAGGGAAAAACCCTTGGCGAGGAGGAGAGGTCCCTCGCGAGGCCCGCCAGGCTTGAAGAGCCTGGTCCTTAGCGAAATCTTTTGAAGAATCTTGTGGGCCCTGGCAGGCCGGCCCGTGGTACCCTGGTTTCCACTGTGCCGACAGAAGGCGTTCCCTCCTTTGCTCTTCGCGTTGGCGATCATCGCGATTCCTGTCTTCGCGCCGCCTGTCGTCACGCCTTCGATCATCCCGTCCGGCTTCATCCAGAGGCGGAGGCGGATTTCGCCGTTCGTACGGTGGCGGCCTTGGGCGGCCAAGGTTGCATTGCCTGACGGTGTGGTTTGCTGGCTGGTCGCTGTGGTTTCGGCCCGGCTGGTCGAGCATAAACTCGTAGCTGTTCCTTGCCCTTGTCCGACGCATGTCGCTGCTTGTCCTCATGCGGCGATTGTCGAAGCCTCCTGTCGGCCTTCCCTCGGTGGTGGCGACGACCTTGGACTCGACGCGGTCGTCCATGGACTTGCGCTTGCCGGATGCGTCGGAGTCGCGACGGGTTGATCTTCCTCCCTCCTGGGTCTCTGTCCGGCTGCAGCGTGCAGCCGGCTCCGCCGTGATGATTCTTTCGGCTTCGTCGAGTCGGATCGGGTTGGTCATGCCCGCGTCGGCGGTGGCATACTCGTCGGCGATTGCCATGAGCTCCGCCATGGTCTTCGGGCTTTTCCTCAGGAGCCGGTGCTTGAGTAGGGTCTGGTCCCGACAGCGTTGGACGAAGTACTGGACAGCTTGGAGCTGGAGGATCCCCTCGCAGGAGTTGCGTAAGCTAGTCCACCGGGTGAGGTAGGCACGGTCCGACTCGCCGTCCTTCTGCTTGCACCGCGCGAGCAGTTGCGCGTTGCCGGGGCGCAAGTAGGTGCCAGTGAAGTTGCGGTTGAACACTTCCTCGAAGTCCAGCCAGCTGTTGATGCTTTCAGCCAGAAGGTTGTTCAACCAGGTCCGAGACGATCCCTGGAGCATGAGTGGCATGTAGCGTACAGCCACCCGCTTGTGGCCGCCTGCGATGTTGACCGCCGTGACGTAGTCGGCGAACCAGTCCTCCGGCTTCGCGGTGCCGTTGTACTTGGGTGTGTCCCTTGGGAGGGTGAATCCCCTCGGGAACTGCTCGGTCCGGATGCGGGGTCCGAAGCAGCGATGCGCGGCGACGTCTTCCTCCTCGATGATGCTTGACGCCTTGAGCGCGTCGATGCGGATGTGAGCGTCGTGGCTCGTTTCGGGCCCCAATGGTCCCAGGCGCTCCTCTATGGTGACCTTGTGTCCGATTCGCTCCTTGACGCTGCGGCCGGCTCGCGGTCCATTCCGGTTGCCGACCTCACGTCGCCCAGCCGGATCGCGGCCGTGATCACGAGGATGCGAACTCGCTCTCCCCTCGCGATGAGGTCGTGGCTGCTTGTCCTTCACCTTGCCGCGGCTCGTGGATGACGCCTCGGCGCCCTGCTTGGACTTGCCGCCTGCATCGTAGCCTGGAGGAAGATCATGATGCTCCCGGCTCGCGGTTGCCTCGGTTTCGCGTTGCTGCCGGTTAGCCGCGGCGATGAGCTCCTGGACTCGGCGCGCTTGTTGACGTAGCTCCTCGCCTTGGAGATGGGGTAGTTCTGCTGCTGCCGCCTCCGCAGCCTTCATGTTTTGCACCGGGTTGCTGTACTCAGGCAAGACGATGTCCGAATGCTCGTGCGGCTGGACAGCACGGTTCAGGACGCCGCCGAGATCCCCTCCTTTGCGCCTAACCTTGTTCAGCTTCTCCGTGTTGCCCCTTGCCGGCTCGAAGCCGTGGGCGGTGTTGTAGTCTGCGCATCGTGGCGTTGAGTCAGCGCTGCGTTGATGCGAGGTAGAGAGCCTTGTCGTATATCTGTTGACGCATCCTCTCGAGATCAGCCGCCGCCTTGGCTGGATCCGCACTCGGCGTGATGGGGGTGCTCAGCAGCTCGAAGTCAGCCTCGAGGTTGCGCTGGAAGCGAGAGGGTTCTCCAGCTTCATGAACAGTTGTGGCGACGTCGCCTCCTGCCGCCACGTGCTCGACCATGTGCACCTCGGCGTAGACGTTGAGCTTGGCGTCATCGCAGTCCGCGTCGCCGGAGCAGAGGTGGCCGAAGGAGTTGTCGTCGCAGATGCTGGAGTCGAAGATCGAAGGAGCCAAGCACGAGTAGACCTCCTTTGGGTACTCCTTGGCGGCGATGGCGACGTAGACATGGAAATCGCCAAGGGTGATGACGGTGCCTCCGCTTGTGAAGCCCACGTCGGCGAAGCTCCTGGTGTTGTCGAGGACGCACCCGATGGAGCCGATGGAGAGCACGAGGCCGGAGACGACCCGCCGATCATCTATGGTCCGGGATCCCGCGCAGAACGTGACTCCGCTCGTCGCAGGCCCCACGGTGGGCGCCAAATGTCGTGGTGGGTTGCACGGCATATCCATCAGAGATGGAAAGAAGTATGGGGCAAGGCGACGATGGCGCTCGCGCGGGATTAGGTACAAGCACGCAAACACACGCGATATACCCAGGTTCAGGGCCCTCGTGGTGAGGTAACACCCCTACGTCCTGCTTCTCTTGTTTCTTATTGCTTGATCACAAAGTGCGGGCTACAAGTGCTCCTAGAGCTGTATTCAGGTGGCAGCCGGCTGGAAGTCCTAGCCGGCTGGAGGTTGACGATGATGCTATCTGCTACTGATTTCACTTCCTTCCTTTGGTTGCCTGCCTCACGCAGGAGGCTCTAACCCGCCTTATATAGGCAACGGGCTAGGGTTTCGGGTTACAAGGATTTTACAGGTCTGTCCCTATGACATCATCTACTTTCTGGCCGGCTGGAGCTTGTTGCCATGATTCTGCACAGGAGATGCCCGACAGGAAGTACTGTTCACCAGGAGCGGTTATGCGGGACTAGCCCACCAGTACGGAGCGGTCGGTTGGTACGTCCGGCTTCAGCCCAGCCGGACGTCTGCGTCCGGGTAGACGCAGGCGGCTTGATTCAGCCGGCGGGTTCCAGTCGGCGTTGTGCAGCCGGCACTGTTCAGTCGGCCCGTGGAGTTTGAAGGAGTGAGCCTCTTTGGGGTATCCGGGGTTCATCTCCCCGACAACGGCGGCTGCTCGCTGCTGGATTTCTTCGGCTCCCGCGAGCGCAGTGAGGGGAGTGGAGTGAGAGGGATCGATTGGTGCCAGGGATTCGACAAACTCGATCGAATGCGATCGAATCCATCTCGGATTGAATCGATTTGGGGAAGAACACAGTGATGCTCACCATGTGTTCGATGAAAAGTTTGAACCAAACTTAATTTCTAATTTCTGAAATTTATTTTCATAATTTGCTTCACATATATTTATAAGGACTTGGGGTGCTGTGGTGGTATTTATTTGGTAAGCATAACATAGCATATTTTGTGATTTGAATAAGATAAAGAAAGAAATAGAATTTAAATTTAGATTTTTGAAATTAATATTTGGAGAGGGAAAGGTCGTAGTAATAAAATGGGAGTGGTCATTCACTCCACTGAATTTTGTTTGGCATAAAGTGAGAAATTGTGTGACATTTGTCACATGATTTTATTGTTTCAACTTTGTATTTTATTTCTTTTGTTGTTTTTTTCTAAGTTTTTAATTAGAGCAAACAACATCACAAGCAACAGTATACAATCAACACATATAAATCAACAAAAGTTTTTTGTTGGCCCATATTTTGGAATAATAATACTTATTATGATTTTGGGATGTTACAGATCCTTCCCCCCTTAAAATAAATCTCGTCTTGAGATTTGCTAGGCTCTAGGTACTAAAAAGGTTTGGGAATTCGCTTTTAAGATAGTCTTCGCGTTCCGAAGTCGCTTCTTCTTCAGAGTGGTTAGTCCACTGGACTTTGTAGAACTTGATCTCGCGCCTCCGGGTAAGGCGAACATCTTCGTCGAGAATCTTGACAGGTCTCTCACGATAAGTCAGGTCATGGTTCAGGTCGATGGAGAGGTGGTCGATGTTCTTAAAAATATCAGGCTTGTCGGGAACTTCAAGACACTTCCGGAGCAGGGAAATGTGGAAGACATCATGAAATTCAGATAGTTCTGGGGGCAACTCTAGCTGGTAGGCGACTTCTCCACGATGGGCAATTATCTCGAATGGTCCAATGAACCTTGGTGCCAGCTTTCCTTTAACATGGAAACGTTGCATCCCTTTGAGGGGGGTTACTCGGAGATAGACAAAATCTCCGATATTAATGGTAACGTCCCGACGCTTGGGGTCGGCGTAGCTCTTCTGACGGGATTGGGCAGTTTTGAGACGTTCGCGGATAAATTGGACTTGTTCTTCGGCTTCACGAAGGATATCGGGTCCAAACAATTTGCCTTCTCCGGTCTCGCACCAGTTTAGAGGGGTACGACACTTTCTGCCATAAAGTGCTTCAAAGGGGCCATTTGCAGACTGGACTGATAGCTGTTATTATAGGAGAATTCAGCAAATGGAAGGCAATCCTCCCACTTGGATCCGTAGGATAGGACACATGCGCGAAGCATGTCTTCCAGAATCTGATTCACTCGCTCAGTCTGTCCTCCAGTCTGGGGGTGATAAGCTGTGCTAAAGGCTAGGTTGGTTCCAAGGGCTTCATGAAGTGATTTCCAGAAACGAGAGGTGAATTGAGAACCTCGGTCGGACACAATCCTCTTGGGCACGCCGTGCAGGCACACAATGCGAGAGATGTATAGGTCTGCTAATTGGGGTCCACGGTATGTGGTATTGACTGGAATGAAATGGGCCACCTTAGTTAATCGATCGACGATGACCCAGATGGAATCACGGCCGCGACTAAACGCTGGAAGTCCGGTGATAAAATCCATTCCAACTTCGTCCCATTTCCACTCGGGGATTTTCAAGGGTTGCAGTAATCCTGCAGGACATTGATGCTTGGCCTTGACTTGTTGGCAAACGTCGCACTTGGCTACGAAGGATCCAATCTCCAGCTTCATCCCATGCCACCAGAATTTCTCACGGAGGTCTTGGTACATCTTGGTTCCTCCGGGGTGAATGGAGTAAAGGGTATCGTGGGCTTCTTTTAGGATTAAGTCTTTAAGTTCTTTGACATCCGGCACACAGAGGCGGCCATTAAACCTAAGAATTCCTTCGGCATTTTCAGAAAATCCAGGTGCCTTTTCTAGAGAGATCTTCTTAATCCCATCAATACTCTCCTAACCTTTCTGGGCTTCCTTGATTTGGTCGATCAAGATTGGCTTTATTTCCAGATTGGCTAGGAAACCAGGGCTGACAAGCTCGAGTCCGAACTCATTGAATTCCTTGTATAGGGTTGGTTGCTCGGCTTGGATTAAGGCATTCAGGGTGCATGGTTTTTGGCTAAGGGCATCGGCCACAACATTGGCTTTTCCAGGATGGTAATGGATTCCAATATCGTAATCCTTGATTAATTCCATCCACCTTCTCTGTCTCATATTCAACTGTAGCGCCCCGACCCCAGAACTATAAAGTGGAACGTTGTGTAACTGGTCATGCTACACAACCGAGGGTTACTGGGTTTACCAATCCCAGGCCAAAACTCATTGGTAGGCGTGCTCGGAATACATCATCAGCACACAACACCTCGATCATGCCATAAACTCAGACATCGCTTCCATGTATAGTAAAGAGACCGAGACTTGTGGAACAAACTGGCACATCACAGACTCTACGACACAAAACTCATATAGCAACTCATATATGAGAAAGATACAAATATTACACAACAAAAGGTCACAGACCATCAATTCAACAAGCGGAAGCGAAGTAGCATTGTCTAATACAACAAGATCCAAATATAGGGCCTAAGAGGCCTACACATAAATAAACCCAGCCAGCTTGCTCCACGGTCCCAAGCTGCCACCTGGGAACCCCAGACCACTAGTCGATGTCCACGAAGAACCCACCTAGCTGCTCGGTGTCGTCCTCCTCTGAAATACAAAATCATAGTGGCAGCAAAGAGAGACTGAGTACGATGTACTCGCAAGTTTAGTAGGGCGATATAGGCCCAATGACTGACAGAGGCTCTAAAGCTTTATATGTATTTCTTTTGCGTAAAGCGAATTTTCCTAACCGGAACATATTTGACACATGGCATTCGTCTACTCAGAATAGTTTTATAAAGGGGGTAAGAGAGTAACATTCCATCTTCGGTTCTCGGCGAACCTACTTGTAGCCAAACCCACTCATCTCCACCAAGGCACCCCCTCGAATCACCCTCGAGGAAATGAACCTTTACCACACGTTGGTTATGCAACCTTTAGCTGCCATATTAATTAGGTTAAGGTTCTCTATGATCTTATCGTCTATTCCCAAGTTGTCCATAACCGTGGACACGGCTGTTCGAAAAGATTAAACCCTGCAGGGGTGTACTAATTTACCCATTGGTACCGTCCGGCTCACCTGCTTGGCCCTCTTCCGGGGAAGGCCGGCGAACGGGCGCGGTTAAACCTTTACCTCGCGTGAGACTATCCAAGAGTCATCTGTGGCCACAGGGCAAGTTTCCCCAGCCTATTTCAGCCCCTGCCCCACCGCCACGCCCTAAACACAAATCCTCAACAACATCATCATCCACTCACACGCAAATGGAAAACCGAACTAGAGGACCCTTGGATACGCCCGCACAAGTTATTCAGTTGGTAAGGAGCCCATACCCCCACCAATGGAAGCACGCTAGTCTTGGTTCAAGAGGTAAAGAACTCGCACCTAGGGGCAAGAGTGAGGCAAAACACCATCCCCGATGGCAACTCACCCAAGCCGTCTTAGCATTTCAATTTAAGCACCCACATATACACCATGTCCGAACCATTCCATCAACATCAACAATTATGGAATTTAACAACGGACATTGCTAGCATTTATCTAAGCATGGCTAAGCATAGTTAAGCTTATAATTACAACAGTTCTATCTTATCTCGGGCCAACACTTCAACCCTAGGGTTCATAGGTAGGGATACATGTGATTGGCTTGGGTAAGAACATGCATTCATAGGATATTCTAACATTGATCAGAAGAGACATTTGAATCGCATGCAATATTATGGTGGATAAAATAAGTTTATAAACATTGGATGCTAGATGCCAAGAAGGTTAGGTTATCTCTTGCCTTGCTGCCGGGGCGTGTAGTAAGTCTCGTCGGGGTAGGTAGAGAGACCCTCGACTCCGGAATCTATCGATACCCAAAATAACACCAAGAACAAATAAATCACAAGAACACAAGGTGCAATGCTCAATCACATGATGACATGTCAAGTTGATGCAAAGATAAAATCATTTAATCTATCTAACAAATTAAATGGAGTTCCAGATAATTAGTGCAATTATTTGGACACAACTCCATATGTATCTTAGTGACCACAATATTTATAATTTACCAAATTATTAGAGAAGTGGATCAAAATGCATGAACATGACATGAAATGGGTAGGATTTGTTATTCCGATCATTTTGGTACCTTATTTGTAATTTTCGGAGTACCAATGATTAAATAGCAAATTAAAATAATTAAAGGAATTTAATTATTTTAAACACATTATGAATAACATCAATAATTATTTATGATCATGATATGATATTAGCATGGTTTGATTGCATTTGAGAAGATGGTCAAATTGATATAACATTCACAAGATTTGACTTAACATTTGTTAAGTTATGAAAAACTCAACTTAACACAGAGATAGCCGAAACTTCCGGTGATAGGGCCGGTAGTACCGGTTTAGCGGTACTTCCGATTCTAGTTCCGGTTGTGGTCAGAAACATCCAGTACCGAAAAGGGATGACCGGTACTTCCGGTGAAGTGCCCGGTAGTACCGGTTTAGCGGTACTACCAGTTCTACTTCCGGTTATAACCAGAAACTAACAGAGCCGAACCGGCACTAGGGGCAGTACTTCCGGGCCTACTTCCGGTATAGCGGTACTACCGATGTAACTTCCAGTCAAGAATTTGAGCACGACCGCGGTGAGCGCGCAGGGTGACCGCGGAGACGGCGAGCACACGCACAGCACATTACGGCGAGGGGAGGGAAGAGAGGAGAGGAGGAGGCCTCCGGAGGATCGTGTGCTCACCAGGAGCACGAATCCGTGGACGGAGCGGCGCGGGGAGGTAGGGCGGCGACGACGGCATGCTCGAACGGCGGTGGACGGAGACGGGGAAGAACGGAAGCAATGGCGGTGATTCCGAGCGGCTCCGGCCGATTCCTTCGGCGGAAGGGCAGAGGAGGTCACGGCGGATCTTCTCCACCGCTTCGATTCGGAGAACGAGGCTCCAGGCGACGGTGACTTGGCGGCGGCTCCGGCGGGGCGGCGTCGATCAGCGTGGAGCTAGGGTTGGGGCCTCGATCCGGAAAAACGGGGAGAATAGAGAGAGGAGAGAGAGAGGGAGCAGGTGAGGGCCGTGGACGGCCACTTAGCCCTAGGGCCCACGGGAGCGTGCGGGAGCAGGCGGCCATGGCGACAGTGCTCGCCACTGTCGCCATAGGGATGACAGCAACCCGGTACTTCCGGTCATTGGACCGGTAGTTCCGGTTAACCAAGTCAAAAATAGAAAAGGCTAAGTTATTTGGGCATTTTAGACAAGTCCGAATATTACAGAAAAAATCCAGGGTTGCTCTCCACAAGATAAGGATGCTCCCCATCATTTTCTTTTGAAAATTAGGGCAACCTAAGATGAGTTCAAAATAAGAGTTGATTTGGACCACAACTTAGGTTTGAAATTGAGAACAAAATTGAAGGTAAAGCCATTTGGTTCTTATTCAAACGAGTGAACTTAGGTACTTGTTGGACCATATGGCCACCTGTCGTGTTAAGGGTTGTACCACCTGGTGCATTTCATGGGTGAGAGGTTGGGGAAAGGTTTGGCTTCCCTCTCAAAATGTTTTCAATTGTTGTTGTCAACTTAACTTAGCAATATAACAGGATGCCATGATGCAAACAAAGAGATGCAAAAAGTGGAATAATTCTTCCTATTTTTCATTACCAAGTTGGGGCTGTTACAAATCTACCCCCCTTACAGGAATCTCGTCCCGGGATTCTAGGCTTGAGTGAAGAAGGTGGGGTATTCCTGACGAAGACTAGTTTCTCGTTCCCATGTGGCTTCTTCCTCGGAATGGTTGGACCATTGAACTTTGAGGAACTTGATAGTCTTGTTGCGGGTTTTCCTCTCCGTTTCATCCAAGATGCGGATAGGATGCTCGTGATAGGTCAAATCCTCCTGGATGTCCAATGCCTCGTGATCAACCCCACGGATTGGATCCTTGAAGCAACGCCGGAGTTGGGAAACATGGAACACATGATGGACATCTGGGAAATTGGAAGGCAACTCAAGTTGATAGGAAAGATCTCCTCGCTTGGCTAGGACGGTGAAAGGGCCAACATAGCGAGGTGCCAATTTGCCCTTGATTCCGAAGCGACGAACGCCACGGAGAGGAGAGACCCGAAGATAGGCCTTGTCCCCAATTTCATAATGGACCTCTTGGTGGTGCTTGTCATAATAGCTCTTTTGACAAGATTGAGCAGCCTTGAGATTTTCCCGAATGACACGGACTTTCTCTTCGGCTTCATTGATTACATCAGGACCGAAGAGTGACCTCTCTCCGGTTTCAGACCAATTGAGAGGAGTCCGGCATTTTCTCCCATATAGGACCTCAAAGGGAGCCATTTGCAAACTGGCTTGATAGCTATTGTTGTAGGAGAACTCGGCGAGAGGGAGGTACTTTTCCCAACCCTTGCCGAAGGAGATGACACAAGCCCGAAGCATATCCTCCAGAACTTGATTTACTCTTTTAGTTTGACCATCGGTTTGAGGATGATAGGCGGTGCTGAAGTTGAGACGGGTTCCAAGAGCCGTTTGGAAACTTTGCCAAAACTTGGACACAAATAAGCTTCCACGGTCAGAGATGATTTGCAAAGGAACCCCGTGTAAAGGGATAATCCGGGCCATATACAAGTCGGCAAGTTGGCTTGCTCGAATATCATCACGGACCGGAAGGAAATGGGCAACCTTTGACAAACGGTCGATGATGACCCAAATAACATTGTTGCCCTTTTGTGACTTTGGAAAGCCGGTGATGAAATCCATACCAACTTCATCCCATTTCCACTCGGGAATGGCTATGGGGCGGAGGGTACCGGTTGGCCTTTGATGTTCAGCCTTCACTCGGCGACAGACGTCGCATTCAGCAACATACTCGGCGATCTCGCGCTTCATGCAAGACCACCAGAACTGATGGCGAAGATCTTGGTACATTTTTGTGCTACCCGGGTGAATAGAGATGGGTGCTCATGAGCTTCTAAAAGGATCAACTCCCTTATGTTTCCACTCTTGGGCACCACTAGACGGTCACCGAAATAGACAACACCATTGTCATCAATCGAGAAACTATTTTCCTACCCATTTGCTATCTTCTCTTTGATCTCGAGGATTTCAGCATCATTTTGCTGGGCGGCCTTGATTTCATCCTCAAGAGTAGGCTTGATCTCGAGGTTAGCTAGGAAACCGGAAGGGACAATTTCCAGGTTCAACCTAGCAAACTCCACATGAAGAGCAGGTTGGGCCTTTTCAACCATCACGGTGTTGCAGTAGGCCTTGCGGCTCAAAGCATCGGCCACGACATTTGCCTTGCCGGGTTGATAGTTGAGAGTCACATCATAGTCTTTTATTAATTCCAACCATCTTCTCTGCCTCAAGTTCAGATCCGGCTGGGTGAAGAGATATTTTAGAATTTTATGGTCGGAGTAGATCTCACAACGGTTGCCCAGTAGGTAGGGCCTCCATTGCTTCAGAGCATGTACCACAGCGGCAAGCTCCAAATCATGAGTTGGGTAATTTTGCTCATGTGGCTTGAGTTGACGGGAAGCATAAGCGACCACATGTCCTTCTTGCATCAAAACACAGCCCAAACCTTGAAGGGATGCATCACAATAGACGACAAAATCCTTATTTGTGTCGGGAAGGACAAGCACCGGAGTGGTGGTAAGCTTGACCTTGAGGGTTTGGAAACTTTCTTCAGCCTTGTCTGACCACGCAAATTGTTTATTCTTCTTGAGGAGGTCAGTCAATGCCTTGGCTATCTTGGAAAAGCCCTCAATGAATCGGCGATAATAACCCGCCAATCCAAGGAAGCTTCGGATATCTTTGGCGGACTTGGGAGTTGGCCAATCCAGGATTGCCTGAATCTTGTCTGGTATCACCGCTACTCCAGCAGCTGACACCACATCACCGAGAAAGATGAGCTCCTTTAGCCAAAACTCACACTTGGAGAACTTGGCATAGAGGCGGTGATCTCGAAGCTTGGTCAGGACTAGCCGAAGATGCTTAGCATGTTCGTCTTCGGTTTTGGAGTAGACAAGGATGTCATCGATGTAAATGATGACAAACTTATCGAGGTACTCGTGGAAGATGGAGTTCATCAACCTAATGAAGGTAGATGGAGCATTTGTGAGGCCGAAGGACATGACGGTGTACACATATAACCCATAGCGGGTAGTGAGAGCCATCTTCGGGATATCCTCCTTTCGGATCTTTATCTGGTGGTATCCTGACCTCAGATCCATCTTGGAGAATATTGTTGCACCAGCGAGTTGATCGAACAGGTCAATCATTCGGGGAATAGGGTACTTGTTCTTGATGGTCACCGCTTTCAGAGGGCGGTAATCAACAACCAGACGAGGAACATTTGTATCCCTCTTCTTGACAAAGATGACCGGGCAGCCCCAAGGTGAGCTACTCGGTTGGATGAATTCCTTTTCTAGCATCTCATCAATTGTTTCTTTAATTCAGTTAGCTCTTCCGTTGGCATACGGTAGGGCCTCTTGGAAATCGGGGCGGTTCCCGGAACCAAGTCAATCACAAACTCCACGCTGCGATCAGGTGGCATGCCGGGCAATTCCTCCGGAAAAACATCGGGGAAGTCACACACCACTGCAACTTCATGCATTTCTGGCGGTGTGGTTCCTTCTAGGAAACACAAGCTGATCTCCGGTGAGAGTGGAGTGGCAACGGAGGAAATTGCGGACGAGGATGACCAATAACTCACCAGCCCGACGGTTGGGTGGATCACGGTGACAGACTTGGCAGCACAGTCCAGGTTGGCCTGGTATTTGACTAACCAATCCATTCCTAGAATTATATCTAGCCCATCTGACTTCAGTGCTATTAGCTGGAACGGGAAAGACCAATAGCCTATGTTGATCTGGACTTCCGGAGCAACCCATTTTGTGTGCCAACTAGAGCCTGGGGTCCTGACCACTAACGGGGAGTCCATGTTCACAAATGGGAATTGATGGTTGTGTGCAAATGCTTTTGATATGAATGAATGGGATGCTCCAGAATCAAATAAGACTGAAGCACGGTAATCATTGATTCGAAGCGTACCCATGAGAACTCCGGGGTCCTCCTCAACGCCTTTAGCCGAGACGTGGTTCAGGCGGCCACGGCTGGCGGTGGTAGCCTTGGCGGCTGGGGTAGAGGGTGCTGGTGCAGGCGTTGCGGGAGCCGGTGCCTTCTGGGGACACTCCCTGGAGTAGTGCCCCGGCTAGCCACAGGCAAAGCAAGTGACCCCCGGTGGTGCAGGCAGCCGAGGTCGAAACCCGCCTCCAGCCGCACCCAAAGTCGAAGTAGCTGGGCGAGGCGGAGGTGGCAATTACCCGGTGGTCTTCGGCGCGGAAGGTGCCTTGGGCACAGCGCTGAAGGGCACAAACACCCGGCGCTTCTTGCCCTCAGAAGAAGAGGATCTCTGGTGGTCGGTGGAAGCTGGCCTCTTGGAAGCCTCCAGCTCCTTCCTACCTTGCTCCATGGTGAGAGCCTGGTTGTAGAGCTCCTGGTAGGAGGTGAACTTGAAGGGTAGGAGCTCGTATCGAAGACGAGGTGCAAGCCCCTTGCGGAAGAGGTATTGCTTGTCTTCGTCATTCGTCGCGTCCCGAGGGGCGTAACGGGAGAGGTGGTTGAACTCCTGCCCGTAAGACTTGACGTCCATGCGTCCCTGGGTCAAGTCCAGGAACTCCCTCCTCTTGAGCTCCAGGATGGGCTTGGGGATGTACGCCGCACGGAAAGCGGCGCGGAACTCCTCCCAAGTGACGACATGGCCCGTGGCAACCATTGCCACGTGGCATCTCCCACCAGGAACCGGCGGCTCCATCCAGCAGGTAGGTGGCGAAGTTGACATGTTCCGCTGCCGGAACGTGAAGAGCGGCAAACTTGCGCTCTAAAGCCCGAAGCCAATCATCCGCATCAAGCGGTTCCTTCGCTTCAGAGAAAGTGGGAGGTTGGGACCGCAAAAACTGGGTGAGAGTGGTGCAGTCCGTATTCCTCTGTGCACCCTGCTGCACCAACTGCGCGAGTAGATTCTTGTTGCGCACTCGGCCCTCTTCAATGATCATCAGAACCTCCGCCATAGTGGGTGGCGGCGGTGGATCAGGATTGCTCTGTTCACCACGACGGGTAGGAGCCATTCTGAAGAATTGGAACAATGACATAGTTAGTAAACACCTTCGACATATAGGATAGATCATTAAGGTGCTTCCAGATATAGATACTGAAGATGGCAAACACTAAGACAGATTTAGACAACCACGGTGACATAATGTCATCGCGGCGATATCAAACAGATATAACGGACTCGAGGCATAACTGGACGGTAGAAACCCAACCCCGAGAACCTAAAACATCGACACCAAAAATAAAACAAATAGAGGTAAGAATCAGAGTAGAGCGAGTTGGATGAGTAGTAAAAAGAATCCTAAGAAGGTTTTCACAACTCATTTTTAGGTTATAAATAATTTTCAACTAGACTCGACATCGACCAATAGAAAGGGTTTCCTACAAGCAGTCCGGCTCTGATACCAACTTGTAGTGCCCCGACCCCAGAACTATACAGTGGAACGTTGTGTAACCAGTCATGCTACACAACCGAGGGTTACTGGGTTTACCAATCCCAGGCCAAAACTCATTGGCAGGCGTGATCAGAATACATCATCGGCACACAACACCTCGATCATGCCATAAGCTCAGACATCGCTTCCATGTATAGTAAAGAGACCGAGACTTGTGGAACAAACTGGCACATCACAGACTCTACGACACAAAACTCATATAGCAACTCATATATGAGAAAGATACAAATATTACACAACAAAAGGTCAAAGACCACCAATTCAACAAGCGGAAGCGAAGTAGCGTTGTCTAATACAACAAGATCCAAATATAGGGCCTAAGAGGCCTACACATAAATAAACCCAGCCAGCTTGCTCCACGGTCCCAAGCTGCCACCTGGGAACCCCAGACCACTAGTCGATGTCCACGAAGAACCCACCTAGCTGCTCGGTGTCGTCCTCCTCTGAAATACAAAATCATAGTGGCAGCAAAGAGAGACTGAGTACGATGTACTCGCAAGTTTAGTAGGGCGATATAGGCCCAATGACTGACGGAGGCTCTAAAGCTTTATATGTATTTCTTTTGCGTAAAGCGAATTTTCATAACCGGAACATATATGACACATGGCATTCGTCTACTCAGAATAGTTTTATAAAGGGGGTAAGAGAGTAACATTCCATCTTCGGTTCTCGGCGAACCTACTTGTAGCCAAACCCACTCATCTCCACCAAGGCACCCCCTCGAATCACCCTCGAGGAAATGAACCTTTACCACACGTTGGTTATGCAACCTTTAGCTGCCATATCAATTAGGTTAAGGTTCTCTATGATCTTATCATCTATTCCCAAGTTGTCCATAACCGTGGACACGGCTTTTCGAAAAGATTAAACCCTGCAGGGGTGTACTAATTTACCCATTGGTACCGTCCGGCTCACCTGCTTGGCCCTCTTCCGGGGAAGGCCGGCGGAACGGGCGCGGTTAAACCTTTACCTCGCGTGAGACTATCCAAGAGTCATCTGTGGCCACAGGGCAAGTTTCCCCAGCCTATTTCAGCCCCTGCCCCACCGCCACGCCCTAAACACAAATCCTCAACAACATCATCATCCACTCACACGCAAATGGAAAACCGAACTAGAGGACCCTTGGATACGCCCGCACAAGTTATTCAGTTAGTAAGGAGCCCATACCCCCACCAATGGAAGCACGCTAGTCTTGGTTCAAGAGGTAAAGAACTCGCACCTAGGGGCAAGAGTGAGGCAAAACACCATCCCCGATGGCAACTCACCCAAGCCGTCTTAGCATTTCAATTTAAGCACCCACATATACACCATGTCCGAACCATTCCATCAACATCAACAATTATGGAATTTAACAACGGACATTGCTAGCATTTATCTAAGCATGGCTAAGCATAGCTAAGCTTATAATTACAATAGTTCTATCTTATCTCGGGCCAACACTTCAACCCTAGGGTTCATAGGTAGGGATACATGTGATTGGCTCGGGTAAGAACATGCATTCATAGGATATTCTAACATTGATCAAAAGAGACATTTGAATCGCATGCAATATTACGCTGGATAAAATAAGTTTATAAACATTGGATGCTAGATGCCAAGAAGGTTAGGTTATCTCTTGCCTTGCTGCCGGGGCGTGTAGTAAGTCTCGTCGGGGTAGGTAGAGAGACCCTCGACTCCGGAATCTATCGATACCCAAAATAACACCAAGAACAAATAAATCACAAGAACACAAGGTGCAATGCTCAATCACATGATGACATGTCAAGTTGATGCAAAGATAACATCATTTAATCTATCTAACAAATTAAATGGAGTTCCAGATAATTAGTGCAATTATTTGGACACAACTCCATATGTATCTTAGTGACCACAATATTTATAATTTACCAAATTATTAGAGAAGTGGATCAAAATGCATGAACATGACATGAAATGGGTAGGATTTGTTATTCCGATCATTTTGGTACCTTATTTGTAATTTTCGGAGTACCGATGATTAAATAGCAAATTAAAATAATTAAAGGAATTTAATTATTTTAAACACATTATGAATAACATCAATAATTATTTATGATCATGATATGATATTAGCATGGTTTGATTGCATTTGAGAAGATGGTCAAATTGATATAACATTCACAAGATTTGACTTAACATTTATTAAGTTATGAAAAACTCAACTTAACACAGAGATAGCCGGAACTTCCGGTGATAGGGCCGGTAGTACCGGTTTAGCGGTACTTCCGATTCTAGTTCCGGTTGTGGTCAGAAACATCCAGTACCGAAAAGGGATGACCGGTACTTCCGGTGAAGTGCCCGGTAGTACCGGTTTAGCGGTACTACCAGTTCTACTTCCGGTTATAACCAGAAACTAACAGAGCCGAACCGGCACTAGGGGCAGTACTTCCGGGCCTACTTCCGGTATAGCGTTAGTACTGATGTAACTTCCGGTCAAGAATTTGAGCACGACCGCGGTGAGCGCGCAGGGTGACCGCGGAGATGGCGAGCACACGCACAGCACATTACGGCGAGGGGAGGGAAGAGAGGAGAGGAGGAGGCCTCCGGAGGATCGTGTGCTCACCAGGAGCACGGATCCGTGGACGGAGCGGCGCGGGGAGGTAGGGCGGCGACGACGGCGTGCTCGAACCGCGGTGGACGAAGGCGGGGAAGAACGGAGGCAATGGCAGCGATTCCGAGCGGCTCCGGCCGATTCCTTCGGCGGAGGGGCAGAGGAGGTCACGGCGGATCTTCTCCACCGCTTCGATTCGGAGAACGAGGCTCCAGGCGATGGTGACTTGGCGGCGGCTCCGGCGGGGCAGCATCGATCAGGGTGGAGCTATGGTTGGGGCCTCGATCCGGAAAAACGGGGAGAATAGAGAGAGGAGAGAGAGAGGGAGCAGGTGAGGGCCGTGGGCGGCCACTTAGCCCTAGGGACCACGGGAGCGTGCGGGAGCATGCGGCCATGGCGACAGTGCTCGCCACTGTCGCCACAGGGACGACGGCGACCCGGTACTTCCGGTCATTGGACCGGTAGTTCCGGTTAACCAAGTCAAAAACAGAAAAGGCTAAGTTATTTGGGCATTTTAGACAAGTCCGAATATTACAGAAAAAATCCAGGGTTGCTCTCCACAAGATAAGGATGCTCCCCATCATTTTCTTTTGAAAATTAGGGCAACCTAAGATGAGTTCAAAATAAGAGTTGATTTGGACCACAACTTAGGTTTGAAATTGAGAACAAAATTGAAGGTAAAGCCATTTGGTTCTTATTCAAAAGAGTAAACTTACGTACTTGTTGGACCATATGGCCACCTGTCGTGTTAAGGGTTGTACCACTTGGTGCATTTCATGGGTGAGAGGTTGGGGAAAGGTTTGGCTTCCCTCTCAAAATGTTTTCAATTGTTGTTGTCAACTTAACTTAGCAATATAACAGGATGCCATGATGCAAACAAAGAGATGCAAAAAGTGGAATAATTCTTCGTATTTTTCATTACCAAGTTGGGGCTGTTACATCAACTCCCTCTGAGAAAAGATGAACTTCAATCTCTTATGATCTGTATAGATCTCATAGCGATTACCCATAAGATAATGACGCCACGTCTTCAGAGCAAGAACAACGGCGGCTAGCTCGAGGTCATGGGTAGGGTAATTCTCTTCATGTGGTCGCAACTGCCGAGACAGGTACGACACGACTTTTCCTTCTTGCATCAAGACACAACCTAGTCCGAGGCGTGATGCATCGCAATACACCTCGAAGCTCTTGGTGATGTCGGGCATGATTAGGATTGGGGCTGAGGTTAACTTTTTCTTCAGTTCTTGAAAGGTATCTTCACACTTCTGGGTCCATTCGAACTTCTTGTCCTTTTTCATCAACTGGGTCATAGGTTTGGCTATGCTTGAGAAGTTTTCGACGAACTTGCGGTAATAACCCGCTAATCCGAGGAAACTTCGGATCTCTGTCACACTGGTGGGTGATTTCCAATCGACTATAGCTTGAATCTTTTCAGGGTCAACTGAAATTCCTCCTGCGGACAAAATATGCCCGAGAAATCCTACTTCCTTTAGCCAAAACTCGCACTTGCTGAATTTGGCATAGAGCTGATGTTTCCTGAGGGTCTCCAGTACTAGACGCAAATGCTCTGCATGCTCTTCTTTGGTCTTGGAGTAAATAAGGATATCATCGATGAAAACTACGACGAACTTGTCGAGGTAGTCCATGAAAATTTTATTCATGAGGTTCATGAAGTAGGCGGGGGCATTGGTCAGTCCAAAGGACATTACTGTGTACTCAAACTATCCGTAACAGGTGGTGAATGCAGTCTTGGGGATATCCTCTTCTCGGACCTTCAACTGATGGTATCCGGTACGAAGATTGATCTTGGAGAAGACTCGGGCTCCGTTCATTTGATCGAACAGATCCTCGATCTTTGGCAGATGGTACTTATTTTTGATAGTCACATCATTTAACTTGCGATAATCCACACACAATCGTGTGGTACAATCCCGCTTGTCCACGAAGATAATGGGTGAACCCCATGGTGATGCACTAGGATGGATCAGACCCTTGCTGAGCATATCTGCTAACTATTTCTTCAGATCGGCCAATTCTTCGGGATTCATCTGGTAGGGCCTCTGGGATATAGGAGCTTTCTCAGGAATAAGTTCGATCACAAACTCAATGTCCCGGTCCGGTGGCATTCCTGGCAATTCTTCAGGAAAAACATCTGGAAATCTGTGGACAACACGGATTTCATTTAGGCTTGGTTTGGCTATTCCTTCATGGCAACAGGCTTCGGCAGGTTTTTGAGTTGAGACATACTCTACTTCGGCTCCATCCTCAGTGGTGAGGGCGACAACACTTCTGGCACAGTCTATGCGACCTTGGTATTTGGCCAACCAGTTCATCCCAAGAATCACATCTATGCCTTGGGTCCCTAGAATGATCAGGTCGGCAAGAAACTTTTCTCCCTTGATCTCTATGGGGGTCTCGTTGAAGAACAGCTTGGTTTTTGCGGAGGATCCCGGGGTTTGTATTATCATAGGTTTTGGCAGTAGACTCCCAACTAAACCCCCCTTAGAAACAAACTCTACCGTAACGAAGGAGTGTGTGGCACCGGAATCGAACAGAACAGTTGCAGGTACAGAGTTGACAAGGAACGTACCCAGCACAACATCTGGTGCCTCCTGGGCTTCTTCAGCGTTAATGTGGTTCAGACGTCCCTTTGCGACAACAGCATTTCCTCGGGGTGCAGCATTCCTTCCATTGCCTCCACGACCTTGACCACGGTTTGGAACTGGCTGATGACTCCCAAGTGCAGGAGATCAATTGTAGTACCTTTCAATGAGAAAAGGTTGTCGAACCCACGAGGAGCTGAAGGTATTGGTTAGAAAGAAGGATAAATAAAACAATAAAAGATGCAAGTGTTTTTGGGATTTTTGGTTGTATAAATGCAAAAGAATAAAAATGCTTAAAATAAATAGTAGCAAGTAGAAAGCTCTCAAAGAGAGAGAAAGCCCAATCCTCTATGTGGCTGGAGGACAAGCTCAAGTGATGTGTGTCTTATATGTGGAAAACGTTCCCGAGGGCGGCATGGATATCACTAGGCATAGAGATTTATTAAAAAACACGTTGCATATCTTGTCAAGTTTTAATCTTCTTGGGGCGGAGCCATAACTAGGCATAGCTAAATAATTAAACTACAACCCCTTATGATGGATCATGTGGCCAATTTAATGACTTGCACAAGAATTATTAAGACATAAAGTCCCACCATAGCATTACACTCTAAGGTCCCGGACACTACTACCCACATAATATAACTGCATGACTCTGTCTTGGGCTTAGTTGTCCTCCCAAGTTTTCCTCAATTCATTACACTACGTTGTTCTCCTATGAGCCCTTTAAAGGTGAAGTGTTGTGCAGTCGACGTTCGCACAACACCATCATAGAATCACATAAAAGATAAACTCTTGACAAAATACCAACACATGTTATATATAAATCATTGCCAATTCATCCTATGCCCTCAGGAACATATGGGAACTACTCACAACGTGCAAACATGATCATAATTAGTGGCATAAAGGGTACAACACAATCTGAAATAAATACTTAACCACCAAATAATGACAAGTACCAATCACAAACATGAATAGGAGCACTAGCCAATGATATGGGGTATAGCAACTCTCAAACTATGAGGGGAACGGAGTGGATCACGAAGATGGTGATGGAGATGGTGCTGGTGATGGTGATGACGGTGATGTAGAGGCCTCCTCCCACGCCAAGGAGGAGAGGTGATGATGATGGCGGCGATTTCCCCCCTCTCCGGAGCAGCAGGAGCTCCGCTGCCGCCACGGCCTCAGATAATTCGGGGAAATTAGGGCGTCCCTTTTCGGCGAAGACGAAGGTGTTGGTAAAAAGCCCCACACGAGGAGGTGCTCGAGGGCCTACTTGGTGGGTCCCACATGGCCAGGTACATGGGCCGCGTGGGCCCACCCCATTTGGCCCTCGTGGCCCTCCTGTCTTCGGTCTTCTTTCCTCCACCCTTCTCTTGATGAAAAACTGGCATGGTATTTTCCTTTAATTATTTGAGTCCGCGAAACTCCTGAAACAATAAAAACAAGAAAAGGGGGGTATTCTGCCTCCCAGATGTTAAATGCCAAAAATAGGGAATTTTTATGAAAGTCCCATAAATCATCTAAAACATGCAAAACATCGATATAACAATGCAAATAACATACCAATATGATAATATAAGATATAAAAATGATGATATAAAATGCACGTATCAACTCCCCCAAGCTTAAACCTTTACCCGTCCTCGAGTAAATAAGGACATAGATCATTATATGCATCGATGGACTTATGGTTGATAAATAAATACGAGCATTGTATTATCATCATACTCAGTTGCAATGTAAGATTGATGAATTAAAACTCATACACGTGAGGGCAACATAAGTAGAAGCTCTAGCAATCACTCTTACTTTTGAAAGCAAATAACCATTGTATGTTGGACAACTGAATCATATTCCTTTTCCTATGCTTTTGCTCTTTATGGCAACCATTGTAAGTTAAATGTGAAAGCAAATATGAGTAGTGGCCTTGATAAAGTAAAGGTTAGATGTCTCATGCCCCTTGAATACAAGTACCTACACCATGATTACTCAACTTGGGAAACAGAGCAAGTTTAAGTTATCTATCATTGTAAGTAATAATGGTATTATCAAGAGTCTTAAATGGGGTACCTCTTGTCCCATGATATGGATCAAGCCCACATCACAACAACAAGACAAACAAACATAATGACCAACCTCAACACCCTTTTTATTTACCAATTGATATAGCTTTTTATTGCAGGGTGTATCACAGGAAGTTCAAAACAGCATGTAAGTAAATTTCCACCATGAATGATGCATGGCTTAGATTAGCGGCCCAAGTTTCTCTCTACCATTTATACAAACTCATTTAAACTTGCTCTATTTCCACATTATTTCATCATGATAGGCATCCCTAAACAAAAGTACATGATATCAACCAAATAAATGATGGAACATGTTGAAAGCTTTGCATGTGACAGCACATATGGGCTAACTCCCAACCTTAAACATTTATCAAGCCACTATCATCATAATACTAGTCACAATGTTTCATGCTTATTGTTTGATATTTTGATGATATGATTCTACAGTTGTCCAACATACTTAAGTTAATCAAGTCCAAGGTAAGATGTGATTGAAACCTCTAAATATGCCACGCTCATTTGCATGAGTGTTACCCATAAATCTCCAAAACAAGAGAACCATGGATGACACCATACTTTAATATTCATTGATAAACCACAAGACAGGGATACATGATAATCCTCTATGAGCTCACACAAACTTAAACGGAATTGATAACTAGCCGATAAAAGCAAAACACACCTCAACTAGATAGATAAAAGAGTCTAATAAAGAGAAAGACTAGGTGGAACTCCCCCAAGCTTGACGTTCTGCCCGACTCTCCTTTGGTGCAGCTTCCTCCTTCTCGTATTCTTCCTCCCATTCAGCCATCTTCCATGGGAAGGGTCTTCCATCATGGAAAGATGTAGGTGGATTATTATACCTGAGGGTGGCAGCCGCTGCAATCTTCTTGAAGCGTTCTTCATACTCGCAGTTCTGGTTTTCTACATCCCACATGAAACACTGGATCTTCTCTAACTTGTCGATGACGTACTTGTACCTATCTTCCAGATCTTCAAGTCTCTCCTTGTACTCTTCAACCTTCTTCTCCAACTCCAGGTTCATGAAGTGATGAGCATCAAGGCTGCGGTAAACCACAGTCCCATACCTGAAGGTCTTGTCTTCCAACTCGCCCAGTCTTTCCTCCACGGTACCGGTGGTCTTGGGAGTCTTCACCTCCTCCACGAGCATCACCCCTTCCTTGAAGCACACGGTCTTCTGAGGCGCCATAACGGAGTTGAGGTAGTGGTTCACGACACCCTCCTTGGGAGAGCTCTCCCCCTCAAGATTAGATTCGGAGCAAGACATGGCTAAAACCTGGCAGACAGAAATAGCAAGAAACAAAGATCGCTCGAGGATGCTCGGTGCGAGATTAGATCGTCAGAGAGGGGTATATATTGAGGGTTTTTAGGTCAAGACGGAGCATCGGGATCGAAAACGAGGCGAAAAGGGTCTCCGAGGTGGAAAAGGAGTGGTCCCACGCGGCCTCTGTACTTGGTCGCGTGGGGCCCCCTCTTTCCTCCCTCGGGACTCCGTTTCATCAAGTTTTCTTTCCCCACTCTTTTATTTCCATAAAATATGACTTCCATAAGATTTCATGTAATTCCGAGAAACTTTCCAAGACAAAAGTTACCTTTTATTGATTTGGAGTTGCTGAAACTGCTCGACCCCCTTTTATTATTTCTTCCGGTGTTTGTAAATTCAATGTTTCCAACGTTCCAACGAAGCTTTTTCCTGCAATATAATGTTTAAGACGTTGTCCATTGACCACATGAGGTTTACCTTTCATATCACCGTAAAGACGGATAGCTCCTGAACGGTACACCTCCTGTATAACAAATGGTCCCTGCCATTTCGAGGCTAGCTTCCCTGCAGAAAACTTGAAACGAGAGTTGTATAATAAAACTTGATCTCCTACTTTGAATTCTTTTCTCTTAATCTTCTTGTCATGCCAAATCTTAACTTTCTCTTTAAACATTTTAACATTTTCATAAGCTTCATTCCTCCATTCATCTAGTAGGTTTAAATCAAGGATTCTTTTCTCTCCTGCAGTCTTAAAGTCAAAGTTCAATTGTTTAATAGCCCATTTAGCTTTATGTTCTAATTCAACAGGTAAATGACAAGCTTTCCCATAGACCATTTTGTAAGGAGACATTCCCATATGATTTTTAAATGCAGTTCTATAAGCCCATAATGCATCATTAATTTTAAGTGGCCAGTCAGACCTAGACTTATTCACTGTCTTTTCCAAAGTGAGTTTAATTTCCCTATTACTTAATTCAACCTGTCCACTTGTTTGAGGGTGATAAGGAGATGCAATTCTATGGTTAACATCATATTTTGCCAAAGCTTTCCTAAAAACACCATGTATAAAATGAGAGCCACCATCAGTAATTAAAAACCTAGGAACACCAAACCTTGGGAAAATGATGTCCTTAAGCATCTTCATTGATGTGGCATGATCTGCACTTTTGGTTGGAATTGCCTCCACCCACTTTGTAACATAGTCAACTGCAACCAAAATGTGAGTATGCTTTGTCTTTGAAGCTGGGAAAGGTCCCATAAAATCAAAACCCCACACATCAAATGGTTCAAGTGGTAGAGAATAATTCATAGGCATTTCATTTCTCCTACCAATGTTTCCAACTCTTTGACATTTATCACAAGATTTAACATATTCATGGCAATCTTTAAATAAAGTAGGCCAATAGAAACCAGATTGTAATACCTTTGCTGTTGTGCGATCTCCTGCATGATGCCCTCCATATGGACTATCATGACAATCTCTTATTATAGCCTGTTGTTCATGCTCAGGTATACAACGTCTAATAATACCATCTACACTTTTCTTATAGAGGAAAGGATCATCCCAAAAATAATGTCTAAGATCATAAAAGAATCTCTTTCTTTGTTGATAAGTAAAGTGTGGAGGTAATACTTTTCCAACAATAAAATTTGCATAATTAGCAAACCAAGGAGAAGCAGCCTTAATACTGGAAACATTAACATTTGCAAGTTGTTCATTAACAAAGCTATCATTAATAGGAATAGGATCATCAGGTATATTTTCCATTCTAGAGAGATGATCAGCTACTTGGTTATCTTCTCCTTTCCTATCAACAATGTGTAAATCAAATTCTTGCAAAAGAAGTACCCATCTTATCAATCTAGGCTTAGCATCTTTCTTGTTCATCAAGTATTTAATAGCAGAATGATCAGTATGAATTGTGACTTTGGAATCAGTGATATAAGGTCTAAACTTGTCACAAGCAAATAGTACTGCTAAAAATTCTTTTTCAGTTGTAGCATAATTTCTTTGGGCAGCATCAAGTGTTCTACTAGCATAATAAATAACATTCAGTTTCTTATCAACCCGTTGACCCAAAACAGCCCCAACAGCATAATCACTAGCATCACATATAATTTCAAAGGGCAATTTCCAATCAGGAGGTTGAATCATAGGAGCAGTTATTAAAGCATTCTTCAAAATATTAAAAGATTCAATGCAATCATCATTAAAAGAGAAAGGAACGTCCTTTTGCAAAAGATTGGTTAGAGGCTTTGATATTTTGGAGAAGTCCTTAATAAACCTACGGTAAAAACCTGCATGCCCAAGAAAACTTCTTATACCTTTTATATCCTTTGGGTATGGTAGCTTCTCAATAGCTTCTATCTTGGCTGGATCAACTTCTATTCCATTTCCAGAAATCTTATGTCCTAGAACAATTCCTTCGGTAACCATGAAGTGACACTTCTCCCAATAGAGAACTAGATGTTGATCCTCACAACGCTGCAAAACTTTGTTAAGATTGAACAAGCAATTATCGAAAGAAGTACCATACACAGAAAAATCATCCATAAAGACTTCCATTATCTTCTCAATGTAATCTACAAATATAGCATTCATGCATCTTTGAAAAGTAGCAGGAGCATTGCATAAACCGAATGGCATTCTTCTATAAGCAAAAGTACCAAATGGGCAAGTAAAAGTGGTCTTTTCTTGATCGTCCTTATGGACAGGAATTTGCGAGAAACCTGAATAACCATGTAGATAACAAATGTGAGAGTGTTTAGATAACCTTTCTAACATTTGATCAATAAATGTCAATGGGTAATGATCTTTTCTAGTTGCTTTGTTTAATTTCCTGTAATCAATGCACATCCTATAACCAACAACAGTACGTTGAGCCACAAGTTCATTCTCATCATTTGGAACTACAGTCATTCCACCCTTTTTAGGAACACAATGGACAGAACTAACCCACTTGCTATCAGCTATAGGATAAATGATACCAGCTTCCATGAGTCTTATTACCTCTTTTCTTACCACTTCTTTCATTTTTGGATGGAGACGGCGTTGATAATCAACAACAGGTTTTGCATCTTCTTCCAAATTAATTTTATGCATACATAGAGCTGGGCTTATACCTTTAAGATCATCAAGAGAGTATCCAATAGCTGGTCGATGAGCTTTTAATACATCAAGTAGTTTCTCTTCTTCTTCAGCTGAAAGGCTAGCACTAATAATGACAGGATATATATTCTTATCATCTAAATATGCATATTTCAAATTGTCAGGCAAAGGTTTTAATTCAAAACTAGGATCCCCTTTAGGTGGTGGTAACACTCCTAAATTATCAGGTGGAATATGCAACTGTAACTGTGGTGGTTGCTGCCATAGTATTTGTTCTAGAGCCTCTTTTTCCTCATCATTAAATGGTTCATCTTGATTAAGCATATAACGTTCTACAACATCTGTTGAAGCTACAGCTATAGAAGCAAGAGTTTCAATTATATCTTCAGAAATTGGCTCTTTCACAACATGTTTATCAGCAAATTTGGAAAAATTGAACTCAAGTCTTTCACTATCACATTTAATAAACACTTTCTCTTTAAGCAAATTAATTTCAGCCCCAGCAGTACCCAAGAAAGGTCTACCAAAAATGATAGGACAAAAAGAATCTTGAGGGCAACCAAGCACAATAAAATCAGTAGGATATTTAATTTTACCAACTAGAACTTCAATATCTCTAACAATTCCAAAAGGACAGATATATTCTTTATTAGCAAGTTGAATTGTCATACCTGTCCCTTCCATAACAATAGGATCAATATCAGGCTTGATTTCAAGATAGAGAGAATATGGAATGACACTAATGCTTGACCCAATATCACATAGACCATGATAACTTGAAGTCCCTATAGAGCATGAGATTATAGGTTTTCCCACCTTGGTCGAATTACCTCTGATAATTTTAGTAGCATCTTCACATAGATAGACATCAACAGGATCGTCTTCATTTAATTGTTTGATAACAGAAATTTGAGTATTGACTTCCACCTGTTCATATGGCTTAGGACATTTCCTTTTACTCTTGTTAGTAACAGTAGTAAGCAAATTTTTCTTAACTTGGTTTGGATATGGGGGTGGCTCAACATACTCCTCAATTCTCACAGATGACACTGGCTCTATCTGTTTAATAACTTTAGGAATAACAATAGACTGTTTAACAGGTTCAACATAAGTTTCAATCCACTTTTAGGAATACAGACATGCTCAGCAAAAGATTTAGCTATTTCAAGTATAACATAAAGATCAAGATTAAATGTATCACTCATATTTTTAAACAAGATAGAAGTAGAGAAGGTCTCCACACATGAATATCCATAATCAAAATAAGGTTTATTACCTTTATCAAGTTCCCAGTTTCCAGTATTTTCAGAAATAGTTTCCAACAGATTCCATGCTTCTTCTTCAGTATTATTTGTAAAACTACCACCAGATGAATTGTCCAAAATTTCCTTATGCTTCATAGGTAGCCTCACATAAAAGTTTATCAATATAAGTTTCTTTGTAAGATCATGACAAGGATTCTCATGAAGGAGTGCCTTCAGTCTCCCCCAAGCTTGAGTAATACTCTCTCCCAGATGTGGCCAGAAATTAAATATATAGCAGCAACTCTCATAAGCTCTCTAGGAGTAAATATATAGCAGCAACTCTCATAAGCTTCTCTAGGAGTAAAATATTTAAGAAAGAAAATCTTCCTCAATACACTCCATTCAGTAGTGGCTCCTTCATCCAAAGACCTGAACCAAATACGAGCATTACCAGATAAAGACATAAATAATAACATCCTTTTCACGTAGTCCTCAGAAATACCAGGGATCCTGAAGAAGCCACATATCTCTTCAATCATTTCAATGTGTTCACGTGCAGTCTTAGTTCCATCTCCTGAAAATACATTCTTCATAACTCTTTCAACATGCCCAGTGGGAATTTTAAATCCCACTTCAGGTATCTTAGACACAGCAGTTTCAACCACTTTAGCAGTAGTGGTATAAGCACTTTCAAAAAGAGTAAGGTACAGCGAGGGACGATTCTTAAGTGCCATAGTAGCAATGAGATAAAACAGCAAATATAATTCAGATTTCAAGTTTCCTTACCAAACTTCTTACCAATAGCGCTACGCTCCCCGGCAACAGCGCCAGAAAAGTATCTTGATGACTCCCAAGTGCAGGAGATCAATTGTAGTACCTTTCAATGAGAAAAGGTTGACGAACCCACGAGGAGCTGAAGGTATTGGTTAGAAAGAATGATAAATAAAACAATAAAAGATGCAAGTGTTTTTGGGATTTTTGGTTGTATAAATGCAAAAGAATAAAAATGCTTAAAATAAATAGTAGCAAGTAGAAAGCTCTCAAAGAGAGAGAAAGCCCAATCCTCTATGTGGCTGGAGGACAAGCTCAAGTGATGTGTGTCTTATATGTGGAAAACGTTCCCGAGGGCGGCATGGATATCACTAGGCATAGAGATTTATTAAACAACATGTTGCATATCTTGTCAAGTTTTAATCTTCTTGGGGCGGAGCCATAACTAGGCATAGCTAAATAATTACACTACAACCCCTTATGATGGATCATGTGGCCAATTTAATGACTTGCACAAGAATTATTAAGACATAAAGTCCCACCATATCATTACACTCTAAGGTCCCGGACACTACTACCCACATAATATAACTGCATGACTCTGTCTTGGGCTTAGTTGTCCTCCCAAGTCTTCCTCAATTCATTACACTACGTTGTTCTCCTATGAGCCCTTTAAAGGTGAAGTGTTGTGCAGTCGACGTTCGCACAACACCATCATAGAATCACATAAAAGATAAACTCTTGACAAAATACTAACAGATGTTATATATAAATCATTGCCAATTCATCATGTGCCCTCAGGAACATATGGGAACTACTCACAACGTGCAAACATGATCATAACCAGTGACATAAAGGGTACAACACAATCTGAAATAAATACTTCACCACCAAATAATGACAAGTACCCAATCACAAACATGAATAGGAGCACTAGCCAATGATCTAGGGTATAGCAACTCTCAAACTATGAGGGGAACGGAGTGGATCACGGAGATGGTGATGGAGATGGTGCTGGTGATGGTGATGACGGTGATGTAGAGGCCTCCTCCCACACCAAGGAGGAGAGGTGATGATGATGGCGGCGATTTCCCCCCTCTCCAGAGCTCCGGAGCAGCAAGATCTGACCCCCTTCGGAGAGAGTCAGGAGCTCCGCCGCCGCCACGGCCTCAGATAATTCGGGGAAAATTAGGGCGTCCCTTTTCGGCGAAGACGAAGGTGTTGGTAGAAAGCCCCACGCGGCCAGGTACATGGGCCGTGTGGGCCCACCCCATTTGGCCCTCGTGGCCCTCCTGTCTTCGGTCTTCTTTCCTCCACCCTTCTCCTGATGAAAAACGGGCGTGGTATTTTTCCTTTAATTATTTGAGTCCGCGAAACTCCTGAAACAATAAAAACAAGAAAAGGGGGGTATTCTGCCTCCCAGATGTTAAATGCCAAAAATAGGGACTTTGTATGAAAGTCCCATAAATCATCTAAAACATGCAAAACATCGATATAACAATGCAAATAACATACCAATATGATAATATAAGATATAAAAATGATGATATAAAATGCACGTATCACTGGCGCATTGGGGCGCGGAGCAGCATTCTTTGGATTGGGGCATTCTTTAGAGTAGTGTCCTCTGACTCCACACTCGAAGCAGACAACATTGGGACGGTTTGCATTGTTGTTGGTGTTGTTGTTGCCTCCAGGACGGTAATTGACATTGGGACGATTAGGATTATTGGGGCGTGGGACAGGAACAGGTGCCCTTAAAGGTGGGGGTGCAGGCTTGAAGTTTGGTGGGTAAGTGCGGGTCTTCTGGCTGCTAGAGCCTCTGTAACATCCCAAAACTTTGGAATGTTATAAAAATCACAAATTTCTAAAACTTTTGTTATTAGATAAATGAAAGCCTCCAAATATGAAGAAAAACTTTTATAAAGATATTTTGACATCTTCAAAGATATTTTCTTTAAGTATTCTTTTGACCTCCTATTTTCAAGTTTTTAAAGGCCTTTGGAAAAAAATATTTATTTGGGTATTTTATAAACTCTCAAATTTTTGGGCATAAAAAGTTAAAGAAGAATTGTTTTTATAAAATGATTTTCCTAAATTATTTTAGTATGAAAATAAGTGTATCATTTATAACTTTGATGATATTACTTATGTTATTTTCTGGATTTTATTTGTTATAAAAATGATATTGTAAAACCCTATTTTATCGAATACCATAAAGGTGTCAAATAGGCCTTTTATGATTTATTTGAATTTATTTCAAACTGAAATATTTTGGAAAAGGTTACAAAGTATTCAAATGATTATTTTGGTTTTTACAAATTATTTGACTGATTTGGAGGCCTAAATCAAAATCTATAAAAGAAAAGAGAAAAGGAAAAAAAGAGAAGAAAAAAAAAAAAAGTGAACCGAACCAACTTGGGCCGGCCCAGACAGGAGGCAGCCACCACAGCCCACTTCCTTTTTGCCCTATTTTTTTTCTTGTGGGCGGAATTTGCAAGCCCATTAGGTCCCGACGACCGAGTCGGTCATCTTCTCCTGGAATACGAACAGAAGCTGCACGTACGTTACAGCTCCATGGCTTCTCCCCTTCTCCCTTTGATTCCAGGCAGTGTACTCCATCAAATTCAGTTCCGTTCATTGCCTATACGGAGGCCTCGACCACCTCCTCCGTTTCCCTTTGGTCTCCCCTCCGATTACGCCGCCAGTCCAGCGAATTTGGTCGCCGGAGGTTCTGCCTCGCCCACCGCCCTTTCTTCACCTTCTCCGGCCACGGTAGCCGACCGTACCGCCTCCTTTGGTCTCCTCGTCATCCTCGTGTCGTGGACATCACCTTTGACGCCTCCTTTGATTTTTCTTGCAGCTCAATCAAGCAGATCGAGCTCGACCGAAGCACGAGCCGGTGAGAGCACGACTCCGGCCGCACCCTGCTGCGCTATCCAGGACGAGTATCGACTACGTCGCAACCCCCTATCGTCTTAGCCTCGCTGTGACGCACCTCGTCTTCAACCCTCCGAAGCCTAGAGACCACTGAAGCAACGAGCACTGCGACGACCGAGGCCACGTCTCTTTCTCTTCTCGGCACTAGCACGTACAGGAACACACGTATATTACACACATGGCTCCACTTCTTCTCTTTCCTGATTCACTCAATCTATTCTTCATCCATTGCCTTCCCCTTCATCAACACGAATAAGTTCATAATTATGTGATTGTTCCATTCAGCAGGGAATTATTTTCCAGTTTGATGTCTTGTTTGTCCGATCCCACGTTTGTGAACCGATGCCACGTTGGACATTCTCTCTTGATCTCCTTCTTCAGGCCGTATAAAGACACTCATCGAGTCGCTGCGTGCCATGTGCTCTTCCTCCCTAATTTTGCTGCATAAAGTTTCTCCAGAAAAGATCTCTACGTGCCCGTGCCATCGACGTGCGTATTTAGATCTTGGTGAGTTCATCGGGTCGGTACGTCACGTACGCTCAACTTTCTTCAATTACTTTTACAAGTGTGCTCTCTTAATTGCCGCCTACCTCCAGGACATGGCCGTGCTTCAATATCAAGTTGTTGTCTACACGAACTTCTAACCATGCCATCCGATATCGACATAGGTATGCCATGGTCAAATTGAACATGTTTTAATGAGTTTTGTTCGCGTCACTACGTGCCACTAATCTTCCTCTATCATTTCTGTTCAGAAATATTTTCTCGAGGAGCCCTCTACAAACCGTATAAAATATGCCAACGTCAGCCCCAAAATCGAGTTCATCGCCGTATCTTGTTCTCCATGGTGTCCACCTCGTTAATTCCTCACACCAGAGGAGTCTCCTCGTCTGCAAGGACATTCATTCCTTTTGGGTGAGCCACCTCGTTCTCATACCGACCACATGGAAAACCCCCAAACCCAAATACATTGATTCTTTTTACATATTGAATCATGTATTAAAACTTGGACCATCAACCTTGTTATCTTTGTTGCTATCCTTGTTTGTCCTCATGTTTGTTTTACTTGAATGTTGTATTGTTGTTGATTGTTGTTTCTTTGCAATGTTTAGATCGAACGGAGAGCAACGTTCTACGTCGAAAGAGTATGTGAGCAACGACTAGTTTCAAAGGCAAGTGTATACACAAGCTCATGAAGGACCTATTATTTTCTTAATTGCATTATAGATTATTTTAGTAGTATGCATGATAGGTTTACTATTGTTTTAATTATGCTATGCAAGCCTGTTAGATCTTTCTTGTTGACTAGGTACCTACATTAATTTAGTAGAAATGCTTGCTGCAATTGTGAAGATTTTGATGTAGTAAGTTAAGTGAAAACTCTACTAAATAAATGAATCACCTGGGTGGATTTGGTTTGTTGAGGTGTGCGAAGTTGAGTGGCTACTCAGGGCCATTTTCTTGTGGTCTAACCTGAGTATGTGCACTTGTGGATGGCCACCCAGGGTATTGAGATTCAATGTCACTCCATGTTTAGTTGCTTCCAGTGCAGCCACTAGTCATATGGGCTCTGTCTTGATTAAGTAAGTTGAGTGGACCTGACCGGACGAACAAGCAGATGTAGGGGATGTAGGTTGGTATTGTTCGGACATGTGTATGGGAAAGCTCTTCTGAAAGATCTCGTCTTGGTCTTCTCCTTTCCTTTCACTAAATGAGGGTTAAGGATGGAATGGGTTGATCGAGTCTAGTGGGGAAAGTGCCACAAACTCTCGAGAGTAATAAAACTATGATCATAGCCGTGTCCCCGGTTACGGACAATGTTGAGTAGCTAAGCAAGGAAGTTGTCGGAGGATCTCTTCATTCCAATTTCATAATAAAATTTGATGGGTGAACACGGGTATATGAGACCTTGGATGCGTTCCATGGGAGTGTCTCATAATCTTTTGAGAAAGAAATGTTTTATGAAAAGTAGGACAAAATTTGCTTTACGCAATAGCCTTGAACTCCACCAGCCAGATAAGCATGTAGTATTAGTCTTGCCATTTTATAATCCACCATAGTATTCACTTGCCGGCCTGTTACAAGGTATTGACCCAAATTCCCTGGGCTGCAACGTTAATGTTGCAGGTTTTTTTTTACGATGACGAGTGAGGACGTCTACCTTTTCGAGCTTGCAACCAACATGTATGCCAGTGGCACATGAAGATGATGAAGCTCTCTGTGCTACTTATGTTTCCGCTGTCAAACTTTACATTCACGCTAGCCTTTGGCTATGCAAATTGTAAAGAATATTTTATTTATGGATCTCGCGTTGTAATAATATTTGACATTGATGCATGATATTACATCTTTTGTGAGTTGCTATCCATACTCGATCCAGGGAATAGCATATTTCACAATGTGGCCTTGCTTTTCTAAGCGAGGGCGCCACAAGATGGTATCAGAGCGTAATGTTGCCTGTAGGTTCGAAAACCCTAGGGTTGGATTAGAAATAAGAATGACCATAGGAACAAAAGTTATTTTCTTCTTGTCCAAATCTTTCCTAATATCCTTCTTGTAACTTCCTCACCTAATTGCTTTCTAAGTTATCTTATCTTATTTATAGATGACCATAACTCAGAAATGTTTCCGAAGACGTTGAAGATCAATGTGACAATTAAGCCATCAAGCACCTTTATCGAAGACTTCAAATTTTGACTTCACAACATCTAGAAGTACCTCGACGAACTCAAAGAAATAGAAGAGAATCTTGAAGCATTGAAGGAAGAGATAGACTAGACCACCATTTTATTAGAATAACATTATCGTAATATCATATTGACTTACCAAATTGTGGTATGGCAGTACTATCGTGTCTATTTTGAAAAACCTTGTTGTGTTTGTTTGTTTGTTATCCAAACTATAATTTCGAAAATTAAGTAGGAGGAGTTATTTTTATCTCTATTGGTTGTTTTACTGTTGATTGATGCTTGCTAGATGTTGCTTGTAAGATGTTTTGCCTTTATCTGCTATGTGTGGGTAGGAATCCTTCTCTTAGATCTTTCTATCTCTACTCATCAATGCTAAACCAAAACCATACGTCTCACCCACATACCAACCGGGACGAAAATGATAGCCACCTTGAGATGCCTTATGCAATGCAGCTACTGATGAAAGCTCAGACTCAGTGACTCAAGCGTTGAGGAATTTTTTTCTGTAAGAAGAAGTAGGATGTGGGTTAGAAACTAAAGAGGTAGAGTGATGTAAAAATCCTATTGTACCAGCAACAAGAAGAAGAACTGCTGAAGGAGAAGATGCTGGCGAACCGGCATTGTATAGTAGTACTTCTCTTATATCCTTCTATCTCTACACGTCCATGCTAAGCCCATCCAAGCCAATCAAATGCCTCACCAATAGGCCAACCACAATGAACGATTGATGGTACAATGAGTGATGAAAATCCAATCTCACAGATTTCGTTGAAGACCCGAAGACTAGCCAACAACAAAACCAAGGAGGAGAAGCAATGAAGAATCTCCAAGATGTGAAGTGACGATGTATAGGAATTTTTGCGGTACCCAATAGTTGGAAGAATCGATAGTCTAGTTTAGGCTGTCTTGCAGATTGGAAACTTTCTGTTGGACAAGTGAGGATGACCGAGTGTTAGAATACGAGACTCACCAGACCAAGTGCAAGGTGATGATTGAGTGCGTCGTGGATTGGCCCCCATGACTACTACTCATATCATTCATTTTTGTTATGCGGAATGATAAGTCTTGAGTGACATACCTATGAGAGAGCCGACGATGAAAAGCCTAAACCATAGGATGGTAATAAATATTATACCCTTAACTTAAGGCAAGTGCTGCCAAGGCGTATAAAATACGGCGAGGATAAAGCTCAGCTCTCGTGAAGAAGAAGGAATTCTGCAAATGAAAGTTTTTGCCTACCATGAGAGTTTCGTTAGAAATGGCGGAGTGTTTGCATTGATGGAAGTCAACCATGAAGACAAAGTCTGCCAAGGACACGACATTAACAGATTTTCAGATATTGTAATGAGACACACTCATCTTGACTTTCTAACTTACCCAAAAGAGCGACCCTTCAGTGTCAAAAGTACTTCAACAACCCTTTTATGCGGTTCACAGCTCTACCGTGAAGGAAAATTCAATTCCAACCCAGTGGGGGAGGATTATGTTTCCAAGTATGTGAATAGACACCCACCTGTTGGAAACAAGGATTCACATTCCAGGACTTTAAGATAGTATGCAAGGTTCAAGAAGTCACTAAATCATTATGAGGAGATGGTACATGTTATATATTGGATATAAGGATGATGAAGCACAGTCTCAAACAGTTGAAGTGTTTGTTCAACCTAGTATGACCTCCTCACATGCTGGATGATCCCCTAACCTGAAATCTTGTTTTCAAGACTGCCAACAAAAGTTTCTTTTAAGGGTGGTAGCCCACCCAGTTGCATGTGCAACCAATTATGCCAAACCCATCTTTCTTTCTAGCCTCTTCGAATCTCGGGGACGAGATTCCTTTTAAGGGTGGTAGGTTTGTAACATCCCAAAACTTTGGAATGTTATAAAAATCACAAATTTCTAAAACTTTTGTTATTAGATAAATGAAAGCCTCCAAATATGAAGAAAAACTTTTATAAAAGATATTTTTGACATCTTCAAAGATATTTTCTTTTAAGTATTCTTTTGACCTCCTATTTTCAAGTTTTAAAGCCTTTGGAAATAAAATATTTATTTGGGTATTTTATAAACTCTCAAATTTTTTGGGCATAAAAAGTTAAAGAAGAATTGTTTTATAAAATGATTTTCCTAAATTATTTTAGTATGAAAATAAGTGTATCATTTATAAATTTGAATGATATTACTTATGTTATTTTCTGGATTTTATTTGTTATAAAAATGATATTGTAAAACCCTATTTTATCGAATACCATAAAGGTGTCAAATAGGCCTTTATGATTTATTTGAATTTATTTCAAACTGAAATATTTTGGAAAAGGTTAGAAAGTATTCAAAATGATTATTTTGGTTTTTACAAATTTATTTGACTTGATTTGGAGGCCTAAATCAAAATCTATAAAAGAAAAGAGAAAAGGAAAAAAAGAGAAGAACAAAAAAAAAAGTGGAACCGAACCCAACTTGGGCCGGCCCAGACAGGAGGCAGCCACCACAGCCCACTTCCTTTTTGCCCTATTTTTTTCTTGTGGGCGGAATTTGCAAGCCCATTAGGTCCCGACGACCGAGTCGGTCATCTTCTCCTGGAATACGAACAGAAGCTGCACGTACGTTACAGCTCCATGGCTTCTCCCCTTCTCCCTTTGATTCCAGGCAGTGTACTCCATCAAATTCAGTTCCGTTCATTGCTATACGGAGGCCTCGACCACCTCCTCCGTTTCCCTTTGGTCTCCCCTCCGATTACGCCGCCAGTCCAGCGAATTTGGTCGCCGGAGTTCTGCCTCGCCACCGCCTTTCTTCACCTTCTCCGGCCACGGTAGCCGACCTTACCGCCTCCTTTTGGTCTCCTCGTCATCCTCGTGTGCGTGGACATCACCTTGACGCCTCCTTTGATTTTTCTGCAGCTCAATCAAGCAGATCGAGCTCGACCTAAGCACGAGCCGGTGAGAGCCACGACTCCGGCCGCACCCTGCTGCCGCTATCCCAGGACGAGATCGACTACGTCGCAACCCCCATCGTCTTAGCCTCGCTGTGACGCACCTCGTCTTCAACCCTCCGAAGCCTAGAGACCACTGAAGCAACGAGCACGTCGACGACCGAGGCCACTTCTCTTCTCGTGCACTAGCACGTACAGAACACACGTATATTACACACATGGCTCCACTTCTTCTCCTTCCGATTCCACTCAATCTATTCATCCATTGCCTTCCCCTTCAACACGAAATAAGTTCATAATTATGTGATTGTTCCATTCAGGGAATTATTTTTCCAGTTTGATGTCTTGTTTGTCCGATCCCACGTTGTGAACCGAATGCCACCGTTGGACATTCATCTCTTGATCTCCTTCTTCAGGCCGTATAAAGACAACTCAATCGCGTCGCTGCGTGCCATTTGCTCTCCTCCCTAATTTTTGTTCATAAAGTTTCTCCAGAAAAGATCTCTACTGCCCGTGCCATCGACGTTCTTATTTTAGATCTTGGTGAGTTCATCGGGTCGGTACGTCACGTACGCTCAACTTTTCTTCAATTACTTTTACAAGTGTGCTCTCTTAATTGCCGCCTACCTCCAGGACATGGCCGTGCTTCAATATCAAGTTGTTGTCTACACGAACTTCTAACCATGCCATCCGATATCGACATAGGTATGCCATGGTCAAATTGAACATGTTTTAATGAGTTTTGTTCGCGTCACTACGTGCCACTAATCTTCCTCTATCATTTCTGTTTAGAAATATTTTCTCGAGGAGCCCTCTACAAACCGTATAAAATATGCCAACGTCAGCCCCAAAATCGAGTTCATCGCCGTATCTTGTTCTCCATGGTGTCCACCTCGTTAATTCCTCACACCAGAGGAGTCTCCTCGTCTGCAAGGACATTCATTCCTTTTGGGTGAGCCACCTCGTTCTCATACCGACCACATGGAAAACCCCCAAACCCAAATACATTGATTCTTTTTACATATTGAATCATGTATTAAAACTTGGACCATCAACCTTGTTATCTTTGTTGCTATCCTTGTTTGTCCTCATGTTTGTTTTACTTGAATGTTGTATTGTTGTTGATTGTTGTTTCTTTGCAATGTTTAGATCGAACGGAGAGCAACGTTCTACGTCGAAAGAGTATGTGAGCAACGACTAGTTTCAAAGGCAAGTGTATACACAAGCTCATGAAGGACCTATTATTTTCTTAATTGCATTATAGATTATTTTAGTAGTATGCATGATAGGTTTACTATTGTTTTAATTATGCTATGCAAGCCTGTTAGATCTTTCTTGTTGACTAGGTACCTACATTAATTTAGTAGAAATGCTTGCTGCAATTGTGAAGATTTTGATGTAGTAAGTTAAGTGAAAACTCTACTAAATAAATGAATCACCTGGGTGGATTTGGTTTGTTGAGGTGTGCGAAGTTGAGTGGCTACTCAGGGCCATTTTCTTGTGGTCTAACCTGAGTATGTGCACTTGTGGATGGCCACCCAGGGTATTGAGATTCAATGTCACTCCATGTTTAGTTGCTTCCAGTGCAGCCACTAGTCATATGGGCTCTGTCTTGATTAAGTAAGTTGAGTGGACCTGACCGGACGAACAAGCAGATGTAGGGGATGTAGGTGGGTATTGTTCGGACATGTGTATGGGAAAGCTCTTCTGAAAGATCTCGTCTTGGTCTTCTCCTTTCCTTTTCACTAAATGAGGGTTAAGGATGGAATGGGTTGATCGAGTCTAGTGGGGAAAGTGCCACAAACTCTCGAGAGTAATAAAACTATGATCATAGCCGTGTCCCCGGTTACGGACAATGTTGAGTAGCTAAGCAAGGAAGTTGTCGGAGGATCTCTTCATTCCAATTTCAGAATAAAATTTTAATGGGTGAACATGGGTATATGAGACCTTGGATGCGTTCCATGAGAGTGTCTCATAATCTTTTGAGAAAGAAATGTTTTATGAAAAGTAGGACAAAATTTGCTTTACGCAATAGCCTTGAACTCCACCAGCCAGATAAGCATGTAGTATTAGTCTTGCCATTTTATAATCCACCATAGTATTCACTTGCCGGCCTGTTACAAGGTATTGACCCAAATTCCCTGGGCTGCAACGTTAATGTTGCAGGTTTTTTTTTACGATGACGAGTGAGGACGTCTACCTTTTCGAGCTTGCAACCAACATGTATGCCAGTGGCACATGAAGATGATGAAGCTCTCTGTGCTACTTATGTTTCCGCTGTCAAACTTTACATTCACGCTAGCCTTTGGCTATGCAAATTGTAAAGAATATTTTATTTATGGATCTCGCGTTGTAATAATATTTGACATTGATGCATGATATTACATCTTTTGTGAGTTGCTATCCATACTCGATCCAGGGAATAGCATATTTCACAATGTGGCCTTGCTTTTCTAAGCGAGGGCGCCACAGCCTCCCTGGTTCGCCATACAGCGCTTGCGGTCCTCATACATGACATTGCGCTTGGACTCCATCTGAATGGCCTTATCCACGAGGGCCTCTAAATCACCAAAGGTGTGAGTGACTAGCACGCACTGCATCTCAGCGTGCAGCCCATTTAGAAAGTTGTTCATCTTCTTCTCCTCAGTATTGGTTTCGTCTGGAGCATATCTGGCCAGGTCCATGAACTCCTCCAGATATTTCACCACATCCTTTCCTCCTTGCCTCAGTTTGCGGAACTCGTCCCTCTTCCGGCTAATCAGACCGCTAGGCACATGAACCTTGCGGAACTTGGCCTTGAACTTATCCCAGGTGATAACTTGGCCAGGTGGCTGCATCGCCTTGGTTGCTTCCCACCATGCCCTTGCGGGTCCAGAGAGGTAGTGGGTAGCAAACAAGACCTTCTCTTCATTGGCAACCCTGGCGACTTCGAGATTATTCTCGATGGTGCGAAGCTAGTCTTCTGCTTCCAGGGGCTGAATGGTCTTGGCGAAGATGGGTGGTGTGGTCTTCTGGAAGTCACTAAGGGTAGACCGATGGTCGTCCCCATAGTTGGGGTTCCCGTTGTTGTTGTTCTGGGTGTTGGCCGCAAGTTGTTGGAGAACAACAAGGTGGGCTTGGCGTTCTTGGCGAGCGGCTTCACGCTCCTCTAGGATAAGCCTAAGGACTTGGGCCGGGGTAGGCTCAGGTGGTGGTGGCGGTGGGTCGTTTCGGCCGTGGCTTCCTCCTCCTCGTGTGTCCACCATCCTGAGATTAAACGGGTATAAGAGTCAAAACAGACCGGGAATGTCTTACTTTAACAGGGTAGGAGGGTAGGGTTTCGAGTTGTTGGGGTAGGAGGTCTTCACTACATAGAAGTTTTCGAAAGGAATTTGCAAATTTCGAAATTTTCAAAGCACACAACATCATCAAGCAAAAGCATCACATGCATAAGTACCACACATCATCACATAGTTGCTACAAGCATATGGTTTCAAAGGAACCATTACACGACTCAAACGAGACTACAACTGGGTTGACCTAACCCTACGATAACTCGAGAACGACTAAGTGGTCCGACTACTATGGTGGGACACTCGGCACAATGTCGTCGGTGTCGGGCTCGAAGACACGCTCCTCTGGGTCCTCCTCGTCCTCGTCAAGAAGGGGCTCGGTCGGATCCTCCTCGTCGTCGACGGTCTCCTCCTCGTTATCGTCCTCCTCGTAGTCCATCTCCTCCAAGTAGTCCTCATCGTCGCTGATGAAGGCACTGCTCTCCTTGCGGAGATCCTCGCCTTCCTCCTCCATCTCGTCGGCCCGGCGCTCAAGGTCCTCGATCATCTCGCCCTGCTCCGCCACCCTCTTGCGGAGCTTGGCGATGGTTCTCTTCAAGCGGATCCCTCTCTGGCGAAGGTCGGCCTTGTCCTGCTACAGGAGCTCAAAGTGAGACCGGTACCTCACGCTGCGTAGGTCCTCTTGGGTACGGTAAAGTAGGACCTCCATGTCCACGAGGTGCTCTCCGAAAGTGGGGTGACGAATGGTGGAAGTGGGGCGTCCCTCGGCGTCACGCCTCCCGTAGAACCTGAAAGGTGAGTTCTCCAACTCCTCCTTGTGATCCTCACAAAGTCGGGCCAGCAGCCTCTGCATGGCACGACACAGTCCGTCGTCCTAGTTGGCATACATCATGGTGAAAGCCATCATCCTGGAATGAGAGGACTTGATGTTCCCCCGGACAGACGACTCGATGAGCCAACTCAGGTTACCCTGATCGTGAACGTCGACCTGTGCTCCACGGAACTTAGGAGTTGGGCAACCCAAAATGTCGCTCAACGTGTACAGGTCCCTCTCGAACATGAGGTTGCCCTTCTCCTTAACTTGCAGAAACTCGGTGTAGTGGAGTGCCATCTACAAATTTTAAGCCAAATTTTAAGTTAGTGAGAGGATTAGTGTTGAAACTCTTAACTGAAAGTAAATGTAACAGTTATATGAGTTCATAGATTTTGTAACATAGGAGGGGTTGAGAATTAAGCATTATCTTTTCACAAATACTCAACTCCCTTATATTTTTAGAAAATACTTTTAGATAACCCCGTATCTAACGCCCATGCTAACTAAGGTCTCCTACAGTCAGGATGGCTCTGATACCAGCTCTATGGGGACCCCGGACTAGCTGTCCGAAATACCCGTTATGCTTAACACAACGATCCCATGATCAGTCTGTCGTTGCGCATAACTTGAACTGAATACCAAAGTTTACATCCATTACAGTACCGAATTTACGTCTTTACAACAAAAGGGTCACCAGGACCACAGTCTTACATAAATGCCTCAGAGGGCTTAACATTCTTCAAACAGCGGAGTAGCAACAAGCGTCGTAGGCTAATGCCTTAACAACCCTACAGGTAGCTGGCTGATGAAGATCCCTAGTTCGCATTATCGACGTCGTAGTCTCCATCTTCATATGGCTCCTCAAAGTTTGGCCAAGACAATAGCCAGGGACGAAACCAATATGAGTACATTTGAATGTACTCGCAAACCACCCGGTATTAAATTATTGGCAAGATTAATGCATACTCTTTAGATGGGAGGCTCTAGGGGGTATCTCTTTGTTTTATAAAAGCATTTTATTTTAAGAAAAGATATCTCCATATCTTTGTTGAAAAAGATAAGACATTTGAAAAAGAAGTTTCTTTCGATAAAAATAGTTTTTCTTCAAAAACTCCTCTGGTGGGATCACGGCCCGTCGTGAAACCTTCCCCTTCCCTTCTCTTTATACCGATCCCTTGGTATGATACCAACAACACCTCCATTTTAGAAAATCAAAACCTTGCACATGGGTCTAAGTAGGGCCTTCCAACTGTCCATAACCGAGGACTCAGCTATTCGAATAGTTTTACACTCCGCAGAGGTTGTACACTTTACCCACACCATCCGGTAAACTCACCGTGTCTGCCACGTCCCGCCATACCAGGTGTATGCGAAGTTGAGTAACTGGCCATAGCCTTTTACTTGCTCATCCTAGTATAGGACCCTTCCCTTATGAACATTCCACCGACACCCAGTCCGGTCTCCCGTCGAAGCCCTGGGTGTGAGAACTCATAGTTTTTCCCAGCAGTGCATACGGCAATCCTTATATCCCCCACTATGTTGGAGGACCCAGGTCAGGGGAGGCCACCGAGCCAACCCCTCGTGAAACGGAGCATCTCCGCTGTTGAGGTATCCCATACTAAGACAAACAAACTACTTAGCTAAGCCCCGTCCCATATGGAGGGTAATGTGGTCGCACAGGGTATGGTTGGTCGACGTAGGTACTAAGACACAATGTGCACTTTCTCCATATTCCATTCTTCTCCATTTCCAAAACTCAACACTTAGCAACATCTTGGGTAAAACACAATTTCACCCAAAAAATTTCATAAAGAGGATTTTTGAATAAAACGTTGGTTTTTCCCAACCTAGAATTTCTCCTTTCTCTAACTAAACATTTCTATATATTAGAGGCCTAGTCATAGCATATAATATAGGTAAGACTTAAAAGGAGTTTTAGTGGCACACACCACTTGAAAACATTTCATGCGTCTTAACATAAGTAAAACATGCTTAATCAAAATAGTAGGGCAAAGGGTATGATCAAATGGATGGCTTGCCTTGGTCAGCAACTTGTCCCTGGTCTTGATACTCTTGATCAAAGAAACCTCCTTCCTCGAAATCCTCGGCAACGCTCTCGTCTAATCATCCTTAACAAACAAAACACACAATCACACCACCACTCAACAAAACATCCTATAGGAAGATACTGCCTTACTAAAATCACAACATTTGGATTTGGTATATTTGAACTCATATTACTCTTATTATTAATATTAATATTAATAGGCAGAAATTTACTATACCACGAATTTAGCCATGATTTAATTTCTTCTGTTAAGAAAATTATGCCCTTTTAGGGACAACTAATACTTGTTAAATTTGAGCTAACAAAATTGGATTTGGTCCATTTCAGTTAATAGATTGGCAGAAACAATGTGCTTAGTACAGAAGCTTATTATGTCAAGTTTTAGGGCTAATCTATTTTCTGTTAAACTAAAAATTATGAAATTTTAAGGGTAACTAGATATTTACAATCGAGAGCTAGAAAAATTAGCCTCATGTCATTTGGCCATTCCAAATTCATGCTATAATTTAAACAGTACAGAAATGAGTCCAACTACAAATCTGGATGCCATTTAATTTATGTTGCTCAATTTAATCTGAAAATTTTATGGTAGCTAGAGTTTCTCTGGACTAAGCTAACAAAATTTGATTCACATTATTTGGGCATTTAGAGCATCAGAAACAAACAAGTTTAGATTAAAAACCTTCTGAGGCATTTTTAATAATACATTTTTGTTATGTATCTAAATTAAATGAAACCACTTGTGTTGGTTAAACAATTTCATAAGATTTTCAGAACAGTTGGATTTGATTTATTTGGATTTATAAATCTCGAGGTATTGAATTTCAAAGTTATCTCTAGTACTGAAATTTCTAGAGAAATTAAATTAGAAAACTACTCTGTTCTGGATAATGTTGAGGATCCTGACGGGTGGAGTCCACTCGTCAGCGACTCAGTAGAAATACCCCGCGCGCAGAGAATGTTTAAATGCTGACAGTGGGGCCCACGTGTCAGCAACTTAAAACCCGAAGCGGTACGCTACCGTGCATGAAAGATCTAACGGCTGAGAATCAAGCGCATCGGCGACGACCTAAAACGGGCGGCGCCGTGGCTCCGGCGACGGCGAGGTCAGCGACTGGCTCACCTAGGGGCTCTGGAGGACATGTAGGTGAGGCAGATCGAACGCGGCAGCCTGGGGAAGCTTGCTGGATGAGTTGCTCTTCCTGGGACGGCTCCAATCGACGGCGGCGAGCAGCTCCGCTTCCGTGGCCACGGCACCAACTCCGGCGAGTCCTCGTGGCGATTCTAGGCACGATACAGAGGGGAAAAGGTGCGTGTGAGTGAGGTGAACTCGAGCAACAACGTAGCGGGGTCAGAGGGAGAGAAAGAGCAGCAGCACGACACGGCTGTGATCGTCTTCTACCTCGGGCACGGCCGAGCTCTGAGACGGTCACGGGCTGCAGCAACTTTGCAGCTATGGCTCCGCCCTCCTGGCAGTGCACGAGTGAAGTTGGAGCAAGGGAGAGGGAGTGATGCGGTTGCTAGAGGGGCTCGGGTGCGGCTTAAACAACCGATGGTGGGTGCACGGTGGACCGGGTGTGGTGAGCATGCTAGGGTGAGGGAGAGCACGCCATGCGCGGTCCGGGCGGCGTGGTGTCACCCACGACGCGCTGCTAGGGTTTAAGGAGGTGAGGTGAGCGCGGGAAGGACCTCGCTCGAGCTCAGGGTGGTGCGGGTCCAGTGCGTAGGAAAGGTGTTCGACGGCGGGTACGGAGTGGGTGCAACACATGGCAATGGCGACGCGGAGTTGGGGTGAACCACGTCAGCGATCCGCGTCCGTGGATGCAGTGGCGAGGGCTAGGGTTTAGGGGGCGGCCGGGAACACCGCGACGACCATGGCGCGGCGAGCACGGACGGGCGAGCACGATTTCGTCATTTAAGAGAGGGTCAGGGTGGTCGGGCGTTGTCTGCGGGAGAGAGGAGGGACAGGATAGGGTGCTGGCGCGGGCGAGGGGGCTGGCGAGCTTCTGGCGACCGCGAACGAGTGGGGCAGCTGGGTGTCGGGAGGATGGGTTAATGCGAGGGAGAGGGAGCTCGGGGAGCTCCTGGCTTGAGGGGGGCCTGGTATGTTGCCAGAAGAGCGGCAGACACCCATCGGGGTGAGAGGGAGAGAGCGGGGCACGATGCTGGGTCGCTGCGGCATCGCCACCTCCTTCTCCACAGTGGCGACCATGGCGACGTGCGCGCGTGGCGCCTGTCCCCTGGCAGCGACCATGGCGGCTGCTCGCTGCTAGATTTCTTCGGCTCCCGCGAGCGCAGTGAGGAGAGTGGAGTGAGAGGGATCGAATCCATCTCGGATTGAATCGATTTGGGGAAGAACACAGTGATGCTCACCATGTGTTCGATGAAAAGTTTGAACCAAACTTAATTTCTAATTTCTGAAATTTATTTTCATAATTTGCTTCACATATATTTATAACATAGCATATTTTGTGATTTGAATAAGATAAAGAAAGAAATAGAATTTAAATTTAGGTTTTTGAAATTAATATTTGGAGAGGGAAAAGTTGTAGTAATAAAATAGGAGTGGTCATTCACTCCACTGAATTTTGGTTGGCATAAAGTGAGAAATTGTGTGACACTTGTCACATGATTTTATTGTTTCAACTTTGTATTTTATTTCTTTTGTTTTTTTCTAAGTTTTTAATTAGAGCAAACAACATCACAAGCAATAGTATACGATCAACACATATAAATCAACAAAAGTTTTTTGTTGGCCCATATTTTTGGAATAATAATACTTATTATGATTTTGGGATGTTACAGCCGTCATTCCCATCATCTCGACATCATCCACCACTGAGCAAGCCCAGTTGTGGGTAGGGTTGTTGGCAGCGCCTTCGTTGTCGCCGGCTTCCTCTTCCTCTTCTTCTTCAGTGGCCCGGGCCTCTTCGGCCACATCGGCGGCGGCTGCGGAAGCCAAAGCCACCGGAGCCACGGCTTCGGCTGCAGCTCTGGCTAGAGCAACCTCATCGCGCCCAGAGACCGCAGCAGAGGAGGGGTCCGCCGGAGCAGGGGAAGAAGCAGCGAGAGCGGCAGATGGCACAGAGCCGACGGCGGCGGTCGCGGAAGCCGCACCTCCCATCGGCGGCGCTGAGTTGAGGGGCGTGGCGTCAAGGATGGGAGAGCTAGGAGCGCTGGATGCCATGAGCGACGGAAGAATTCGAGCTCGGGTGGAGATCATATTTGGAGAAGAGAGGAGCTAGGGTTGCAAATGATGCGATGGCCGCGCCGAAGGCGAGGTGATCCGCATTTATAGCGAGGTGCCGAGATACGTGCAATGGTCCGGAGCCGAGATTTTCGCCACGCGTCACGGGATCGAGCCATTGGAGAAGTTCCTTCCCTCCGACGCCTCGGTTCCAGCGCGGGAAAAACGGAAACTAGCCCCAACATTCAAAGATGCCACTCCACTCACTCTGCCGGGTCTGACAAATCCATCAAATCGGCGGACGCGTGTCAAAGTATACTCAAGAACTTTTTGACATGAAAAGCCGGCACACCGAAGTCGACAAAGCTGTTCGGCATGGTTGCAAGTTTCTGGGAATGCTCCAAGACTGACGACGGATGAAGAATTTCCCGGACAACACATTGTCGGAAGATTGAAGCCAGCCGCTGAAGTACTTGAAGCTTTCCGGGGGCTACTGTTGGGGTTATGCCGAATAGGTACCCTCACGAAGGAGACTAAAGCCAGCGTACCAGGGTGGCCCATAGTGGTGATAAGCCGAATTCCGGCTTACCGGGCGGCCCAGTACGATGAAGCGCCGGATGCCCATCTGGCTAAGGGAACGTTTCAGAAGCCGGCCTGCATTGCGGAAGACTTAGCCGACAAGGCAGGGCCCAAGCCGGATTAGAGTAGAACTCTATTACTTAGTCGGTTAGGTTTCCTCCTGTAAGCCCTAGGTTCGGACGCCTTTATAAGACGGCCTATGGGACGCCTTAGGGCAAGCTCTAACACACCTTTCATTGTAATTGGCGCATATTGCCTTATAGTGAATTATAGCAGCACGTAGGGTTTCGCCACCATTGCGAGATCCGAAGCTGGGTAAACCATTTGTCATCCCGTCGCCGGAACCACCCTCATCTCTAAAACCCACCTCTCTACCTAGCTCGATGGCACCCCTGCCGCGGCTAGATTCGACAATACCACGACAGATATAATGCAAGAAATTTAAAGCTAGACTAACCAATTGATGGTCACACTAACACACACGAGCAATCAAGCAAGAATGAGACATATTACACACTGGAATTAAATGCATCTTTTTGTAAGTTTCATTTTATAGATTAACACTGAACTGAACAATTCATATTTGAAGAATCATGAGCACAAGCATACAACCAAGATTGGGATAGAAGCAATTTTGAGAGAGGGATAGATGAACACAAGAACTAGAAAGTAAACACGTTGCTGCACCAAGTGCACCAAAAAGGACAGAACAGACTAGCACGTACACATACACGGACAGATTTAAGAGGAACACAAATATATCACATTCTCATGCATGTATTCGACACAGATCACATACAAATCTATACGCATCACAGGTTCACGAGTACAGAAACAACACAACACCGAATTCTGAAATAAAAAAACACAAGTAAATACGTAACTAGATCCACTACACAATATCACAGAATTTGTTCTTGATAATCCACTACAAGTCACGAAACATGGTTCTCAAAAATTGCAGGAGAGAGAGAGAGAGAGTCAACCGAGGGGAAGCTTGAGGTTGGAGAAGAGGGGGAGCAGTAGGGACGACACAGAGAAGGAGCTTCAGGTCGCAGTTCTTGGTGAAGATCAGCAGCAGCAATTGGGGCTAAGGAAGAGCAGCAGCAGTTGGGGGTTGAGGAAGAGCAGCAGCAGGCTTGAGGAAGAGTAGAAGATCGCAGTTCTTGGGGAGGTCGTCGTCATCGCTGATTCGTTGGTGAAGGGCAGCAGGTCGGGATGCAGGGGATGGAGCAGCTCGTGGTGTTGGCTGGTGGTGCACTGGAGTGGTGGTGGCGCTCGGAGATGCAACAGCTCGTGGCGGTGGCTTGGTGGCGTGCCGCCATGCCTGGCTTGGCCGCGGCGGCGGCCGTTGGTGGAGAAGAGCTTGGGGGTTGGGGAGAGATGTGCCAGGCCTCCTCAATCAGATGCTGCGCTAGGGATTTTAACTCCCGATCCCCTCTAGCACTTTGCAATCAGCCCCTTCTTTCTTTCTAGGATGGTCCTTTTTGGTTTAGTTCAACTTATCTTGCCTTCTTTCCTTCACGTTCAGGCCCTTTTGTATTGTTACATGTGCAGCTCGTCCAAAATGAGAAGAAAATGTGCCTCGTCGCACCAATCTGCAAAATATTTCCAAAGCATGTAAAACTTGTACAAAGCAAGGAATTAATCATTATAGCGTCGTGAATTGAAGATATTGTCATCAAAATACAAGGAAATGCCATGAAAAATGCAGGGAAAATGGTGCAAATATGATGTCTATCAATGATCACCAAGGAGGTGTTGTGCCAGAACCTGTACTTCACCCTCGGCAAGCCCGCCAAGTATGACAACTACCTCATCATCTCCATCGGCACTGGCTTGGCCAAGCAGGCGGGTAAGTACACCCCGCCGACATGAACCTAATGGGGGCATCCTCCAATAGATCATCTACGGCAGCTTCAACCCTCTCATGGTCGACATCCACACTGTCGAGCAATTAACTCGGCAGTGCCCTTCCGTGAGGGACTTGGGTTTTGAGATGGAAACATCATGGCGTGAGTAGTACCGACGGCTAACACGAAAGCAAGTGATTTACACAGGTTCAGGCCCGCAGAGGGTAAAATCCTACTTCCTGCTTGTTTGTTCTTATTGATCTCGAGATTACAAGTCGTCATGATGGCTATGGTGGCAAGGATGCGATCTGAGAACGTAAGTCCTACCCGGCGACTCCTCCCAACCTTTTATAAGAGGCTGGGTCTCGGGTATCCGTGACCGGGTAGGTTATAGGTTGAGGATGAAACCCTAGTCTAATCTTGCTCTTCAAGGAAGCTTCTCGTACCGCCTCTTGTATGGGCTTGGGCTTCTTGAATCTTTAGTGGGCCACCCAACAAGTCTTTCGACTAGGCTTTACCGGGTACCCGAGAGGTGAGAGCCGATAAACATATCCATATCAGTAGCCCCCGAGTCTTCAGGTGATTAGGACAATCTGGTCGAGACTCTTATTCGAGTACCCTACTTAATATGTCGAGTACACGTAGTCGGAGATTTTCTAAGAATAACTGCCTTGATCTGGAAGTGCGTCAGACCATGGTTTTGCTATGTTAATGCTGGGGATAATGCTTAGCAAGCCTGGCTCACTCGACAGATCAGATCTAGTTAAGTGCACTTGGCCAAAACAATGCTAAGCTACTTCAAGTTCGAGTCCCCGGACTCGAACCGGAAAGGCAAGGGTAGCCCGATTCATGCCGCAGAGGCCTTACTGAACCGGACTCTCACATTTTGTGTGGTAACCAACGCGTCTGTGGGGATTTTCTTCGTACCGTAGTGTCGTGGTGGGTTGCACGGCATATCCATTAGAGATGGAAAAGATTGTTGGTCAAGGCGGCGATGGCGTTCCGGTGGGATTGGGCACAAGCACGGCAAGAACACACGCGATGTACCCAGGTTCGGGGCCCTCTTGTGGAGGTAACACCCCTACGTCCTGCATGTCTGATGTATATCATGGCATAGATCTCGGGCTACATGGTTGCTCCTTGAGCTGTGTTTGTCTCTCTAGCTAGAGGAAGAAGAAGGGGTAGGTGGGGATGAGAAGAGCCTCCACCTCCCAAGATATCTATCTAGGGTTTTCCATCAGTTGCCTCTCAAGGGCTCCCTGGTGCACCTTATAAAGGGGCTGCCCAGGGGACAAAGGGGGTGGCTGTGGGGACCCCGGACTAGCCGTCCGAAATACCCTTGTGCCTACATCAGCGATCCCATGATCAGTGTGTCGCTGAGCACAATCGAACTGGTAATCAAAGAACATCCATAAATACCGAAGGAATTTGCTTACTTGATTGAAGTCATAATCTTCAATAGGTACCTGCAGCGGAAATCACCCAAACAATGTGGAGCCCAAGTCATTCGCCTTAACCCTACAGGCAACTGACTAGGAAGCGCCCTAGTTCGCATTGACGTCATTTCCATTTCCTTCTTCAAGCTGCTCTTCTTTAAAACCTGGCTAAGACAATAGCCAGGGACGAAACCAATATGAGTACGTTTGATTGTACTCGCAAACTACCCCACCCGAATGAGCATGCACTACACTTTTATTAGTTTGAGTAAAACTTTGTTTGCTTGGAAACTCTATCCGTATTGAAAAGAGAAGGATAGACTTTTGTTTAGTAAAACTTTGTTTGAGAGCTCTATAACTTTCGTTGAAGAAAAATAAGGAGAATTTTTATAACTTTTCATAACCCTGGTATATTTTCGAAAACATCTAAAGCCTTTGTTAAATGAAAAGAAGGCTTTTAGATCTTTTTCCCATAAATCGGCCTTTGTAAAAAATCTCTTTTAAAAAAAACGTTTTCCCGAAAGTAGATGTTTGTTGAAAAAGTTAAGAAGTCCCCTTTTAAAAACGTTTTTCCCGGAAAATCACCATTTTGTTTATTTCTCCAAAACTCCTCCTTTTTCAACCATGACCCTTCATGGTCATTCAATCCCAACAACCTCATGCCGGCACATTGGCATAGGTGCATAAAACATCCTCCACTTCATTTTCTCTTTCAAATCTCAAATCTTTTCCAAAACTTGCACATAGGCCTAGGACAGCCTCCCAACTGTCCATATCCGAGGACTCGGCTATTCGAATAGTTTTACCCTCTGCAGAGGTAGCACGCTTTTCCCACACCCATCCGGTAACTCATCGTGTCTGCCACGTCTCGCCATACAAGGTGTATGCGAAGTTGAGCCACCGACCATAGCCTGTCCTTTGCTCATGCTAGTATAGGACCCTACCGCTACGAAATCACCATTCCCTCGACACCTAGTACAGGATCCCCCGTCGAGGAACCTAGATGTGAGGACTCGTAGTTCTGCCCGGCGAGCAGAGCCCTTCAATCCCCCGTCCATCAGACACCGGGACCCAGGTCAGGGGTTAGGTCGCCATGACCATCCCCTCATGGAACGAGGTCATCCTCGTTGTTGAGGCATCCAGTACTAACACGAGCAAATTATATGACTACGCCCTTTCCCATATGTGGGTAGATGTGGTCGCACAGGTTATTGGCTGGTCGTCATAGTACTAGGACACAATGTGCATTTTTCACAAACATCATCATTCTCCACTTCTCCATTTCCACACCAACATCATGGCATTCCATAGCCACACAAGTATTTTCAAAGGAGTTTTGAGTAAACAATATTTTTCCCATCCTATAGTTTGAAAAAGAATTTCCATCTAATACCTCCATATAGGGTGTCAAAATAATATACTTATGTTTTGGAAAAGGGTTTCCAAAAATCATAGCTTTAGTGGCAAAAACCACATAAATCCATTATGCTCTTTATAAGTAAAACAGGTGAATCAAAATAGATGTATATAGGTGCAAGCTCAGAGAAGTAGCTTGCCTGTTTTCAGCATAATGTCCCTGGACTTCTCCTCACTGATTGAAGAAATAAACTCTGATTCTTCTCCAATAAATCCTTTCCAAGGTTCACTCCGATAGCGTTTGTATCTAGCGTCGTAAAAAGGAAAGAACACAATCAACATACAGTAGAACACTCCAACAACAAACATCAAGCAATTACTAACAAACCACAATCATGATGGAAAACTATTATTTAACAAACAAGTTTGGCAATCACCTCACTACTCATGTTTATAAAAATATGATTAAAGTTATGATTAAGCATCTTTATTCAAACAGGAAATACTTCAGACAAAAGTTAAGCTACCAACTCTTTTCTGTAATTCAAAATATCTCACCCATCTAAGGTAGAGACATTGACAAGATACTCGAGCTAATACTCATCTTAAATACAACCAAGTATAACAAGCAAGGCAATTATATTAATCAAACAAAAATAATCTAATCATCAATTAAACCAGCAATACCTACCATTACTAAACTACTAAATCAAGCATCACAACCACTCTCAAGCATCACACATAGCTACTGCGCTCACAAAGCAACACAATTTGATTTCAATTTAATTTAATTAACTATTATTTAATTAGGTCTTAAATATGGCAGAAACTAGTGGTGCATGTTTAATTGCATAACTTAAGTTCTGTGGATCACAAAAATATGAACTAAATTTCTAAAGATAGCTACTGATGTGTAGAAGCTAACCCAATTGGATTTAATTCAATTTGAGTTATTAAACTCCCTGTATAATTGTTTTAATCCAGTAAGTTTTTATTTTAGTTTTTGCTACAACTCAAGTTAATTATATTAAAAAATTAAATCCTCTTAGGGGTGACAAACACTGATTAAATGTGATCTAACAAAATTGGTCCTAACTCATTTCGATTAACCATTATTGTTTTATAAATGTTTTAGTCTAGAAATGCTTTCTTACTTTCAACAGATGCCAGTTGATTAATAATGATTAATTAATTATACAAAAATTAGAGGAGCTAGTTAATTACATTACTAAGCTAACAAAATTGGATTGGCATCATTTGGGTTAATAGATTTTCGGAAACAAATAACTTGGTGTTTTAAACCTTCTGTGGCATTTTAAATACTACATCTTTATTATTAATCTAAACAGTGTGAGACCACTTTGGTTGGTTGAAGATTTTCATAAGCTTTCCAGAACCTTTGAGTTTGATTCATTTGGATTCCTAAATCTCGAGTTATTTAATTTCAAGTATGATGCCAGCATGGATTTTTCCAGAGAAACTAAATTAAACAGAAAAAGGCCTGAAGCTTATAATCATCACCACATTCAATCAGTGACCCACAATTTCATACCAAGCTAGGAATATGTTCTCCTACACATCTAGAAGACAAGCCAATTGGATTTACTCCAAAAATCCTCACACAAAAATTCACAAAATTCACTAAGGAGCTACTGATGTGTTTACAAGAATGAATAGAACGTTTGTTTTAGGTTTCATTTACACGCAAGACCAACAGATCTAGAAAGGTATCACTTCAGGCTATCCATAAAATTTTAGTATGCAATATTTGGGGTTATAAATCTCTAGATATGGAATATTTAGTGAAAATGATACCTTCTACAAGATTTAATCTAGACGACACACCAAATCATATTTTTGAAATGCACCAGTGCTACATGTCTAAGAAAACACATAGGAACTCCACCAAATTTGAATCACTCAAATATCTAACACAGGGATTTAATGGTGATTTAATTCCTAGGATAGATCTAACAGGAAATAATAAACAGGGAAACAGATTTTCTAAAAAAAAACATGAACGGGCCAGATCTGGCTCAGATCCGGTCGACCATTGCGGAGAGCGGCCCAGCCAGCGGCCCACTTACGCCGGCGAAGCGGTACGGGAGCCTCCGTCCTCCTCTGGTCACGCACAGGAGCTCGAGCGTGAGGCAGAGCAGGGCGAGGACGGCGTCGGCGGCTCCGGGCTCCTAAAAAGAAAAGATGATGCCCATGAGGTAGCTCACGATGAGGGGATCTCAGAGACACAAAAATGGCGGAGAATGATGGACGAGGGTGCTCGCGAGCTTCCCGGCAAGGGGGTGGCCGGAGAAGAAGAAGGTGAGGACGGTCCGCTCGATTCGAGGCTTCCCGGCTCGATTCCATGGACGGGGACGGAGAGGACGACGAGGCGGTGCCGATGGTGGTCTTCGATCTGTACGGGAAGCTCTCAATCGACGACGGCAACGACGGACGTGGCGCTAGGGTTCGGAGCTCGAGAAGAAAAATGCGAGAGAGGGAGAGGGGGCAAGTGAGGATGGGGAGCAGAGGAGCGGCGGGGGACGGTGCTCTACTTAACACCTCACAGGGGGGCCGACGAGAGGGGGGGTCCGGTGCGGTGCGAGGCGGGAATGAGGAGCACGGCGGCATGGCGGGCACTGTAGCCATGCCGCGTTGCGGCTACAGGAGGAAGGCGAAGACGCTTTTGCAGATAGCCCCCTGGACTTCTCTTTTCTATTTACAACTAGGTCCTTCTCTGTTTCTTTTACTTCCCTTTTAAAACCAGTAGCATTTTAGGCGTTTATTTGGGGTACTTAAACTTCTTACAAAAATCTGAGAAAATTCATGTAGCCTCCCATATACATGTAGAAGCTCCACAAAAATTGGTGTTTGAAAATAAAATGTTTTGAACCATTTTTGTTCATAGGGTTTAAGTATGTTATTTTTGGTAAATAGTATTTGATACCCCTTTTTATATTTTTAAATCAAGTAAGAGATATTGTTTTGAGCTCTCAAAACTTTATTGACAAATATGGCAACTCCAATAATTTATATTTTCATAACGAAAATCTTTGTTTGAAGGAAATAGAGAATTAGGGAGGGAGAAAGATTTATTAAGATCATTCCTTTATTTCATGACCTTAATTTCCTTTTTGTGGAATGAGTGATATGGAGTTGAAATGATTATTATTTCATCTCATTTCCAGAATAAGGAAAAATATAATTGTTTTCATAAAGTAGAGGAATAGATAGAGAGGGAATTTAAATAAGATCATTCCCTTAGTATAGGATTTCAACTTAGGTGTGAATAATTTTAGAGGGTTTGTTTTTATTCAAGTCACCCTCCAAATTTGTTGTCAACTGGGTGTTATTTAAGTATTAAGCACAACTGAGGAATTATCCTCACAAGCAACAAACACCACAATATTCACATTACAATCAAGACCACACAATCAAATCACAAGAGTTAATCACACCCCCATTTCCATAATTAACAATACTTTCTTATAAAAATGATCACACTCAATTATGACAAGATGATGTTTTAAGGAATCTCTCAACTCATAACTTAATAGTTTTCAAAAGGTTTGATAAAGAGAAATATGTGGGGTAACATCTTTCCCACTAATGTTATTTTCAAATGGAGTGAAAATAAGAGTTCATAAAATGGAAGTTGCATACACATGCAAAATATCAAGGTTGAAGAATATGTAGGAGATAGCATATAGATCCCCATTGTTTTGGAAACACATAATTTTGGGAAATCACTTTTACCTTCTCAATAATGGATGTTTTGGTTGTTGCCAAAGCCAAGCATCATTGGAATGGTCTTGGGCCAAAATAAGAATGGAAAAGATATAGGGAATATATTCTTGTCATAACATGATCACCAAGTTTAATATATTTTTACTTGGGTTGGGTTCTTGGATTAATACTTACTAGTCAACCAACATAAACAACAAGTCACACAAGGTCAAACAGAACAATATAAAGAGAAACACCATCAGTAGTGAAGAAATTTCAAAAAAAAATTGTTGGTTCTGAATTTTGGGTCTTGTTAATTCTTATTATAAATTTGGGATGTTACAGTGGCCCATTAGGCCCAGCTAGTACTACTTAGGGCAGCCTGGAGCTTCCAGCCGGACGGGCTGCCTGGAGCTTCCAGCCGGACGGGCTGCCTGGAGCTCCAGCCGGACGGGCTGCCTGGAGCTCCAGCCGGACGGGCTGCCTGGAGCTCCAGCCGGACGGGCTGCCTGGAGCTCCAGCCGGACGGGCTGCCTGGAGCCTCCAGCCAGCAGCTTGCTTGATCTTCGTGGTTTGCTTTTCTTGTTCTTTTGTTGAGTCGTGGACTTTGGTATACCCGGGGTCACTCCCCAGACACGTAGGTATGAAAATTCACTAGGTAGGCGTAGCTAAGGCGGCTCCCAGGCCGGTAGAATGGATCTACGGGTCTTACCTTCACGTCGTAAACGTGGCATCCAGACGTTTGTTGCAGCGGATGCAATCTGGGTAACGCGACTGTCGAGTGCATGCATCGACCCGCATGTGGGTTATAGCATATTTGGACCCGCCAAGGAGGTACTCGACTGGGGCTTGGTCGTTGCGACTGTTAACATAGTCGATGAAAAGAGTCTGAAGCGCTTGACGTCATGGATGACATTGCTTCTAAGTTTGGATGGGATGCGACGACATTGGTCGTTGTCAGGATTTGACCGCCAGGCTTGACGGTTCAGTGGGAATTGATGGCCTCCTCGATTTTTGCGCCGGAGTAGTAGTGGAGGCGTGCCGGTTTGTTGCCAGGTTGGAATGTGCCCAGGCGGATGCGGGGCACGTGGCAAGGCCATGCAATCAATGGCTAAGATGAGGCACCGCAACAGTATAAAGAAAAGTGGTTGGGGAAAACACCCTCACTTCCTCCCATTCTTACTGTTGGCAACCTTCTCGTTCCTTGCGTCGCGCTCCATAGCCAACCAAGCCCGAGCTTTCGAGGCCCATTCAGAGCCATGGGGAAGGGCAAGAATCCCGCTGCCACTTCTTGCACTGTCGGCGACGCGGCTCCGCCAAAAAAGCTAAAGGGAGATTGGGAATCTTCCGGCACCACCGAGCAGACCATCTCCACCATGTGGAAGTACGACCATCTCCCACCGGCGAGCGACGGGAAGCTGTGCTTCCCTAGGAAAGAGGTAACTCCCAGTCCACGCGCCGGCGAACGCGTTACGTTCGTTGATTTCGTGTCTCGCGGCTTTTCTCTCCACCTGCATGAATTTGTTCAGGGGCTGTGGTACGTCAACGGCGTACAGCTTCACGTCTTCACCCCAACAACATCTTTCAAATTGCCCATTTTATCACTCTTTATGAGTGCTTCCTGGGCGTTCACCCCACTGGGGTTTAAGGAAGCGCATGTTCTTCGTGAAGAGGCACATGGTGGCCGAACGGAGCCTCGCGACTAGAGGCTTCGGAATCCAAGCCCGCACAGACGTCGAGTACTTCAACCTGAAGATGGTCGAGTCCATCCAAGAGTGGAGGAAGCGGTGGTTTTATATCACCATGGAAGCAGATTCAGGAGTACCCGAGTTTTCACTTAGCGCAAAAGTGAAAACCAAGAATTCATGGAAGCACGAATTGTGCTCAACCAAGCAAGTTGGGGCAGGCCGGCTTCTGTCGCAGGTGGTGGCTCTCCGTCGAGCCGAAGGCCAAGAGCTGAGCTGCAGATCGTCTTCACGTTCATCAAGCGACGCATCCAGCCACTCCAAGCGATAGTTCATGCTATGTGGATGTACACCGGTCTTCAAGACCCGACGAGGACGTGGAAAGATGACCTCCCTAGCGAGGAGCTGGAGTTGGGAGTGCGCCAGATAACCTCCCTCAAGAAGGACGACCCTTTTCAGGAGGAGCTCGCGGCGACTTCTTTTGGCGGTGGGAAGGAACTTCCTAAGGTACTTGAAGTTTCATCTTTTTCGTTCTCTTTCATTGCAAAATTGATGTACTAACTTAGTGTTCGCCTTTGCAAGGACCCGTCGACACTTGCGAGTAAGGTCGTAGCCGAGGTGGAGGAGGCAGAGGCCGCTACTGAGGAGGCAACGGTGGAGACTCCCATCGAAGACGTCCCGAATGACGATAAGGAGACTAGCTAGCCTAAGAAGGCTGGTGGGGAGCCCACCCGAAAGAGTAGCCGTGCTTCAGAGGGAGGAGCTGAAGACATGGAGAATGAGGAGTGCCTTGATGTGCTCCAACCGGCTACGGCCGCTAGGGACTCGACTCCAGCCTCCCGCTCGTCTACTCCTGCGACAGATCGAGTTGTGCTGAACCCAACCCCGTTGGCTTCAGCTCCCCCACCAAAATCCAAGAAACCTCGTCTAGCAAGAGCCTGGAATGTTTTCGGCTCAAGTGATCAACTTGGACTGTGGCGGGTAAAATCTTCGTGAACTTCCTTTGTTTAAAGTTTGTTATTTATGAGCATGTTCTTGACCCGTCTTCGTCTGTCAGGGAGAAGCCAGCAACAAGTTCGACTCCACCGCTTGCATCATCCTCTGGTCCCGTGGAGCCGAAGGAAACGGTGGACCCGAAAGCGTGTGGAGACGCCACGGTCTGTCCGCCATCACCGTCGATTGGAGTCATTCCTCCAGCTGCTAAGACCAAAGAGACTGATGCTGCCTTGAGCTTGCCATCATCCTCCAAGGGACATGTAAGTTTTTTGTGATTCTTGTCGGGTTTGTGACCCATGATTTCCATACGAGTAGCCCCCGAGGCTGTGTTCAACTCATGGAAAAAAAATAGCACGCTATTTCGGCGCTAATAGCATGTTATAGCATATTCAGAGGGTCCATGCTATATTTTACTACATTTGCTCGCTATGGTGCTATTCGCGTAATAGCACGCTATATCGCGCTAAAACATCGTAACGTTATAGCATGCTATTTTTTCCAGCCAAAAAAAAATTCCACCTAAGAAAGAAGAAGTTGCTGCCTTTTTATAGTGGTGATGAACTACAATTTGTTGGTTCATTTCTGAATCAGAAATTGACATCGCTATTGTTGAGTTTCTAGATAAATAATTTATACTATATATATTGTTGCTTCTTAGGATGTTGATTTTAGGCTTCTAAACAGTTTGAGAACAATTTTTATATTTGGTTATGCATATATTGTTTCTTCATTTTTCTTGAAATCAATTATTTTTATATAATAACTGTTATTTTTTTCAAAACGCTATTTTAATATAGCACGCTATTAGCACGTTATAAGCGTGCATAGCATCTCGAGTAGGCTGTCGCTATTTCCTGTAGCACGCTATTTTTACCTTGGTTCAACTACGTACATGTAGTCGGGCGTAGGCTCGACTTGCCTTAGACTTTGCGCAATACTGAGTCTCATTGTTCCCTTCTGCAGCCGTATGTTAACACCATCCTGGATTTGGCTGAACAATTTTTTCATATGGAGGCTGGGCGTGACGGTCTTCAAGAGAAGCTGAACAAGTGCAGAGGTAACCCGTACGACTCTCTACCATGTCGATTATGTTTTTGCTATCAAGACTGAATTAACTTGGCCGTCGTGCGTTGGTTAGAGTCCTTGTCTCAGGAGAAAGCTGAGAAGGAGAGTGCCTTGCACGGTGTTGAAGAGCTCGAGGCGCAGCTTACTGTGCTTAATGATGAATTGCAGGCTGCATAAAAGCGCAGCGAGGAAGAAGCCACGCGAGCCACAAAACGTGAGGACTTGCTAACGAACAAACTCCACACCCTAGCGGATTCCATGGCGAGTAAGTATCGGCTGCTATTCTTGCTTTGAGTTCTGCCGTTGAATTTGATCCACTCGTTTTTCCTCAGAGGCGCTTGGCACGTCCGTCGACACCACTGGTCGAGAGCGTGTGGATGGCCTCACTGACGTGGTCTCCTTGGCGGAAGATTACGGCTCCCGAGCTCGAGACCTCATGGCGAGGGCCGCGGACTTATTGTCTTCAATGCGAGCTAGCATGTACTGATGTACCCCTACGAGAAGGAGGCACCCGAGACCATAGGCCAGCTTGTGGAGGCGGTCCGTGAGGAAGAGGATCCAATTGGCAACTACTCCCTCCGTTCTAAATTAGTTGTCTTCCATTTACCAGAAAGTGGATGTATTTAGACATGTTATAAGTATAGATACATCTACTTTTGGCAAATAGAAGACAACTAATTTGGAACGGAGGAAGTACATCCGAGAGGAGACCCTGTGCGGCGTGGAGACCACTCTGATGCTCGCTATGGGACACGGGGTTCAGGGCAACCTCAACAAGTTTTCCTCGGAGTTCCCGAAGGGACCCGATGGCCAGGAGGTACATCTCCGGCCCCTTCAACCTCGCGCCAGAAAGCTAGCTGACCAGCTGTGTCTCAGATGATAGAGCGGTGCGCCGAAGAAAGTTCTCGCGCTCTGGCTTCTCGCTCTGCCCCTCCTTCGTAGACTAGGAGAACATTATGATTTTGGACTTGTAATTAACTCTGGCTGCTAGCTTGACTCATATGTAAGGATGAAACTTCTATTTTTTTGTGAAATCCATGCGCCTGCTAAGCTGTTCTGGAATTTTTCCCTTTGTGATGTAATTTTGTCTCTAGCGGGATCAGCCCCCGAGTGTAAGACTGAACTTCTGGGGTCAGTCATAGACTCCGGCCTTTTTCCTAGCGTAAAAGCAGGCGTTTTACCACTACTTGACTTTTCCTTTTCTTTTCAGGTTGACACAGCAAGGTGCTCAAGTATCCCATCAAGTGCGACTGCCCACCTACGTGGGCACCGACAATTGTGATTGATGACCGCTGCTTGAAGGAGGACGAGTCCTTTCTCTTCATCAGGTTGCGCACTCGATCGTAAGAGGCTGAGCGTCGAATCTGATCGGTAGAGGTGACTAATGCCATACTGAAGTCGAAGCAAACCGCCATGGCTGAACGGGTGGACTTCTTGCTTTCAGAGCTAAGGAAACTAAGTGAACACCTCCTTTGTAAGTGGGCGAGCAATCACTGAGCCCTAGCCGATATTTGTGTCTGCACCTTGTAACTTGACCCTTTCATTTAGGTACCCAACTTGACCAGGATGCTGAGGCGAGGCGCGTTAAGCTGAAGTTGAATGTTCTTTCTCAGCTTGCTACGCGCGGAGCCCCCGGGTCCTGTCGGACAGGGATAGGAGTCACGTGCTGATTACTCTACAAGATCGAGTGGGACAGGTCGAAGCCTTTGTCGAGTCCTGCCGATCGGCTCTCGCCTTTGTGTTCACTGCATTCTTTCCTCTAAACCCGGTACCTCAAGGTCTGGCAGAGCTGACGAGGAAATTCCGCCGTGTAGACGCGGTGGAAGCTTTTGTGCGGGAACAACTTGTCACAGGCGCCCTGGTTGCCCTGACCGTCATATGCGCCCATCACCCCTTGATTGACCTGGAGGTCATAGGGAAATGGCTCCCTCTAGTTCCTGGTGTTGAAAGGACGGAGATGAACCCATACTTCGCGGCTGCTGACGGGCCCGCCGAAAATATCATCAATCTTCTTGAGTATGAAACTCGAATAGATCTTGATCATCGACGATCGTATTAGTAGCTTTCTATAGGCTGAGACACTTTGCAAACCTTATGTACCTTCTGAATCTTGTAATTTTCAGAAGGTGCAATAGTCAACTTTTTCCTGCAGCTCTTCTGGACCTAGCTTGTAGGGCGCAGCCCCCGAGCACCGTGTGCGACTAGAGCCGATTCAGCTCTGAGTAGAGGAGACAAGTAACTTTAGGTGCAGCTTGTAGGACACATCCCTCGAGTATCGGGTGCGGCCCAAGCTGACTCGACCCCGAATAAAGGAGATGATAAATTTTAAGTGTAGCTTGTAGAGCGCAGCCACCGAGTATCGGGTGCGGCCAGAGCTGATTCGACTATGGGTAGAGGTAAAGGTTAATTGCAAGCGAAGCCTGTAGGGCGCAACCCCCGAGTATTGGGTGCGGTTATTCTACTTTGAGTAGAGGAAACAATAAATTTTAAGTGCAGCTTGTTGGGCGCAACCCCCGGTATCGGGTGCGATCAAAGCTGATTCCACTCTGAGTAGAGGAAACGATTAATTGCCAGTTGAGAAGGCTCTCCGAGTTGAGAAGAATAACCTCCGTATCCAGGATGACTCACTCGATGGGCCCACCGTGTCAGTGGATGTCGCCACCAATAAGAATATGGAGGCGCTGATCTAGATCGGTGACAAACTGCTCAAGACGAAGGTGGCCAGGGTAAACATCGACACAGGGAAATACTAGGTCGTCGACGATGAGGGAACTAACAAGGAGCTGCTCGCCCTCTTTGCCAGGAAGCTCTCCAAAGAGCGCAAGCTGCGCCACACAAACCTCGATTCCCACTAGGCAAGACTCAGATAAAAAGGACGAAGAAGGAGTGATGCATGTAAAATGCATACATGAACTTTGCACTATAATATTTGTATTATATTCATATTTGCATCATATAAGGGGTATATTACTGTTATTTAATGATTTTTGGTAATTAATAATGATTTCCCCTTTTTATGGAATTAATCCTGCGTAGGCAGAAAACCCTTATTTCTTTCCTTATTTATTCCAGGGCCTTAACGACGTCATAATGAGCTGCAAATTTACGGGGATCATTATTTTGGAAGGAGGAAGACCTAGGAGCGAAGGAAGCAAGCAAACAGATGCCGGAGGGGCAAAAGAGGGTGCCCCACGCGGCCAGGTACAGGGGCCGTGTAGGACCACCTCTTTTCGCCCTCGTGGCCCCGTTTGCGACGCTCCTTCTTCCTGAAGCTTCCTCGTGACCTAAAAACACCTATAAAAAGAGCCCCCCGACGTTTTTCGGAGAGAGAGTGTAAGCCCCACTTAGCGAAAACCACGTTTCACCAAGCGGAGCCACAATTTGGAAATCATTACAAGAACGAGTATGACACAAAAGGATAAATAATCATAGTTGCAAATACTTTATTACAACACAGGGGATCATACGTCCCGAATACAGCGGAAGCATAAACACTCGTCTGAGTACAGACTACATCAAAGGCCAGAGGCCGGAAAATAAAAGGGTGAACCCGCCCACGGTGTCTCAGGCTGCCGCCTAGGATCTCGATCTACTCGTCGTAGTCAGCGTCGAACTCTACAAAGTAGCCTCCATCTGGATCGTCGAACTCTGCTGTCGCTCCTGCATCGGTGAAAACACGGGCACCGAACCCCCGATGGTATGAGTACGGGGGTACTCAGCAAGACTAACGCACAAGAGGAAAGGAAGGTACTATGCACATGCATTGGGATTGAAAAGGGCTGTTTGTGGACTTGCAGCAGCAGCACCTATCAACTACAGAAGACACGCTACAACTGGCATCTAATTAGAATAAGGGAAGAGAGCGCTTGCGCTACTGGGCTAATCTACTCACCAAACAATACCCGTCCTGAGACAACTCCATCGTATCATATCCCACGAGGAAGAAGTCCGGACACTCACACGTTGTTCAAGTTTTAGCAAGTTTATTATTCGAGTATGGCTATTTACTAGACAAATTAGCTATTTAAGATATACGGTGATGTCTATGATCTTTTTAGCCAGCACATTACCCAAGTCGTCCATAACCGCGGACTCGGCTTTTCGAAAAGATTTAACCCGGCAGGGGTGCCCAAATGTAACCATACACGTTCGATCAACCACACGCCACAGAGGCAAAAGGTATCTCAACACAACCTTCCCCTTCACTACTACATTGGATAGAGAGCCACCTATCTGAGACTGATCCACGTGGGAGCCCGGCCGAAACTCCTTTGCGGGCCCAAACGTTGCGTGAACGGCTTCGGGAGGATAACACTCATACGATTGCTCCTCCTTCCACATGCGGTGAACGCACGGTCCGCAAACCTATATGCGCCCCCCATAGTTGTAACCTCTCATCTTCAACATGCATCGTGCGTATGCTCCAAATGGTAAACACCCGAACTACTTTGTGGCTCCCTAACCAATATAGCAGATCCGATACTGAGTTGCGGGGGGTTCCATAAGTCTTCCCACGTGTGGGTAGGGCGCTCATTCTTGGATAAGCGGAAAAGAACGGTTTTTCCTAGGCGACACTAGCAGAACAAATCACCATAGCTGGCCTTCCGCCGGTGCCTTATCTTTAATATAATAAAGTGATTCCCACATAGCAAATCTTCAATTATTAAGATATACCAGCTAAGCATGTGATAGACCACAATCAACTCCTAAGCATGCTAGTAGAAGTAACTGGAAAACAAGCATAGGATATAGGCAGGCATATCAGGGATAACTGGACTTCTATCAGGCTATGCAAATCTAATAGGAATCGTAAGACACAACAGAAACGGAAGTCTTAAAGCATGCAAGACAGGAATAGGCATCACATGAGAAAGTTGGGGAGGGGCTGCTTGCCTGTTGGCTCAGTAGCCTGGTACTGGGCTAGATCCTCGGAGGTGTCGGGTACTCAGCAACGTCGTCGTCTACGGTAACCCCAAAACATAACAAAGGCATAATCAATACAAATGCATTCAATCAAGCATGATGTCATGACAAATTTAATGATGCAGCAATTAAAGTGTTAAACATTTTATTAGGCAAGTTACAATTACCAATTTAATAATTAATTAAGGCAATTAGGCATTTTAATTAGTTCAATTAATGGATTTTCCATTTAGCCCGAAAGTTAAAATGTTCATTAAATGCATGAAAAATTAGATTTAGACAGATTACATTTTTAGCTTTAATTTGATATAAAATTCATAATTTTTGGACAAGTAGATCAAAAGTTATGAATTTTGCAAGTTTAATTAATTAGCAAAAGATTTATTAATTTTAGCCATTTTAATTTATTCCAAAAATCAAACAAAAATTATATTTGAACAGGTTACAATTTTCTGAGTTCAAAACATATTTTTATTGTAATTTTTGAATTTATAAAGGCCAAAAATTAAATGATTTAAAAACAGGGCAGAAACATGTAGGAAGGACCTATTTGCAAAACATTTCAAAACTGGGGGTTTTCTGCAAAAACATCAGATCTGGATCTGAGATCTAGATCTGGGAACTTTTATCACCGGTGGAAAACTACACAAGAGGCTGACACGTGGGTCCCACTGGCCCACCTGTCAGTGGCTAGCATGAAAGGTAAAAAGGTGGGTTTATTCGGCCACAGGGGGACTCGATCCCGGGACGCGATGGTGCGGTGCAGGGACAGGAACCAGTCGGGCTGTGCGCAGATCTTGTCTAGAAGGGATGTTCGGCGGCCTAAGAGTTGGATCTGTGGGCGTTAACTGAATTTGACTGAACCCAAGGTTCAGACAACAGAGGATTGGCGGCGACGGACAGATGCAGCCGGCGACGACCAAGGGCTGGCGGCGCCGGGAAAACGCTCGTGCGCGTGCGGTGCAAGGTGCCGCATGTGTGTGTGCTGGTGCTTGTGCTGCAGGTGGGTGTAGGGTGCGGATGGGGCGTGGACTCGAGCTCGTGAGTGTGATCGACACGGCGGCCGACGGGGAAGATGATGCGCACGACGGCGGCATCCAGATCAAGGGGAGGAAAAAGAGGGGGCCAAAGGCGGCGGTGCTCACCAAGGAGGCGTCGCAGGAGGTAGATCGGCACGAGGAGTAGAAGGACGACGATGGTGCAGGGGTAGTCGCGTCGGGGAAGAAGAGGTTGCCGGGGAGGTAGTCGTTGCAGGCCTTGGAGTAGTCGTTCTGCTTCCGATCCACGCGTGTCGAGGACGTAGACGTTCTCCTCCTCCGCTGTTTCCCCGGGGCTCCCTCCATGGCGTCGTGCTCCGGTGCTCCTCCGGCTGGGTGAGGTGGTGCGGCTCGGGACGGAGGGAGAAGAAACAGAGAAGGGAAAAGGAAGAAGAGGAGTGGCGGCGCGAGGGAGGAAAAGAAGATGGCTAGGGTTGGTGGGAGAGGAGAGTGGCCGGGGTGGCTTGCTTTATAGAGGGAAAGGAGGGTGGCGTGGCATGGGAGGTGGCGACGGCGCGCTTGCGAGGGCGACGGCAAGGAGCGAGGGTGGTGACAGCGACGTGCGTGAGGACGATGCTGGGCTGGAGAAAGAAAAGGGCCGGTGCTGGGCCGCGCGGGAGAGAGGGAAGAGAGGGAAAGAGAGAAAGAGGAGCTGGGCTCGGCCTGTTCCGAGATTTGCATTTTTTTCTTTCCCTTTTTCAGAACAAGGGAAGAATTACAAGAGAGGAAGAAGAAATAAAATCTGGGTTTGGTTTATTTTCCTCAAATCAAAATATTTGTTAATTAGCAAAAACCAAGATAACATTTTAAATTTGTTTGTCCAAAATAGTTTTGTTTTTAATAGTTTGGTTTTCAAAACAAAAGAGTGTCACATGTGTTAATCACATAAAATGACAAGCTCAATTTATTAATTTGATTTTTTTTTTATTTAAAACCACAAAAATGCAACAAACAAAGATGATGCCATGATTATGCAACAATCAAAAAATCAACAAGCAAAAGAAATTAAAAGGGGATTATTTTTGGGATGTTACAACTCGCCACCCCTCGAAGGAATCGCGCCCCGAGATTCCAAAAGAAAAGAAAGGCCGGGATAGTCGGATCGAAGATGTTCTTCGTGTCCAAGATCATGAGATTGTTGCAAAAGCCTGGTTCAAAGGTCGATGAAAAATTCAATAGCTCTGTCAGGTGGCATGCCTGGGAGCTCCTCCGGGAAAACATCAGGAAAGGCACAGACTTCTGGAACAACTTGAATGGCTTGGAGAGGGTCGACAATTTAGAGTAAGGAGGTGGACAGAAGGGACAAAAAGTTGACTATGCACCGGTTTCAAAGGAACACAAATTAGTATAAAACTAATAAGTGTGTGGAGGGTAGTGGAATTGCATAAGCAAGAAGGTGAAGTGACCGAAGCAACTTTTCTTATCACCATAGGCGTAGCTCCAAACTAAGGTACTACGGAAAACCCCGAACACGTGAAAACCTATTTTTGAAAATTTAGGAAAGGAGAGAAAAATTCGTTTCACTTCCTTACCAGAAAAGATGGAGGGTGGGGAAAGAAGAAAAGAGAATAGAGTTCCTACTCTCGCGTTTAATTTTTCCTGAATAGTTACTAAAATAAGTTCTAGACTCAACCACGACCAGTAGAAAAAGGCTCCTAAAGGCGGTCCATGCTCTGATACCAATTTGTAAGCCCCACTTAGCGAAAACCACATTTCACCAAGCGGAACCACAATTTGGAAATCATTACAAGAACAAGTATGACACAAAAGTATAAATAAACATAGTTGCAAATACTTTATTACAACACAGGGGATCATACGTCCCGAATACAGCGGAAGCATAAACACTCGTCTGAGTACAGACTACATCAAAGGCCAGAGGCCGGAAAATAAAAGGGTGAACCCGCCCACGGTGTCTCAGGCTGCCGCCTAGGATCTCGATCTACTCGTCGTAGTCAGCGTCGAACTCTACAAAGTAGCCTCCATCTGGATCGTCGAACTCTGCTGTCGCTCCTGCATCGGTGAAAACACGGGCACCGAACCCCCGATGGTATGAGTACGGGGGTACTCAGCAAGACTAACGCACAAGAGGAAAGAAAGGTACGATGCACATGCATTGGGATTGAAAAGGCTGTTTGTGGACTTGCAGCAGCAGCACCTAACATCTACAGAAGACACGCTACAACTGGCGTCTAATTAGAATAAGGGAAGAGAGCGCTTGCGCTACTGGGCTAAACTACTCACCAAACAATACCCGTCCTGAGACAACTCCATCGTATCATATCCCACGAGGAAGAAGTCCGAACACTCACACGTTGTTCAAGTTTTAGCAAGTTTATTATTCGAGTATGGCTATTTACTAGACAAATTAGCTATTTAAGATATACGGTGATGTCTATGATCTTTTTAGCCAGCACATTACCCAAGTCGTCCATAACCGCGGACTCGGCTTTTCGAAAAGATTTAACCCGGCAGGGGTGCCCAAATGTAACCATACACGTTCGATCAACCACACGCCACAGAGGCAAAAGGTATCTCAACACAACCTTCCCCTTCACTACTACATTGGATAGAGAGCCACCTATCTGAGACTGATCCACGTGGGGAGCCCGGCCGAAACTCCTTTGCGGGCCCAAACGTTGCGTGAACGGCTTCGGGAGGATAACACTCATACGATTGCTCCTCCTTCCACATGCGGTGAACGCACGGTCCGCAAACCTATATGCGCCCCCATAGTTGTAACCTCTCATCTTCAACATGCATCGTGCGTATGCTCCAAATGGTAATCACCCGAACTACTTTGTGGCTCCCTAACCAATATAGCAGATCCGGTACTGAGTTGCGGGGGGTTCCATAAGTCTTCCCACGTGTGGGTAGGGCGCTCATTCTTGGATAAGCGGAAAAGAACGGTTTTTCCTAGGCGACACTAGCAGAACAAATCACCATAGCTGGCCTTCCGCCGGTGCCTTATCTTTAATATAATAAAGTGATTCCCACATAGCAAATCTTCAATTATTAAGATATACCAGCTAAGCATGTGATAGACCACAATCAACTCCTAAGCATGCTAGTAGAAGTAACTGGAAAAACAAGCATAGGATATAGGCAGGCATATCAGGTATAACTGGACTTCTATCAGGCTATGCAAATCTAATAGGAATCGTAAGACACAACAGAAACGGAAGTCTTAAAGCATGCAAGACAGGAATAGGCATCACATGAGAAAGTTGGGGAGGGGCTGCTTGCCTGTTGGCTCAGTAGCCTGGTACTGGGCTAGATCCTCGGAGGTGTCGGGTACTCAGCAACGTCGTCGTCTACGGTAACCCCAAAACATAACAAAGGCATAATCAATACAAATGCATTCAATCAAGCATGATGTCATGACAAATTTAATGATGCAGCAATTAAAGTGTTAAACATTTTATTAGGCAAGTTACAATTAGGGTTTACCAATTTAATAATTAATTAAGGCATTTAGGCATTTTAATTAGTTCAATTAATGGCATTTTTATTTACCCCGAAAGTTAAATTGCTCATTAAATGCATGAAAAATTAGATTTATACAGATTACATTTTTAGCTTTAATTTGATATAAAATTCATAATTTTTGGATAAGTAGATCAAAAGTTATGAATTTTGCAAGTTTAATTAATTAGCAAAAGATTTATTAATTTTAGCCATTTTAATTTATTCCAAAAATCAAACAAAAATTACATTTGATCAGATTACATTTTTCTGAGTTCAAAACATATTTTTATTGTAATTTTTGAATTTATAAAGGCCAAAAATTAAATGATTTAAAAATAGGGCAGAAACATGTAGGAAGGACCTATTTGCAAAACATTTCAAAACTGGGGGTTTTCTGCAAAAACATCAGATCTGGATCTGAGATCTAGATCTGGGAACTTTTATCACCGGTGGAAAACTACACAAGAGGCTGACACGTGGGTCCCACTGGCCCACCTGTCAGTGGCTAGCATGAAAGGTAAAAAGGTGGGTTTATTCGGCCACAGGGGGACTCGATCCCGGGACGCGATGGTGCGGTGCAGGGACAGGAACCAGTCGGGCTGTGCGCAGATCTTGTCTAGAAGGGATGTTCGGCGGCCTAAGAGTTGGATCTGTGGGCGTTAACTGAATTTGACTGAACCCAAGGTTCAGACAACAGAGGATTGGCGGCGACGGACAGATGCAGCCGGCGACGACCAAGGGCTGGCGGCGCCGGGAAAACGCTCGTGCGCGTGCGGTGCAAGGTGCCGCATGTGTGTGTGCTGGTGCTTGTGCTGCAGGTGGGTGTAGGGTGCGGATGGGGCGTGGACTCGAGCTCGTGAGTGTGATCGACACGGCGGCCGACGGGGAAGATGATGCGCACGACGGCGGCATCCAGATCAAGGGGAGGAAAAAGAGGGGGCCAAAGGCGGCGGTGCTCACCAAGGAGGCGTCGCAGGAGGTAGATCGGCACGAGGAGTAGAAGGACGACGATGGTGCAGGGGTAGTCGCGTCGGGGAAGAAGAGGTTGCCGGGGAGGTAGTCGTTGCAGGCCTTGGAGTAGTCGTTCTGCTTCCGATCCACGCGTGTCGAGGACGTAGACGTTCTCCTCCTCCGCTGTTTCCCCGGGGCTCCCTCCATGGCGTCGTGCTCCGGTGCTCCTCCGGCTGGGTGAGGTGGTGCGGCTCGGGACGGAGGGAGAAGAAACAGAGAAGGGAAAAGGAAGAAGAGGAGTGGCGGCGCGAGGGAGGAAAAGAAGATGGCTAGGGTTGGTGGGAGAGGAGAGTGGCCGGGGTGGCTTGCTTTATAGAGGGAAAGGAGGGTGGCGTGGCATGGGAGGTGGCGACGGCGCGCTTGCGAGGGCGACGGCAAGGAGCGAGGGTGGTGACAGCGACGTGCGTGAGGACGATGCTGGGCTGGAGAAAGAAAAGGGCCGGTGCTGGGCCGCGCGGGAGAGAGGGAAGAGAGGGAAAGAGAGAAAGAGGAGCTGGGCTCGGCCTGTTCCGAGATTTGCATTTTTTTCTTTCCCTTTTTCAGAACAAGGGAAGAATTACAAGAGAGGAAGAAGAAATAAAATCTGGGTTTGGTTTATTTTTCCTCAAATCAAAATATTTGTTAATTAGCAAAAACCAAGATAACATTTTAAATTTGTTTGTCCAAAATAGTTTTGTTTTTAATAGTTTGGTTTTCAAAACAAAAGAGTGTCACATGTGTTAATCACATAAAATGACAAGCTCAATTTATTAATTTGATTTTTTTTATTTAAAACCACAAAAATGCAACAAACAAAGATGATGCCATGATTATGCAACAATCAAAAAATCAACAAGCAAAAGAAATTAAAAGGGGATTATTTTTGGGATGTTACAGAGAGCCGCCACTCAAGAGAAACAAGAAACAGAGACCAGGAGGCTGCAGATTGGAGGGGGAAACTCCGGCGGAGCGCTGCCGGAGAGGTCTCCTTCTTCTCCATCGACATCTCCACCGTCTACATGATGAAGAGGGAGTAGTCCACCTCTAGACTATGGGTTTGTGGCAGTAGCATATGTATCTCTCTCTCTCTTGAGCTTCACTAATTAGCACCGTATGAGCTGCTGAACATGATTACGGTCATTGTTGTATTACCTTTCTGGTGGATCTTTTTATGAGTTAATATATGTTGAGATTGCAATGTTTATTTCACTTATGAAAGTATATGCATATTATGTACCCCGTTCTTGTATCCTTATTTTTATCAAACATGTTTATGAGAGTGTGTGAAGGGGAACGTGTGCATTAGTTGGAGTAACGGGGGTGGTGATGTGATAAGCTGACATCTTAATATCGTGATCCATTGGGTGTTTACCTTACTTTGTTGCCTCACTAGGGATAAACCAAAATACCATGTTGCAAGGTATGAGGAGTGACAAGCCTCTACCTATGACTAGATCCAGCATGTTCTTATTTTCACTTCATGTCATTAATCTTAAGGCCATACTCTGAGTCATCTTAATTACTGAGGTGTTATGATTTAGTTCGCATCTTGGTGGAGTATAAGTGAGACTAATAATCAAAAGGTCTCTATGTTAGGACGTGATGCCCATTTAATTAGTAACATGTCATTAAACTTGTTTGCAATCTCATATGTTAATCATATGTCTACTTATTTGCCACACTATATTAAAGAGAGAGTGCATGTGTGAAACCATGAACCCCGGTCCATTTTTAATCATAAGAAACAAATTTCCAACCACATTTAAGCATTTTCTACATTCAGCCATTTTAAAATTAGAAAATACAAAAAACACTTTTATTCATTGCATACACATATAAAAACCCCAAAAATATCATCCATCATCATTACTATCATCCTTGCATTACCACTTACCACAATTGCATATTTATTTACTGTTTTGCATTCATTATTATCTTAATATCATTCTCACACCTTGTGCTTGACAACCACTTGGTGACGTTGAGGGCACAAAGCAATCTACTTTGTTTGCAAGAAATCTAGAGAAGGACAATGAGATAAAATCCCCACTACTAATTCCCTGAGAGTTCGATATTAAACCCTCGAGTCACCCTCGTGGGGGAAAACTTCCACTTCTACATACTCTGCACTTGGAGGCTCAACCTATCACATAAATTATTTTCCTTTCAAGGTATCAAGAGTGCTTGTTGGCGTAGTTGAGGGAGGAACACTCTCATCAATTCCGTCATCACGTGTTTTTTCTGGGGCCGTTGCCGGGGAATGAAAGCTGGAGGGTCTTATCCAAAGATATCACAACAAAGTCAACTTCATGACCAACTTGTGCTAACACCTAAGCTTGGGGAGGTTGCACCTACGTGAGCATCATCTTGTCCATCTTTACCTTCAAGCATTTTATTTTGTTTTGTTATTGTCTTGCATATCATTTTTAGATTTCGGTTTGCATTTTTTATTTTCAGTTTTGCATTTTTTTTTGCATTAGTTAATTCGGTTTGCATTATTCAGTGTCATTTTATTTTCAGTTTTGCATAAAAAATTTAAAACACTTAAAAACTTGCTAAAATGGGTGATAGGACTAAGTTGTGTGACTACACAAATACTCCAAATGATCAATTTATTGCTAAACCTATTACCACACCTGAGATACAAGCTGATAATTCTAGAGTAAGTTATGACTTACTACACTTGATAACTAAGAAACAATTTGGTGATAATAGAAAAGAAGACTGTCTTGATCATCTGAATAATTTTATCAGTATTTGTTCTGCACTAAACCTCAAGGAACCTGATATTGTGATGCCAAAAATATTTTCTCTTTCATTAAAAGGAGAGGCAAGAGAATGGATACGTTCACTACCACCTGCTACAACCAAGACCTGGAGGGAATTAGAAAAAGCTCTCATTAGAAAAAATTGTCCCTCTTTTAAAGATTGGCTACATAAAATCAAACTGACCAATTCTATGGATAATGAGCAAGAAACTAGAAGTGAGGAAGTACCCCCTGTTAAAAAACAAGTTTGGGTCAAAAAGGAAAAGAAAGTTAAAGATCCTTTGCTTGATTTAGAGAATTGTACCTTGCAGGAATTAATATCTATCTTACAAAAATTTACAAGTGATCCTTCTATTGATGTTAACCAATCTGGTTTTGGTTCCTATATTGCTAATCATGTCTTGAAAGAAAAAATTGCTAGATACAATCAAGAAGCTATGATACCACCTAAGCTGGGGGATATATGGATCCCCAAGGTGCTAGTAACTATTGGAAAAGAGACACACCATGCCATACTTGATCTAGGATCTAGTGTCTCTATTTTATCTAAAGAATTATATGAAGTACTTGAATTAAAGAATCTTGAAAAATGCTCTGTTGAACTTGCACTTGCTGATAATACCATTAAACGTGCTTTAGGAAAAGTAAGTGATGTTATGGTAGAGTTACATATGACTTTTGTACCTGTGGATTTTCTAATCATGGATATGGAGAATAAAACCTCTAGTCCTATTATTCTTGGAAGACCTTTTCTTCCACTAGTGGAAAATGAGCCAAAGGCTGCTGGCCTATTTGACCTTTAGTACCGGTTTTCTTACAAACCGGTACTAAAGGCTGCACTAATACCGGTTCCGGAACCCAGGCCTCCAATACCGGTTCGTGTGGGCTCTTTAGTACCGGTTCCTTACACAAACCGGTACTAAAGGGTTTCCCACCAAATCTGCTGCGCAGGTGGGGCCGGTGTTGCACCTTTAGTACCGGTTTGCATAGCAAACCGGTACTAGAGGGTGTGCAGCCTATTTCATCAGCCCGAGTGCCCGACCCGCTCCATTCTCTTCGTCTCCAACACATTTCCAAAATAAATCTCTTCTCTCACACTCCAACAAATCTCCATTTTTCTCCACCATTTTGTTAAGATTGGCGGCAACCATCTATCCAAGGGTTAGCAACATGATACTTTCTTCCGGCGTTCCTAATTTAGCTCATTTCCTATAGTTTAACTCGTTTCATTTTTTAGTGCTAGCAAGGTGTTTGATGAAATGTCTAAGCTAGGGATCTCATTCGTTTTATATGCAATTTGAGCTTAAATTAAAGTTTGCTTTATTGGTTTTAGTATCTTCCCCGTCCTCACCGTCGTCGATCGCCAGCGCCGTCCCTAGCCGGCACCACCTCGGTGAGCCTACTTTAATTTGCTTTTAATTAATGTGATGAACTTGAATATTAATTAATTTTGTCACTCATCTATTTATGAAGTAGTGTAATTAACGGTTATTGATATACTTATATAATGCAGATGAACCGACAATGGATGTACGGTGACCGACGTTGTCCCGAGTTTCTTAATGGCATGCATAATTTTCTCCATGTGGCTGAGGCAAGCAAGCGGTCGAATGGTTTCATGTGTTGTCCATGTAGTGCCTGTAAGAATATGAAGGATTACTCTACCTCAAGAACCATTCACGTCCACCTGTTTGAGAACGGTTTCATGCCCGGCTATAATTGTTGGACAAAGCACGGAGAAAGAGGGGTTATAATGGAAGACAACGAAGAAGAAGAGGATAATGAAAACTATCCTATGTTCACTGAACACGATGATATGACAATGGGGGGAGACGAAGACGCAGAAGAGCTCATTTTTGATGAGCCCGATGATGATTTAGGTCGGGCCATTCGTGATGCGAAGATTAACCGCGGAAGTGAAAATGAGAAGTTGAAGTTGGAGAGAATGTTAGAGGATCGCAACAAATTGTTGTACCCAAATTGCGAAGATGGCTAGAAAAAGCTGGGTACCACACTAGAATTGCTGCAATGGAAGGCAGAGAATGGTACTTCTGACAAGGGTTTTGAAAAGTTGCTGAAAATAATAAAGAAGATGCTTCCAGGGGAGAATGTATTGCCCTCTAGTACGTACGAAACAAAGAAGGTTGTCTGCCCTCTAGGATTAGAGGTGCAGAAGATACATGCATGCATCAATGACTGCATCCTCTACCACGGTGAGAAGTACGAGAATTTGAATGCATGCCTGGTATGCGGTGCATTGTGGTATAAGATCAGGCGAGATGACCCTGGTGATGTTGAGGGCAAGCCGCGCCCCGGGAAGAGGGTTCCTGTCAAGGTGATGTGGTATGCTCCTATAATACCACGGTTGAAACATTTGTTTCAAAACAAAGAGCATGCCAAGTTGTTGCGATGGCACAAAGAAAACCGTAAGAAAGACGTGATGCTGAGACACCCCGCTGACGGGTCGCAGTGGAGAAAAATCGACAAAGAGTTCAAGACATTTGCAGATGACGCGAGGAACTTAAGATTTGGTCTAAGTATAGATGGCTTTAATCCTTTTGGAGAGCAGAGCTCCAGTCATAGCACCTGGCCAGTGACTCTATATATCTATAACCTTCCTCCTTGGTTGTGCATGAAGCGGAAGTTCATTATGATGCCAGTGCTCATCCAAGGCCCGACACTATCACAGAAAGGGCTATCAGTGGCGCACCAAATTGCACTTCTGTGGCGCACCCCCAGGTTTGCTGGGTGCGCCACAGAATTCTCGCCACAAAAATATTTTCTGTGGCGCACCTGGCTTGGTGCGCCACAGAATTCTCACATTTCTGTGGCGCACCAGGCCAGGTGCGCCACAGAATTCACATTTCTGTGGCGCACCCACCCACCGTGCGCCACAGAAATATTTCTGTGGCGCACCCCTCTTCCATGCGCCACAGAATTTTTTTGAATTTCAAAAAAAAGGGCGGCCAGATCTAGATCTGGATCTGACCAGATCTAGATCTGGTCGCCGGAATTTCATTTCGTTTCATTTTTTTGGAGGCCGTAGATGGGTGGAGGAGGGAGTCGCCGGAGGTTGGTGGAGGATGGTGGTCGCCGGAGTTCGCCGGAGGTGGAGGAGGAGGTCGCCGGAGTGGAGGAGGAGGTTGCCGGAGTGGAGGAGGAGGAGGTCACCGGAGTGGAGGAGGAGGTTGCCGAAGTGGAGGAGGAGGTCGCCGGTGGTGGAGGAGGAGGTCGCCGGTGGTGGAGGAGGTCGCCGGAGGTGGAGGTCGCCGGGGTGGAGGAGTAGGTCACCGGAGGTTGAGGTCGCCGGGGTTGTGGAGGTGGTCGTTCGCCGGAGTTGTGGAGGAGGTCGCCGGAGGTGGAGGTGGAGGTGGAGGAGTAGAGAAGATGTGGAGAGGAGAAGAAATGGAGGAGGGAGGAGAAGGGGAGAGAAGTGTAGAGGAGAAGGGAAGAGGAGAAAGGAAGAGGAGAAGTGGAGGGAGAAGTGGAGGGAGAGAAGGAGAAAAGGGAAAAGAGAGGGAGAAGGGGGCTGGCGGGATTCGAAATTTTGAATCCCGCCCAATAATTCTGTGGCGCACCATGCCAAGGATGCGCCACAGAATTATTGGGCGGGATTCAAAATTTCGAATCCCGCCCAATAATTCTGTGGCGCATCCTTGGCATGGTGCGCCACAGAATTATTGGGCAGGATTCAAAATTTCGAATCCCGCCCAATACTTCTGTGGCGCATCCTTGCCTTTGGTGCGCCACAGAATTTTTTTCCCTTTTTTTGATTTTTTTTATTTTGCTGGGAAAATTCTTCTGTTTTTCTCTAGTTTTTTTTAAGGTATTATACGCATTTTTTCGACGTCGTATGCAAAAGTTATGCCCGTTTTAATATTTTTTCACCTACTTTTGGAAAAAAAGTCAAAATGCGTATTTCAAATTTTTCCTAAGAAATAGACCCTAAACCTACCCTATATCTGAAAGGATTTTATTTTTTGAATTTTTATCATTTTATTTCACTAGGTGCAAAACTGAAAAGGCAATCCACGGGGGGGGGGGGGGGGGGTGCGTGGGTGAAAAAATGCTGCAGAATTCTGTGGCGCATGGAACCACATGCGCCACAGAAATGTCACTTTCTGTGGCGCATGTGGACCCATGCGCCACAGAATTCTGCAGCATTTTTTCACCCATGCCAGGCCCACCATATTTCTGTGGCGCATGGGGCCAGATGCGCCACAGAATGTCCACTTTCTGTGGCGCATCCAACACCATGCGCCACAGAATTTACCCATATGGACTCCGGCCTCAATGATTACTCATGGGACCCACCAAAATTCTGTGGCGCACCATGGCTGCTGCGCCACAGAAACTCGACATTCTGTGGCGCATGTGGTTCCATGCGCCACAGAAAGTGGACATTCTGTGGCGCATGGGCAAAGGATGCGCCACAGAATGTTCAAATTTCTGTGGCGCATCGACAGCCATGCGCCATAGAATTATTTTTTGTGGCGCATAAATTAAGGGTGCGCCACAGATAGGCAACCTCCCTATAATGCTTTTCCTGGTAGTGCGAGGCAACCCGGCAATGACATTGATGTGTACCCAAGGCCATTGGTTGAAGAACTTTTACAGTTGTGGGATGAAGAAGGTGTACCTGTGTGGGATGAGCACAAACAAAAGGAATTTAACCTACGAGGGTTGTTGTTCGTAACCATCAATGATTGGCCTGCTCTTAGTAACATTTCAGGATAATCAAACAAGGGATACAATGCATGCACACACTGTTTAGGTGAGACTGACAGTATATATTTGGGAAACAAGAATGTGTACTTGGGGCATCGTCGATTTCTTCCAAAACAACATGTCGTAAGAATGGGAGGAGGCAAGCATTTTAGAGGTGAGGCAGATAGCCGGACGAAGCCTACCAGCCCTACTGTGGATGTTATATATGATATGGTGAAGGATTTAAAAGTGATCTTTGGAAAGGGTCCTGGCGGACAATCTGTTCCGAATAATAGTGCCGGACACGTACCCATGTGGAAGAAGATGTCTATATTTTGGGAGCTACCCTATTGGAAAATCCTAGAGTTTCACTCTTCAATAAACGTGATGCACGTGACGAAAAATCTTTGCGTGAACCTGCTAAACTTCTTGGGCGTGTACGGGAAGACAAAAGATACACCGGATGCATGGCAGGATCAGCAACGTATGCACGAACGAGACAACCTGAATCCAGAGAAGTATCAAGGTCCTGCTAGCTACGCTCTTATGAAAGAAGAGAAGGAGATCTTTTTTGAAGTCCTGAGCAGCATCAAGGTCCCGTCTGGCTTCTCGTCAAATATAAAGGGAATAATAAATATGACAGAGAAAAAGTTTCAAAACCTAAAGTCTCATGACTGCCACGTCATTATGACACAATTACTTCCGATTGCATTGAGGGGGCTTCTGCCAGAAAATGTTCGGGTACCCATTGTGAAGCTATGTGCATTCCTCAATGCAATTTCTCAGAAGGTGATCAATCCACTAACTCTATCAAATTTACATAAGGATGTGGTGCAATGTCTTGTCAGCTTCGAGTTGGTGTTTCCACCATCCTTCTTCAATATTATGACGCACCTCATAGTTCACCTAGTCGAAGAGATTCACGTTCTCGGTCCTTTATTTCTACACAACATGTTCCCCTTTGAGAGATTCATGGGAGTCTTAAAGAAATACGTTCATAACCGTGCTAGGCCAGAAGGAAGCATCTCCAAGGGCTATGGAACAGAGGAGGTCATTGAGTTTTCTGTTGACTTTATTCCTGACCTTAAGCCGATCGGTGTTCCTGAATCACGCTATGAGGGGAGACTACATGGAAAAGGCACGCTAGGAAAGAGAGCAAAAATAAATATGGACGGACATTCTTTCACTAAAGCACACTACACAGTCCTACATAATTCCAGCATGGTGGCTCCGTATATAGTGGAACACAAGGATATTTTACGCTCAAAATATCCGGAGCAAGGTGAAGATTGGATTGATGGAGAACACCAGAAGACTTTCAGCGGTTGGTTGCAAACACATCTCATTAATGACACCACTATTGAAGAACAACTATACTTGCTGGCCAAGCAACCATCTTTTTGTATATCGACTTTTCAAGGGTACGAGATAAATGGGAATACATTTTACACGATCGCCCAAGATCAAAAGAGCACCAACCAAAACAGTGGTGTCCGCTTTGATGCAGCAGACGACAATGGGAAAAATGTCACATATTATGGGTACATAGAGGAGATATGGGAACTTGACTATGGACCTACTTTCAAGATCCCTTTGTTCCGGTGCAAATGGTTCAACCTGAAAGATGGGGTACAGGTAGACCCACAGTACGGAATGACTACATTGGATCTCAAGAATCTAGTATACGAGACCGAACCATTCGTGCTAGCCAGTGAAGTGGCCCAGGTTTTCTATGTGAAGGATACATGTCTACCAAACCGAAAAAAATAAAAGAAAGGCAAGAGGACACGTCATATGATGAGCCAAAGCGCCACATAGTTCTTTCAGGAAAAAGAAACATCGTGAGAGTGGAGGACAAGACAGACATGTCAGAAGATTATAGTAAGTTTGATTATATTGCACCCTTCAAGGTGAAAACTGACCCAAGCATCGTGTTAAATAACGAAGATTGTCCATGGTTGCGTCGCAATAAGAAGAAAGGGAAACACACGAAGAAAACTCAGAAGACTAGATAGGGATGTGTTGGTGATGTGTAATAATAAACTTGGCATAGTTTGTTTGAATGGGTCCATATTCCACACAAACATGCATCTTGGAAGCACGGACAATGTTGACGAAGGATTTTTTTGTGAAGGACCTACCAGAAATATGTTGCAAAACTTGGGTGATTCATTTTTTTAATATGCTATAACATGTTATATGCACAAATAATCAATTTGTTTTCTAAGAAAAGATTTCCATCCACCTCTTTTAAAAATCACAAGTTTCTGCCGATTCAGCTGGAAACGGGACAAATTTGATCTACAAGTGCCTCGTAATTTGCTCATGATTTTTGTGAAAAATAATTTTTAGGTACACAACTGCCTATTTCAACATAGATACACCAAGAGTTTCTGAATATACCACCCCTAGCTACAAAAAAGAGCTATCTCCTCCTAACAAACTTGTCCATGGTTGCGGCGCACTCAGAAGAAAGGGGCACACATGAAGAAGAAAGGGACACACACTAGATAGGGATGTTGGTGGTGATGTGTAATAATTAATGTATTAAACCTTTTATCAAATGCACACGGTTTCCCCGTCATACAGCCCAACGGTGGCTCGTGAGTGCCTGCATATCAAATGCACCGTTGGGCTGTATGACGGGAATCCGAATGATTTGTATTCGGTCGATGAACTGAAGTATTTTGTAGATAGAACAAAACACACGGGCATTCGATCCAAAGTGTTGATGGTTGTGAAGTGAGTAGCAAATCGACCTTCGATCCAAGCAGCCGCAAGACTTCTCTGATGATCTAACGACCGTCCCAAAAAGTGGCGGGAATGTTGTAGATCATCAGAGCGCCTTGCAGCTGCTTGGATCCGACCGAGGGGCATGGCTACCACTTCCACCACCACCACTCCCACCTCCTCGGCAATTCATCATTGTGTCACCCTAATCCAGTGGTTGGATTCAACCTACCTGAGGGCTTGTGTTAGGGAACATGCCAGCAGGTAGGCTAAGTCCAACCATTGGGTTGGGTGGCAAAGGTAGACGCTCGTTGTGTGCCGTTTCGCTGCAGGGACGTCGCTATTTATAGGCGATTAGAAGGTGTACCTGTGGATGAGGTGGGAGTGCAGATCCAACAGCTCACAAGCCCTCAAAAGAAACACACCCCTGATCCAATGGCTCACAAGCGCTTGAAAGAAACACACGATCCGTGTGCTTCTTTAGTCCCGGTTGGTAACACGAACCGGTACTAAAGGCCCTGATCCAACAGCTCACAAGCGCTCGAAGGAAACACACGATCCATGTGCTTCTGATCCAATGGCTCACAAGCGCTCTAAAGAAACACACCCCTGATCCAATGGCTCACAAGCGCTTGAAAGAAACACACGATCCGTGTGCTTCTTTAGTCCTGGTTGGTAACACGAACCGGTATAAAGGCCCTGATCCAATGGCTCACAAGCGCTCGAAGGAAACACATGATCCGTGTGCTTCTTCCACCGCTTCCCGCCTTCGTCTTCCCGTAATTTCTCACTATATATATGTAGGCTTGGCCGCCATTGCCATATCACATCTAAACTCATATCTGCAACCTCATCACTCTTCCATTGTAACAAAATTTTGACTTAGGCGTTTTTGACTTAGGTGTTCTCGGCGATGATGTCCATGTTGGACCAGAGGGGCGATGTGCGGGACTGGGCTCCACCGGGCTGGCACTGGGAGGTGCTACCTTCCGGGACGCGCAGCTTGGTGAGGAATCCGGGTGACGTTGTCGACCCGGATCTTCTGTGGTGGCAGTCGCGTGGGCCACGCTCGGTGCAAAGGGAGCCGGCCCCCGAGGAGGTGGTACGTCGCCGTATCAGGGAGGAGGATGATGTCAAATTTTGGACTTAAATATTTAAATCCATTTTGAAATTTCAAAATTTGAAAATGTTACAAAACATCACAAAATTATTATTAGTTGCTAGCTTTTAATTTTACAAAATTTTAGAAATTAGTTTCATGTCATTTGGACTTTTCTTTCAAAAGTTATAGTTGTTTTAATAAAACAGGAAAAGAAAAAGAGAGAAAAAACCCTTTGGTACCGGTTAGTGAGAAAAACCGGTACCAAAGGTCCAGCGGTTCGCGCGCAATTTTTGGTGGCCCCGGGGTGGACCTTTGGTACCGGTTTGTGCCACCAACCGGTACCAAAGCACCTTTGGTACCGGTTGGTGGCACAAACCGGTACCAAAGGTCAAAAACAAGGCTCCAAGAGCGCGGGACTTGGCCATTCTTGGCCAAATCCAACGCAGACGAACCGACGCGCCTCCGGGCTCCTGACCGCCGACGAGACGCCGTCAGGCTGCCGCCGCCGGGACTCGCTCCCTCTCCCCGGCCGCACCTTGGCTGTGCGCCGCCGCCGCCTGCGCCCCTGCATCGCCCCTGCGCCGCCGCCTGCGCCTCCACCTCGGTGCGCCGCCGGCCCCCTGCGCCTCCACCTCCGTGCGCCGCCGGCCCCCTGCCCCTCCTCCACCGGCCGGCCACCTCGCGCCTCCACCACGCGCCGGCCACCACGCGCCTCCGCCTCCACCTCGGTGCGCCGCCGGCCCCCTGCCCCTCCTCCACCGGCCGGCCACCTCGCGCCTCCACCACGCGCCAGCCACCACGCGCCTCCGCCTCCACCTCGCCTCCACCACGCGCCTCCGCGCCTCCGCCTCCGCCTCCACGCGCCTCCACCTCGGTAGAGGTACTAGTTTTTTTTTGTTTTTTTTCTTAGTGATTATTAATATTAGTATTTATAATTTAGAATACTTAGTAGTAATATTTCTATTTTTACTTACAAATGTCTCAATATTGTTATATATAAATTTAAGTAAATAGAAATACTAGAAAATTAGTATTAGAATTTTTAAGTACTTAGAATTATTAGTTTTTTTTAAGTACTTAGATATTATTTTTTTAAGTACTTAGATATTAGTTTTTTTAGTACTTAGATATTAGTTTTTTTAGTACTTAGAATTATTAGAATTTTTAAGTACGTAGATATTAGTTTTTTTAGTACTTAGAATTATTAGAATTTTTAATTACTAGTATTAAAATAGAATACTAGTATTAGAATATTAGTATTAGAATATTAGTATTAGAATTTTGTAGTGAATTGCTATTTAAAATTTTCTATTTAAAATTTGCCAAGTGAATTTGCTATTTAAAATTTTGTAGTGACATTGAGCTATGGATCTAGACTCCCCCCCCCCCTCTTCATCCGAAATGAGGAGGAAGAAGATTTGGTGTAACAAGTGATATATAATAATGCCCGACCAGATGAGGATGACGATGGCGAAGACTTAACCACACAATTTCTGAACGACTCCGGTGAAGGACTTGAGTCTGAAGAAAGAAGGGCCAACGAAGTGCCCTTAACAAACTCCGGCAAGGTGTATATTATGGCAATGCTATATCAGTAGATGCATTGATTTATTTGTATTGCACTTATTAACGAATCTTTTTTATTTTAGCCTTCTGGATCATCGAGCAAATCTGCTAAAAAGCAAGGTCCTCGAGGCCCGACGAAACCTCTATCGGGCGAGGCTAAATTAGCCCTCACCGCATTTAAGGCTAGTGGCGAACCGGTGGAACCCGCAGAGAACGTCAAAAAATTTATAAATCAAGCTGGAGTTCTTGTTAGGGACATTATACCGATCACCATTTCAGATTGCCATAAGCCGAAGAAGGGGGCGGTTGGCGATGAAGCTAGTTATGTCAGCGACGCTACAAAAACGTTACTTTGGGGGAGACTGCTGCCATACTTCAACCTACCGGTAGGCTTCATGGAAGGCCAGACGGAGAAGCTCAAGGAATGGACTTTGAAGAAGATGGCCATACAACTCCAGACTTGGAAGAAAAAATTATGGGACAACTATGGACCTGAAGGTCCAGGATTCACTGGAAGATTTGAGAAGCCAAGAGCGCTCTAGCCCGCATTTAAGGAGTATAGGAGCTCGTCAGATTATAAGTCCCGATCAGCCATAAATGTAGAAAATGCTAAGAAGAAGCAATATTTTCATAAATTGGGGTCAGGTGGCTACAAGAGTGCCATTCCTAAGTGGAAAGCATATGAAGCTCAACTGCTGAAAAACGGGGTCATTCCACAGACATACGACTGGCCCGAGCGGTCCAAGTTCTGGTTGTACGCGCATGGGGCAGGGTTGGACTCAAAGACAGGGCTGATCGTTGCAAACGGTAAATGGAAGACGAAAATTGAAAAAATCGCCAAGGAGCTTGAAGATGCAATAGATAAGGTTAGAAAGGGAGTGTACATTCCCGATAGAGAGAATGACGAGTTGACACTAGCTCTGGGGAATCCAGACACGTTGGACGAGTACGAACCCTCCCAGGTCTCACCATGAAGGATGCGTGGCCGGAGTGCGCAGACAGTTATAGAAGCCGTTCGAGAATGAAGAAGAAGTGCGCTGACCGATTATCGACATTGGAACTTAGGGTGCAGCAGCTGGAGCAGAATCTAACATACTCAACTAGTCGGCAGAGGGCCCTGATCAGCAGCTTCTTATAGAAGATCCTCAAGCCGATGCCGCCCCATCTGAGCCGAAAAGCAGCGTGGGTTCCTCGCATCTTGAAGGATGTGGAGCAAGCTACCCCGTGGATTATGTCACGGAGAAGACAGAGTGCGAGCTACATGTGCCAATGAGGAACATGTCCATTAAGGTGGCAGTCGGCTACGTTTACCCACAACAAGATGGAGCAACGCACCATCATCAGCCCATTCCAGCTGACTATGCTCTTGTCGGGGTGGATGACATTGTGCCTACTTATGAAACAATGGATCTTGATCATCCTGGAGGTGACGAGGAGAAGACACTGGGCGATGTCAAGCGCGGTTTTGCCCTCTGGAAAAAAAAATACATCGTCTTTTCAGGCCCCGTGCCAAGGCCACCGACTCCTCGTGGTAGAAGTCCACATGTGCAACAAAGTCCACATGAGCCGCAAGGGCCATCGACTACTCATGCTGGCAGTCCACATGGGCAGCAAGGGCCATCGACTCCTCGTGGTAGCAGTCCACATGAGCAGCAAGGGCCATCGACTCCTCGTGGTAGCAGTCCACATGAGCAACAAAGTCCACACCTACCGGAGGGGGGGGGGGCAGCGTGAGTCCACCGCCTCGGTTACCTCCGCGTAAGAGAGCGCCCGTTAAGCGGAACGGTTCGCCGCCTAGGAAGATGCCTGGATTGGAGAGAACACAGCCGCCTCTTGAGAAGTTACCTTGGGAAAGATCTAAAGAGGAAAACGAAGCCATCAAACGTTCCGAGGTGGCTGCCTTTTTTGCTAAGAAAGTGCCAGAGATACCTTTTGTGAAGACGCTAGATCCGGTGAAAGTCATGCGTACCGTGGAGAATCTATATGACCCTGTACAGGTGCCATCAGAACATACGCGTTCTATTGAAAGGTCATATGACGAGATGGTCAGGGTGAAAAAAGGGGAACCGGTGGTCCAAGTGGAAAAAGGAAACAGGTGGTCGAGTCATAGAAAACAAGTTCCCCAGCTCGGAGAACAGCCCGTTCAATCGGTCCCCCCTCTGAAGGTGTTTGATGAGAAGGCCATTCAAAGTCGTCAACAACAAACAACCGATACTGATTACGCCTTACCTGAAGTAGCATATCAATTTGTTCAAGGGAATAATTTGGTCGAGAATGTCTCCACCCTACCAACAAGAATGCGCTAACTGCATAGCTGGTACTTGAATAGGGCAAAGGACGGGTTCGATTCTATCATGGTGGGAGTTAAGGAGGAGCACTACTTCCTAGAATATGCTGTGGCCGTTGACTTCAAGGAACTTTTTTCAGTTATACAATCTCCGAGCCCTCGACAAATCGTTGCTCATTTGCTATTGTCTGTAAGTGATTTATTTATGTAATTTGAGAAGTCTTTAGCTCAGTTCGTTCATTTTCTACAATTGTCCTCAATTTAATCTTCTGTGCGCTATATTATGCAGATTGAAGATGGTCGAATGCAAAAGGGATGATATCAACGACATTGGGTTCATTGACGCGGAGACAATGCATCAAGTAACCATAACGGATCCCCTGCATAACAAGTATACACCGGCGACTTTGCTAAGGTTTTTGAAGCGACAACGTGACAAAAAACAAATACTTTGGCCTTACTTGTTCGAGTGAGTGTTACTGTCTTCTTTATCGTCATTATTTAAATACTTTGGCCAGATGTTAAAATTTTAAGTAATGAGTTATATCTATGACACTGCATATTTAAATGTGCGCAGCTTCCACTTTATTCTTATCGTCATTAAAATGCACGATGGAGAAGTTCTAGTATATGACTCACTAACCACACCGGCTCTAAAGTACAAGCACTGTTTTGATATGCTCAAAAGGTAATTTTAATTAATTCTTATCGGCTTCATCGTTAATTTGATGATGTCAACAAATTAATAACTCTTTTATTGATTTTCTTTGTCGGGCAGCGTATGGGAAACGTTCATCGCGGAAGATCCGGAAGGTGGATGGAAACCGAAGCTGATATGGCGTCCGAGAGTAAGTACTACTACCTAGCTACGTCCACACACATTTATCATACTTGATTATTGTTTGATTGAATTATATTCTTGTACAGAAATGCGCGCAACAAGTACAGGGGACTAATCTGTGTGGTTACTATGTTTGTGAGAACATTCACAAGATTGTCAACGAGAGAGCGAATAGTAAATTCAATAAAGAGGTACGTAAACAATATTCACAAATTTATTTTGTTACCATCAGTTCTGCTAAGTTTCAGTCATAATTGTTTTATTATGATTTGATACATACATATACACATGACTCATGTATTCATTTCGATCTCATTCTTTTGCAGTTGGCAAGAAAGCGGGAGAAGCTCCCCCGACAGCTCCGCTTCCAAGCAATTGGCGAGGAATTGGCGGGATTTTTCATTTGGGAAGTCCTACCTCCTACCGGAGAGTACCATTTTGTTTCATAGTATGCCTCAATGTAATAGTGAGCTAGGAACATGTAATATATAGTATGTCTCGGAGATTACTACTTAATTTGCGATCTTATGTAATTAATTACATGTGTTATATATATGCACCAAGTTGATATGCATCAACTTGATCTTCATGTAGATATCTTACATATATATATACCAAACGCGTTTCTGGCGCATCGAAGCGATACTGGTACAATGAACGGTCCAAATACAGACCCTAAACCCTGGATTCTCTGCGTTTCTGGCACGGCAGAGAAATGCACAATTCTCTGCCGCGGCAGAGAATGCAGGTTTAGGGTCCCAACCCTTTGGTACCAAAGGTCTCCAGCCCTGAGGCTCCCGGCCAGCCCACGTGGAGTCTTCTGTAGTACCGGTTCCAGAGTAAACCGGTACTAAAGATTGGAGCCTTTAGTATCGATTAATTAGTACCGGTTGCCCAACCGGTACTATAGGCTCTCTGGAACCGGTACTAGAGCCTGTTTTTTCACTGGTGTTCGTACCACAAGGGCTATTATTGATTCAAAGGAAGGGAATGTGAAGTTTCAGTTTCCACATAAGAAATGCATGGAAAACTTCCCAAAGAAGAAGGGCACAACTTTTAAGCTCCCTCATGAGCTTCATCTTCGGTAACAACAAGTAAGTAAGCCTAGCTATATGGCTATAAAGAAAGCGCTTTATGGGAGGCAACCCGGTTGTTTTTATTTGGATTTTCTTTGAGTCCTCTTTCTATAACAATATAATGTTTTCTTAGCCTAGTTTCTGGGATTTTTAATAAAGTGCCAAGTTTTACCTATTTTGGTTTGAAAAAGTTGCTACTTCTATTCGGAGATTTTATTCCTGCACGAAGTCTGTGCACGGTTTGATTTTTCGTTGCTATTATTTAACTGCGATTGCGCTGAGATTTTAACTGTAACTGCAAAGTTGCAACCTCTGTATGCCTGAATTTTTTCAGAAATTTTCGATGAGTTTAAGTAGGACAGAAAAATATGTTTTTCTGCTGCTGTTTTTCTGGACAGATTCTGTCCCATATTGTTTTATGCATAGTTTGAACTTTTGAGTTGAATCTTTTTGATCCAATTGAGTTTATGAGTGGGAATACAACATTATACACTCTCTGATCATTCATATGAATTTTAGTCCATGGATTATATGCAGCAAGAAGCCTATTTGTTTATCTCTACTAATATCACCCCACAGAAAAGAAATGGGAGAAACAGTGTTTTGAAGTTTTTTCACAGGGATTGGAGGAGATGGACCATGAGTTATCCAAGGATGGTGAAAATAATAAGCTTGGGGATGTGGAGAAAATCCCCACTGAACCAACATACTCTCGGTTTGCACACGTCTAACTTCTGTTTTTCATTTGAAACACTTTATCACATAAACTTGGAGCGTCTTTTTGTTTGTTTTTGCCTTGATTTTTATTTTGTGAGACCACCACACTATCATTTATATATGAGAAATCTACTAGAAATATGGGTTGAAATATCTTGCATGCTTTTGTTGTATTGGGAAAAGGGATGTCTAAGTTGATTTTTAATGACACATATAGTTGCATGATTCATTAGCTTCTTTATGAGTAATAATTTGCAAATGCTTTATCATGAGCTATCTTTTATTCATGTTTTGATGTTGTATGTTATTTCACCTTGTTTGACATGAATTAGTTAGTTCTATGGACACTCATGCATGCATCTAGATGGTCATCTTTCTCCCTTTTGCTAGCCCAAAAATTCCAACAAGTAAAAACTTGTTTCCAGCACCCTCAACCCAAGTTTTTCCAGTGAATCCACCATATCTACCTATTAGCTTTATGATATTCCAAGTATGTTTACCATGTTATTTGTGTTATCTATACCTCTAAATGAAAATGATTATGTTATTTATTATAATTGGAAAAGGTTGTTAAAAAGCTCTCGCGAACTTGATGCACACTTTATTTTTATTGCATTTAATAAACATGAACCATTGTGACTAATATTATGATGATAGTGGCTTGATAAATGTTTAAGGTTAGGAGTTAGCCCATATGTGCTGTCACATGCAAAGCTTTCAACATGTTCCACCATTTATTTAGTTGATATCATGTACTTTTGTTTATGGATGCCTATCATGGTGAAATAATGTGGAAATAGAGTAAGTTTAAATGAGTTTGTATAAATGGTTAGAGAGAAACCTGGGCCGCCAATCTAAGCCATGCATCATTCATGGTGGAAATTTACTTACATTCTATTTTGAACTTTCTGTGATACACCCTACAATAAAAATCTATATCAAGTGGTAAATAAAAAGGGTGTTGAGGTTGTTCATTATGTTTGTTTGTCTTGTTGTTTTGATGTGGGCTTGATCCATATCATGGGACAAGAGGTACCCCAGTTGAGGCTCTTGATAATACCATTATTACTTACAATGATAGATAACTTAAACTTGCTTTGTTTTCCAAGATGAGTAATCATGGTGTAGGTACTTGTATTCAAGGGGCATGAGACATCTAACCTTTACTTTATCAAGGCCACTACTCATATTTGCTTTCACATTTAACTTTAATCATTCAAGATGCTATGATAGGGGAATGAGAGCTTGACACCAAGTATTACCATTGCAATCAATAACTCAAGTAGAATAGTGTGGAGGATAGATGAAACTTATGCATGTTTTAGCTCTACTCATTTATATATCCTTTCCAAAGTGTCCAACTTTTACTTTCAGATTTTCATCTTCACTCTATGACCAATGTAGGATGTTCTTACTTATCATGTTGCATACTTGTGGTCCATATTACTATCTTTTATGTTACACTTTGTGAACTATCGTTGAACATCCTTGCATTGAATACTTGATATCACTTTATAAACTGTTTGCATATTGCTACTTCTTTGAATTAATGAATCATTTGACTTTATGTAGCAGTAGCAATCATCTTTTTTATCCATGTTGTTATTATATTGCAAAGTTCATGTTAGTTTTATCACTTTCATACTCGAGGACGAGCATGAGTTAAGCTTGGGGATGTTGATGCATGTAAAATGCATACATGAACTTTGCACTATAACACTTGTTTTCCATTCATATTTGCATCATATAAGGGGTATATTACTGTTATTTAATGATTTTTGGTAATTAATAATGATTTCCCCTTTTTATGGAATTAATCCTGCGCAGGTAGAAAACCCCTATTTCTTTCCTTATTTATTTCAGGTCCTTAACGACGTCATAATGAGCTGCAAATTTACGGGGATCATTATTTTGGAAGGAGGAAGACCTAGGAGCGAAGGAAGCAAGCAAACGGAGGCCGGAGGGGCAAAAGAAGGGTGCCCCCACGCGGCCAGGTACAGGGGCCGCATGGGCCCACCTCTTTTCGCCCTCGTGGCCCCGTTTGCGACGATCCTTCTTCCTGAAGCTTCCTCGTGACCTAAAAAGGCCAATAAAAAGAGCCCCCCGACGTTTTTTGGAGAGAGAGCCGCCACACGAGAGAAACAAGAAACAGAGACCAGGAGGCTGTAGATTGGAGGGGGGAAAACTCCGGCGGAGCGCTGCCGAAGAGGTCTCCTTCTTCTCCATCGACATCTCCACCGTCTCCATGATGAAGAGGGAGTAGTCCACCTCTGGATTATGGGTTTGTGGCAGTAGCATATGTATCTCTCTCTCTTGAGCTTCACTAATTAGCACCATATGAGCTGCTGAACATGATTACGGTCATCGTTGTATTACCTTTGTGGTGGATCTTTTTATGAGTTAATATATGTTGAGATTGCAATGTTTATTTCAGTTATGAAAGTAGATGCATATTATGTACCCCGTTCTTGTATCCTTGTTTCGATCAAGCATGTTTATGAGAGCGTGTGAGGGGAACGTGTGCATTAGTTGGAGTAATGGGGGTGGTGATGTGATAAGCTGACAACTTAATATCGCGATCCATTGGGTGTTTACCTTACTTTGTTGCCTCACTAGGGATAAACAAAAATACCATGTTGCAAGGTATGAGGAGTGACAAGCCTCTACCTATGACTAGATCCAGCATGTTCTTATTTTCACTTCATGTCATTAATCTTAAGGCTATACTCTGAGTCATCTTAATTACTAAGGTGTTATGATTTAGTTCGCATCTTGGTGGAGTATAAGTGAGACTAATAATCAAAAGGTATCTATGTTAGGACGTGATGCCCATATAATTAGTAACATGTCGTTAAACTTGTTTGTAATCTCATATGTTAATCCTATGTCTACTTATTTGCCACACTATATTAAAGAGATAGTGCATGTGTGAAACCTTGAACCCCGGTCCATTTTTAATCATAAGAAACAACTTTCCAACCACTTTTAAGCATTTTCTACATTCAGTCATTTTAAAATCAGAAAATACAAAAACACTTTTATTCATTGCATACACATATAAAAACCCCAAAAATATCATCCATCATCATTACTATCATCCTTGCATTACCACTTACCACCATTGCATATTTATTTACTGTTTTGCATTCATTATTATCTTAATATCATTCTCACACCTTGTGCTTGACAACCACTTGGTGAGGTTGAGGGCACAAAGCAATCTACTTTGTTTGCAGGAAATCTAGAGAAGGACAAGGAGATAAAATCCCCACTACTGATTCCCCGAGAGTTCGATATTAAACCCTCGAGTCACCCTCGTGGGGAAAAAACTTCCACTTCTACATACTCTGCACTTGGAGGCTCAACCTATCCCATATATTATTTTCCTTTCAGGGTATCAAGAGTGCTTGTTGGCGTAGTTGAGGGAGAAACACTCTCATCAATTCCGTCATCAAGGAGCATTAGCTAGCACAAGAAAATGTTGGAGTTTCAAGCGGTGTAAATGTTTAATATTGTAATGTAATGTGAAAGAGTGAATTGTTGAAATTGTAAGTATTTTTGGTGAATAATATTATCTTATAAATGACGCTTTATTAAACTCAACTATTAGCATCAAGTTGATACGATTCAAATAGTTTTGTATAGGTGAGACTACACTGTCATCCATATTGGGAAAAAATAACTTTCATCGCCTTCTCCAACAGTTTATGGACCTTAGTAAGCATGTCACTATTCTCCCAACGCTGTAGAAACAATCATAAATGAAGCAAATGGTTACAATTTGGTAAGGATAACAATCATGAAATTGCATGGGAACAACATATGCTTGATTGTCTCATCATGATAACAAAAAACCGCACTGTAAACTTTTATGCCAGTTGTTCTTTTCAAGATTATATTTGGTAAGGATTACACATTGCTAAGATAAGACGTGATTTATTTATCTTGAGCGGCACCTTCATTTTCAGGTTTCTTCTTATTATTATTATTATCAACCAACACTTCTGAATGAACAACTGCTATGTTCATGGACCAACCGAGAATTTGTCATTTTCATTTATATTCTAGCAAAATTCGTCGGTTCCTTGTGTCAATTAGACCGCTGCCAACCGTTCAAGAAGAGCATTTTGTGTCGTAAGACAGGGTTCAACTATCTCGCATGAACGCCACGTTTGGGCGCGATCGATGTTTATATTACCGTCAATCTCATTGTTGTGACAGACGATATTATGTATAGATGCATGGATATTATTCCCAAGAGTGGTATTACCTAGCCACTTATCCTCGCATAACCTAATTCTGAGTTGTCGTTGATAGTAAATGATCCAAAGTAGAAGAAGTATTTTCGGCTGCTACTATACCAGACTAGAAGTGTGAGTCCTCCGGTTTCATAACTTTGGGAGAATGCCTTGAGCCTTTATAATTTCTTTTTGGGAGAGTTTGTCAGACATTATCTTCAGTAAGAAGTTTGAAAAGCCATTTACCAAGGCCGCCATTTTTTTAACATGTAGGGTTTGAATACTAAGACCCCCTCCCCCCCCCCCCCCCTCATTTTTTAGACAACAAACACCCGGGTACACCAACAACCCCCAGATCCACCTCTTCAACTCACTACTACCTCCCCACCAGCTTCGACTACAACATTTGGCTCCGATCGACTACATCAACCCCTAAAGCATCTACACGTTGAAGGAGAAGATCGACAACCCTCACTCATCCGAGGACTGAAGAAGTGAAGGCGCAATTCGACCCGTATCAGAGGTGTCATCTGAAATGTACCAACTCATGACACTCACATTTAGGTGTCTGACAAGCTTGCAAAACTTGATGCATGGTGGAGCTTGCATTCTAGTGGTGAACCTTGCAAAACTATCATGGTTTCTCTAAAGAAATCAGGGAAAATCCTTTTTTCTAAAATAAATTTATTGGTTATCGTCCAGTATTTTCTTATTAACTGGACAATTTAACTGATGATGTGTAAGGCCCGTCCCGAGAGAAAAATTTAGGATTACTTGGATCGACAATCATTAACCGACTAAATCTGAACATTCTCCTTAAAGGTTTTGCACCACAAACAATTCTGGTAAACTTTTATAATGCTATTATGCCCTAACTAGTGGTTGTATTTGCTCTGTTTATGGTAGCCTGGGTACCTACATAAGCTAACTAAAGTACTGAAGCAGTCCCCCACTGTGGCGCAATCGCTTGTTGTGCTAGTGGCCACCCGCCCCACCCAGGTTCGACTCCCACATGGGAGAATATCTGGATGCCTCACCGAATAAAGTTTATGTGGCCTCTCTCAGTACGCGTTCGCACCACAGTGATAGGATTCTTCAAACGCGTAGGTGTGTGTATAGTCTGTAGGTCAGCCGAAAAGTCTCTTTGGCTCCCGAGCTCCGGTGCTCCTGTTCGTTTGAAAAAATTACAAAAATACTAATAAGTTTTAAAAATATTGAAAAAAATCACGGATATGGTTAATAGTGTATCCCACAACCATGCAAAAAAGCAACTCCAAATACTTTGTATTTCGAGCTACACAAAAAAGACAAAAATGTGGATCTGAGTAAGCACATTTTCAAATCTTCAAATTTAATTAGATTTGTCATTTTTGTGTAGCTCATAATACAAAGTATTTGAAGTTGATTTTTTACACAGTTATGGGATACACTATATTCTACATCCGTGATTTTTTTCAATATTTTTTGAAACTTATAAGTATTTTTTGTAATTTTTTCAAACGAGCAGGAGCACTGGAGCTCGGGAGCACCAAATCTCTACTCGTAGGTCAGCTTGTGTACTTGTGGTGTGAGTGGTGTTGCGTACGTGTGTCGAGTTGAGTTTGTACGATTGATCAGATACTACAGCTATACCATTCCAGAGGCCTCAAAAAAAATACACAGAGTACTGGGACCAGCAAAATCTATTTTCTCTACCTCAACCACATGATTAGTTGCTTTTTTGGGGGATCTTGCCCGCTTAATTAGGACTAGAAGGGTAGGCGCGCGCTTTGCTGCGCGAAACCTACTCCAGGTTGGTGCAAACTGAACTTTGACGCTGGTTTCTCTGAAGAAACTAACACGGGCTCATGGGACTGGGGAGCCATTTTGCGAGACGAAGATGGTAAGACCCTCCTATCTGCTTGGGGACGAACTGAACATTGCCCAACCGCTGAAATCGCTGAAGCAATTGCAGGTATCCAGAGTATCAAAACCATTTTACGTGTGTCAAGCCTGTGCATGTCGAAAACGACTGTGCGGCAGTTGTCAATGCTTTGAAAAGCAGGGTGCTAGGCAGATCTTCTATTTCTGGACTGATTTGTGAGATAAAGGAGTTGCTAAGGCTGACAGCTGGGTTTTTAATCTCAAAAGTGGACCGAGCAAACAACTTTGTTGCCCACGATTTAGCTAAGCTGGTTTTGTTATGTCTGATTTAGCTCTGACCTGTGCGTCTGATCTGATCAAACGTGACAGTAATGAGTGTAACTCTGTTCCTGGTTCTATTAAATGAAAGAAGTATTTTTTTTTAAAGCTGGTTGCATTGCCGTCATCGCCCTCATTCAAACTATCCAACAAACATATGAGAGATAACATGATGAATGTCATCATAGTGTTTTTCGAAAAAAACAAGAATGACAACATATTAGTGTCTAAGCTTAATAATGCATTGTATTTTCAAAGGAAAAATGACATCAATTCGAGCTTCACAGCTTTGCATACGCCCCAATGTGTATGCCCGACATTCAAACAAAGGAGCGATTAGCAGCCATTTCAACTATAACTGTTCACAAAATATATGCTTCCAAAAGCATCCTTTCATAGATAAGGCCAAGGAAGTCATAAACCTATGGTAGTGGGAGCAAAGTCCTGGGACATGCCTACATGTGGGACGACCTTCATTAAATTTGACGTACTCTATGAAAATTATACTACCAAAACAACATAGAGCACCCATATTTCATTACACATGTCCTGAAGCGCACGGTACACCAACTCTTTGGCCTCTAACTTACATTCAAATATATTATTCTAAATGAAAATATAGACTTCTCTATCTCAAATACAGAAATAAAACACTCACCTTTTGGTCATCAAATGGTCACCAGATTTTTGCTGCAGTTATTGCATCTATTAGTCATCAATGTTTTCTCGAGCCATCAAAGGAATCAGTATTAGAAAGTAGAATGATTAACATATTTAACCTACTAATTATGTTGGTTTTAAGTAATGATCTAGACCGTGAGCAAGAAACACAAACCTACCAAAGCACTTCCCTGTTGTGTGGACGCTCAAACACATGAATTAAACCTGCCAACCACAACAGTTCTCCCAGGAGTGGTCATCATAATATCTCCTGAACATGGCGTCACGACACCAACAAATTACCATGAAGTCAAGAACCATCAAAGTTTTAAGATAGAAACTTCTTAACCCCATAGCTCATTGTTTCTATCATAAAGAACATATGTAGTAAGATTGAAAATGAAATTTAGACCAAGGTAGGAGATAGCATAAACTAAGAAGAAACTTAGTTAGAAACTGTCAGTTGACCAATCAACTACAGGAGGCAAAACCATACAAATCTAAGCTCAAAGCATCTTCACCGCCTAAATTGTAGAGTTGGTGGATCTATGTATAATGCAAATATGACACAAAGCTAAGATAAAATACCCATTCCAGTTCAATTCCAATTGATCAGCTAATGTGACGCATTATCCATGCATGTGTATAATTCATGTTCGTATCAGACGAACATGGAATCGAAAGAAAATACTGTTCTATTTGTTTACTCATGTGCTGTCACTTTTCATAGTAATTTCTTCAGTCGTCCAAATGAGCAGCTTCGTAGAAACATATATCTCTTTACAGTTACCTAGCAACCAACCAAGTACTTCCAAATATCTAGCAACATGAACTGCATACAACTTGACATGCCTCAAGTCTAACCAAAAGGACTAATACACATTAATCTGATTATATAATTTCTCAAATGTAATTTGTAGCTCATTAGTTACATGGCATTTGAGTATCGCGCAAGTACAACCGTTCTAGTGAAAGTACAATCAACGAAGCCATGTGTGTCTCCTCTAACGGTCTTCGCCTAACTTGACAACCAGTAGAACCATATCCTAGCAGGAAAGGAAGATATTAACACACCAACATTATGAAATTTTATCCAGTTGTATTATCAACTTCTGGATAGAACAATAGAAAACATAAAAAAAATAACTGACATGTGATGCCTTTGACGTCACCGTCACATAGTACAAACCAGTAGTTTCTATCTCAAACAAATAAAGTGTAGTGCCGATGAGGTAATCCTCTCATCTAATTGCAGTAGTTCCCACTGGAAACAAAAGTAAGATCAAACAAACCAGTTTCCGCGCCTACATCCTTATGGTAGTACGACATCATGAACGTATAATTCACTGGACATGATGCCATCATTCCCTTGTAAGGAGGAGCACCAAGAATTATATCAGAACATGTACCAAGCACCTTAGACAAATCAACCCACAACAACAACATCTAGGGAAGAGGCAGTGCAATTTCCGGGCCAGATTTGGCCCGGGGTCCAAAGAAGAAATCCTGAAAATTATGCCAAATCAGCTGAGAGAAAAGTTCCCCACATAAATTGAAAGAACTAAATCTGCTAGAGAACAACCTTCCAACAAAAGCACTCAGCACAAGCATAGCACGAACAAAATACCACAAATGGGCCAAATCGTGCATACGTGATCCAAAGAAAACTTGAAAATCATGGAGAATCAGTCAACGAATATCAGGACAAAAGACAAAGACCCAACATACAGAACACCTCATAAACAGGGTGCAAACCCGAGCATCCACTACATGGCCAATCTCCAGAGGAATGATTAAATCAGACACGGTGCAACAACTGAACCATTCGGAGAGGCACTGGAATGTTCTTCACATTCTGTCATGGGTTAAGCTAGGTTTTCAAAAAATTAAGTCTCATCTAATTAGGAATGCTGATAGTGCATGCACATGTCAGTGACACTAAGAAATAGATGCAGTGGATGTTGATCAGATAAAGAGCTTGTTTGCAAGGCACCATAGCCAATAATATTGCCGAGCAGTGGATTTTTCCCAGTATGAACATGTATTTAGTTCGTAGCCATTCTGCACTTCAGTTGCCCTCAGAATCAGAGCAGAAAAAATGACTATATATAAGTTCAATAAAGTAGACGTACTCTTCTAACCACCGTTGCAGGCAATCTGACGGTTCTAACTTGTTGCTGCGCTTGCTCTACGGCCTTGCTGCCACCGATGAAACTTGGGTGAGATGTGTTTATGTAATCGGCATGCACAGGTAATATCATGAAAACAGACAAGGTATCAATACAAGAACATAATAGCATAGTGAACTGATCATTCATATCACACAGGCTCACGATAATTGTACAAAATAGTTAGTTCTATTATCGCATTAAGACACAACATTGTGCATGTGTTTCATCACTATATTATAGAAGCTCGAATCAAATATAGGCAAGTAATAAAGTACATGTTTTTAAACTCCACTGGGTACTGTGAGTAATTAATTAGAATCCCCATGGCCATAGGGCAAGAAAAATGTTTACCTCCATCTCAATAATGTGTGCTATCATATCTTGTGTTGGCTTAAGGCCATCCCGTAAAAACTTCCCAATTACTTCATCCATGCTCCTTCTGAGTATAGGGAACTGCTGCAGCTCATTGCTAAGACAACGGTGGCTCATCTAAAGCAAATAGAAGTTATCAGGATGAGTAAAATAGAAATAGTATATCTAAGCAAGTTAAATGTTAATTAACACTGTATGAAAATTTAGCCAAATACATGCTTAAATTTATGTTTCCAAGATTTCACCGCTGGGCTGACATACCTTGACCAGTTCCTCGTATATGAAATCTGCACACTGAAGACTCGGATCAAGCAATACGCTGATTTGTCTATGTACAAGGACTTCAAAGGGCACCTGAAAAATTGTTAGCATAAGAAAGAGTTTTCAAGCTCAACTGACCGAGACGCAAGAATCTAGATATCAACGCAGTTTGCATCATATCTCAGGTACAAAACAATTGTGTGCAAAATCCGGAAAAAATAATACACAGAGAGACCCCAACCTCGAAAATCCCAAAGCAATTGCAGCACCACCTAAATCCAGCATCGTGCACAGCTGCCGCCGGCCCATCCAGCAGCACCTTTGGGGAACAACGGCGGCCAGATCCGGCGACTCCATCCGGTGCCAGCATGGCGCGAGGCCACGACCTACAGGAAACCACGCCCTCGCCAGGATTGGTGGCGTGTGTAGAACAGTTGCGGCGGGATCCGGAAGCTCCATCCGGTGCCGCCACGGTGCCAAGCCGCGACCTCCAGGGCGCCGCCGCCTCGCCGGACCGGTCACGTGTGCAGAACAGCGGCAGTGGGATCCAGCGTCCTCCCGTTGTACTCCTTCACTGCCGCGTCCTACCCGCGGGAAGCAGCCGCTGCGTCCTACCTGACGGCAACAAGAGGTACAGGCCGACGGCGGCCACGAAGTCGAATACCGGGAGCGGGACACGATCCCAGCGACGGCGCTCTGGCTCGGTCCCGGCGAGGAATCGATCCAAGGCCACTGACGGGCGCGCGACGTGGCTTCTCCCGAACGGTGACCAACGTCCAGCTCGTCGTGCGACATCATCCTCCGGCGAGGAACTCCACTGCTCGGCCACCCAAGGCGCGGCGGTGGCGTCCGGCGACGTGCGCGTGCGGAGCCAAACCAATCTCTCCGCACGAGGAAGACGTCCTAGCACAACACGACTCTCGTCTCTCGGTCAAACGCAAAATCTCGGAACGTCGGTGGATCTGGTGGGCCCATGTCGCGTGTCATCACGTTACCGGTGTGGGCAGGGGAGAAGCAAACCGTCCTATATTTCTACTCGCTGACATGTAGGGAACGGGAAAAGCAAAAAACATGTGTCACTGAAATGTGGGTCCATGACGTGGATGCACCACAAGCAAGAGATTCTAGGGAGCTTAGATGTTGGAGAGATAATCATAAGAGGACATGATTAAAAAGGTCAACATGCCTGAGCTGCTGCCTCACACTCCTACCTCAGAACACTGCATCTTCATCACATAACTGGTTCCTTCATATGAAAAGTTGATAAATTGAACAGTGTTCAGGAGGAACCAATAGCTAGCTAAGCACCTTGAGCAGATTATTACGAGTAACAATATATTCGCAGGATAATATTCAGAAACAAAAATGTTGCAGGCTGGGTGATGATCCGTTGGGCCGATATGAAAATATGCAGCACACATGCCACGAGGCACGTTACATTAACAAGACCAGAGCTGGAAAACCGGCATGTGTGTACTACTGTACTGGCATGTGTGTACTGGCAAAGCGGCATATATAAAAGAGTGGTCAGTGTCCCTTATGCACAACTGGAGCGGAAGATATTGCATACCTCTTGTTCTCATGTGAGCATGCGATGAAGGTGTGGAAACAATTGGGAATTGAGGACCAGATACAACAGGCACTCCAAGTGGATCGGTCGGGTAGCACTGTCATTGGAATATGTACTGACAAGTGACAACCCCACTCGGACCGATGCCCAGCTTGGGTGATCTACCGACACGAGAAATGATAGCTATAGCTGCTCGGTTTATTTGGTGGTGGCACGGGAAATCAACAATAAAGGTGTAGCCCCGGAGCCGAGCAGATTGGTATTGTCTATTAAAGCCATGGTGGCTAATAGCTTGAAGATGAAGAAGAATAAAAATGCCAGACTGAAGGTGATAGGATGGACGAGGCCGCCGCGGGGGCTGTCAAATTGAACACAGCAGTTAATCTAAATACCAGGAAGGCCTTGTCGGGTGCTATTATTCGCGACTCAGGAGTACAATTTATGGCAGCATGCAGAACAGAGCTAGATGCATGGAGTAATCGATGTAGCCACAATTGAAGCTCAAGCTTTACGAGAGGACTCCGCCTTGCGGAGAGAATGGGATGCAATCGCCTGTATATTGAAACTGACTCGATGGAGACCGTGCAGGCGCTTGCCGATCCGAGAAACCATAAGACAGTGGGTATATCTTTTTTGGATGACTGTCGAATGATCATGGCAGGGTTTGATTCGACATGCTTGGCCCATTGTCCACGAGAAGCGAACAAGAGCAGCTCACGCTATAGCTAGATCTTTAGATGATTGCATGTTTTGGGCAGCTGACCCGCCTTTGTTTCTCCATCCACAATTGGTGGAAGATGTAACCGTTATCTATTATATACTTAAAACAATAGAAAATAAAGCCACCACATGCTTCCACATAGGCTAAAAAATATTTGTCCATTGATGTAAATCTTAGTGGTTGAGATTAAAAGATCTGAAAGTTACGTACAATGATAGCATGTACACTTTTTATAACCTGACACGTTAATGGGACAATATTCGTTAGAATCTGCACCATGTCCGTGGTTACTATCTGATACGAGGAAAAAAAGAAAGAAAAAAAGGAGTCCAATAGCTGCACGAATCCTACTGCTCCAATGCATGCGATTGGATTATGGGATCGCTGACATCGGTAATCAAGGAAATTTATTTTAAATCAATTGGACTCGGTAACTGCTCACGTGTACGATAAGGACTCTAGAAAAAAATCACGTTACAACTCTACAAATTAATGATGCGCCATCAATTTCTCATTAGGGTAAAGACAACCATGCTAAACTTAGCCAACCTGAAAGAACCAGTTTTGCTAGGGTCTATGCGGGGAGGTCTCCGGTCCAATATGTCATGGAAGAGTAGACAAAATAAAATACCAATGACAACCAACTTTACAAAAATAGTGTCTCTAAAATAGAAATCTAATGCATCTTTTGTCAATGCTAGCAAAATTTAAACGTTAATGGGACAATATTCGTTAGAATCTGCACCATGTCCGTGGTTACTATCTGATACGAGGAAAAAAAGAAAGAAAAAAAAGGAGTCCAATAGCTGCACGAATCCTACTGCTCCAATGCATGCGATTGGATTATGGGATCGCTGACATCGGTAATCAAGGAAATTTATTTTAAATCAATTGGACTCGGTAACTGCTCACGTGTACGATAAGGACTCTAGAAAAAAAATCACGTTACAACTCTACAAATTAATGATGCGCCATCAATTTCTCATTAGGGTAAAGACAACCATGCTAAACTTAGCCAACCTGAAAGAACCAGTTTTGCTAGGGTCTATGCGGGGAGGTCTCCGGTCCAATATGTCATGGAAGAGTAGACAAAATAAAATACCAATGACAACCAACTTTACAAAAATAGTGTCTCTAAAATAGAAATCTAATGCATCTTTTGTCAATGCTAGCAAAATTTAAACGTTAATGGGACAATATTCGTTAGAATCTGCACCATGTCCGTGGTTACTATCTGATACGAGGAAAAAAAAGAAAGAAAAAAAGGAGTCCAATAGCTGCACGAATCCTACTGCTCCAATGCATGCGATTGGATTATGGGATCGCTGACATCGGTAATCAAGGAAATTTATTTTAAATCAATTGGACTCGGTAACTGCTCACGTGTATGATAAGGACTCTAGAAAAAAATCACGTTACAACTCTACAAATTAATGATGCGCCATCAATTTCTCATTAGGTAAAGACAACCATGCTAAACTTAGCCAACCTGAAAGAACCAGTTTTGCTAGGGTCTATGCGGGGAGGTCTCGGTCCAATATGTCATGGAAGAGTAGACAAAATAAAATAACAATGACAACCAACTTTACAAAAATAGTGTCTCTAAAATAGAAATCTAATGCATCTTTTGTCAATGCTAGCAAAATTTATATTACAATGAAGATGTTGAATTATGGGAGGCGCATACATTTTAACGGCTCCAATATATCCTTTTTATATCTCTTTCAATATATTACCATCTTAACAAGAGTTTGGATTTTATAAAAAGAGAAGCAGTGCAAATGTGCAACCTGGACCATAAAGTATAATGCAAGAATATAGAACGATGAAAAAAGTATAACCTTCAAAAACTCAAAACGCATACAAAAAATCAAGTTGTATGAGTATGTGCATAGTGTCTGACACAACGATAGAAGGATGCAAAATCAAGTGAATAAACGAAAGGAATAGCGAGGTAATTTTTGCAGTGTAAAAAGAATGTTTCAAAAGTTTATTCGTTTGCAGGTGGCTAAGGTGACGAGAAGGAATGATGAAGAGAAACAAAATGTGTAAAAGTCGCAATTGCATATCGAATGGGTCGACCCTATTCAAATATTCTATCTGATAACTATCAGTTGTTTGAGGGACTACTTATTCCTCACCCCACATCGAGAATTGTCGACATGACGTTGAGACGGGTCCATGATTCCAACGTTTTATAAAATCTGAAATAGAAATACTACTCCGTACATCCTTTTGCACTAGATGAAAATTGTACGTCACGATGAATCTGTATTTAGCTTTGTATCTGAAAAAACTAAAGTCGATTGAAAAGTAATAGTTTTTAGCCGACTAAGAAATATTGTATTTTCAAATAGATGAACAAATCAAGCATTGTGAACGGTCTAATTGATCCATATAAATTAAGAAAATTGACTAAAAAATAGGATTGTCGGCAGACTAGAACGTATCCATGCCTATGGGAAAAATATTTCCAATCTTTTAGCTTGCTTCTTAAAGCATGGACGGATAAAAAGTAATCTACCGAATCTAACCACTTCCCCAATACATAATAGTATACAACGTGACATCATTGTGCATAATAGGATACAAATACTAAAACCGTACATCAAGCTTTCCAAAATACAAACATTCTATACATATAACTAATCAAACCAAACAAAGGAGAACCACAATATTTATTTGTGACAAGGCTAAAAAATACATTTGTAAAATATATTATGTTAATTCCAAATAAAATAAACTATGTGAATTCCATACATGATAGCATATTCGATATTCAAAGTGATTTAAAATTCAAAACTATAGAAATACCTAGCCGCGCAAATGCGCGGGACATCCTGCTAGTTGAGTAATTAAAAAAGGTTACTCATGCGTTAAAAAAAAGACCAGAGTTGGAATTGCACTGGATATACTTGCAAATTTAGTACGAAGGAATCAACTTTCTTTGCTAAGCTTACGAAAGCAGATGGCTACTAACCACCATGCATACGACCATCGCCTCACGAAAAATATGTAGGGTGCAGTATGATAGAAGGAAAAAAAATCACGAACTGTGTCTCTGAGGAGCGACACGGGAAATTGCTGAGAGAAAATTAAAGCTTCTCTCTACTAGTCTTAAGAGCAGATCTGACCAGCCGAGAGTACAGAGCACAACTTAGTCACACCAGAATAATTTGTTCTGTGCACGCTGACACTTTGAGTTGAATCATAGGCGGTATATTTTCTTCCGCTTCCGTATCGGAGGGCCTCCGATCCACGGCATCCTCCGCCACACCTCGTCGTAATGATGTTGCGGTGCCACCAAGCTCTGAACTCTGAAAGGTACGCCCTATGTTTGATGAAGGAGCATGAATAACATACCAACTCTCCCCGCAAAAAGGAGCATAACCACTCCTCCGGCAAGAAAAGAGCATATCAACTTAACATTAGACTTGCTCGGTGTAACTTAACGGACATCACAGAATCACTGATTGTACCTGTTGTTCACCTCGCCGCTGTGGTGGTGTAAACGTGAATAATGATTTGGGGGAATAGCTCACGGCTCCAGGCGTGGCCCCTGTTATATTTATATCAGGAGAGTTTGTACAAATACAAGAGTTAACCGTATTGGGTTAGGACTAGACTAGGACCTGTACAATACATCTAACACCCTCCCTCAATCTTAACGGTGTCTAACAAGTTAAGATTGCGTCTACAAGCCTCAAACAATGGTAATGGCAGCGGTTTAGCGAAGATGTCTGCAAGCTGGTCCATTGAGGAGATGAACTTGATTTGCAGCAGCTTCTGTGCAACCCGCTCTCGCACAAAGTGATAGTCTACCTCTATATGCTTCGTGTGGGCATGAAAGACAGGATTGGATGACAAATAAGTTGCTCCAATATTGTCACACCAGAGAATAGGAGGGTGACTCTCTCGAACTCCAAGCTCCTCAAGTAATGACTGTACCCAAATCAATTCTGTAGTTGCATTAGCAAGTGCCTTGTATTCTGACTCTGTACTCGAACGAGACACCGTAGGCTGTTTGCGAGCACTCCAGGCGATCAAATTAGGACCATAGAATATGGCGTAACCCCCCGTGGATCGCCGATCATCAGAACTTTCAGCCCAATCAGCATCAGAGAATGCAGACAAAAGGCAGGAGGAGTCTGCTTTGAGATGCAGACCATGAGAGACAGTCAGCTGAACATAGCGCAAGGTACGCTTAACCGCAGACCAATGTGTACTGCGAGGAGCATGAAGATACTGGCAAACCTTGTTAACCGCAAAGAAAAGGTCAGGACGTGTGAGTAGAATATACTGGAGACCACCAACTATACTGCGATACTGGGTCGCATCATCATCAGACAAGAGAGTACCATCGGTGGAATTGAGCCTCTCAGTAGCAGCCATAGGCGTAGACACAGAATGACACTGAAGCATCCCAGCATGACGAAGGAGGTCCAAGGCATACTTCTTCTGAGTGAGAACCAGTCCCTTGGACACGAGCGAAACCTCAATGCCAAGAAAGAAGTGCAGGGGCCCCAAGTCTTTGACAGCAAACTCAGAGCGTAGACTCTGAACCAGGCGAGAAGCAGCAGTGGTAGATGAACTCACCAAAATAATATCATCCACGTGAACAAGCAGATACATAGTGAGCTCTGGGCGGCGCAACATGAACAAGGACGTGTCCGCTGTGGATGGTGTAAAACCATGAGCACGAAGAGCAGCACCAAGGCGAGCATGCCAGGCGTGCGGAGCCTGCTTCAGACCATAGAGAGCTTTGATCATACGACACACATGCTGTGGCTGTGAAGAATCAACAAAACCAGGTGGCTGACGCATATAAACCTCCTCTTCAAGAACACCATGAAGGAATGCATTTTGAACATCTAGCTGACGAAGATGCCATCCTTTTGAAACAGCCAAGGATAAGAGCAAACGGATAGTGGCCGGCTTGACAACAGGACTGAATGTATCTTCATAATCGAAGCCATACCGTTGCTTGAATCCTTTGGCCACGAGACGCGCTTTGAAGCATTCAATGGACCCGTCAGAGCGTCGTTTGGTTTTGAAAACCCACTTGGAGTCGATGATGTTCAGCCCAGGTCGCAGCGGGACAAGCTGCCACGTCTCATTCCGAAGTAGTGCATCATACTCGAGTTCCATGGCAGAGCGCCAATGGGGAATACGAAGAGCCTCATTATGATTAGCAGGCTCAATAGTCAGATCAGCAATACCATTAGCGTGACAGGCAGCAAACCAGGCAACAGTCTCATCTGTCCGTTGTTTAGGCTGAACGACGCTAGTACGACTTCGCGTGATGATCCTGGACCGACTTGGAACAAGTGGTGATGCAGCGATGGACGAGGGCGGGCTGGACTCAGGTGCAGACGTCGATGTAGGTGGAGGCGAGCGAGGCGACGCTGTGGACGCTGGAGGCTGCACCGCAGGTGCTGACGCTGGCTGGCGAGTCGGCCCAGCTTGACGAGATGGCCCAAGCGGCGACGAGGTGGCAGCCGGCTCGGCCTGTGCATGAGATTGCATGGGTTGACGATCGATGTGAGCATGAGCAGCACGTGAACCAGCAGAGGAATGCGTTGGAATCGCCGTGTCCTGAGGTTCCGAATCCTCAGGAAGCTCAAGATGAGCGCCACGCCCGGTACCTGCACCATGGTTAGGCAACAACAATGGAGAATACGCAACATCTGCAAACTGGTCAATAGAAACAAGAGATGAATCAAGTGGTGAGGACACGGGGACAGATGGTGAATGAGAGAAAGGAAACACATTTTCATCAAAGACAACATCGCAAGAAATATACACACGATTGGACGGAACATGCAAACATTTGTATCCTTTATGGAGAGAACTATAACCCAGGAAGACACACTTTTTAGAGCGAAACTCAAGCTTGTGCTTGTTGTATGGGCGAAGATGAGGCCAACAAGCGCACCCAGACACTTTAAGAAAAGTATAGTCTGGAGACTCATTAAACAATTTTTCAATGGGAGTTTGCATAGTAAGAACACATGTAGGTAAGTGATTAATGAGGAAGCAAGCGGTAACAAAAGCATCACTCCAAAACCGGAAAGGGACAGATGCATGAGCTAAGAGAGTAAGCCTAGTCTCAACAATGTGCCGATGCTTACGTTCGGCAGCACCGTTTTGTTGATGAGTGTGAGGACATGCAAGACGATGAAGAATACCGCGTTGTTGAAAAAATGTGTTTAGATTGCGGTATTCCCCTCCCCAATCAGATTGAACATGAAGAATTTTGTGACCAAGGAGATGTTCAACATGTGTTTGAAACTTAATGAAGACATCAAAAATATCAGACTTGCGCTTAATAAGATAGAGCCATGTAAAACGACTGTAAGCATCAATAAAACTCGCATAATAATTGTGTCCACTAACAGAGGTTTGCGCAGGTCCCCAAACATCGGAATAAACAATCTCTAAAGATATTAAATTACATGAGTAGACACAGGAAAAGGTAACTGATGACTTTTTCCTTGCTGACAAGCATCACACACTAGAATGTTTTTATTGGTAGACTCTATGGGAAGCACATGGCGATGAAGAACATGCTGAACGACTGGAGACGCTGGATGTCCAAGGTGGCAATGCCACTTGGCAGACGACACACGGACACTACTGAAGGCTGACGTAAGTGGGGTGCACCAATGGGATATAATGCACCACGACTCCGACCACTAAGGATGATGTCCCTCGAATCCCGATCCTTCACAAAAACATCATAGGGATGAAACTCGACAAAAACATTGTTATCACGAGTAAGTTTCTTAACGGAAAGGAGATTACTAGTAACTTCGGGAACGTACAGGACATTTTTAAGTTTAATTGGTGTAGAAGTATGTGTGGAGATGGATGATTGACCAATTTGAGATATGCGCATACCTGAACCATTGGCAGTGTGGACTTGATCCTTCCCATGGTAGGGCTCCCTCATGGTAAGCCTGTCGGGATCGCCAGTAATATGCTCCGTTGATCCAGTGTCCATGTACCAGCTAGTATCCACGGGCGGCTGTGAGGTAGGGCGGCCGTGGGTTGCCATAGCAACTTGGCGCTCAGTCATGGCGCCATCATTACCAACACCAAGGTATTCACGGTTGAACCGTTTGAAAAGCACTTTGAGGCAATGTGCCCAACAATACCACAGAGTTGGCAGACTGGACGAGAGCCATCGTTGCGATGACGATTGTCACCATTGCCACCTGGATCAGCCACCCCTGCCCGAGTTGTTGTTGTTGTGGGCGGGCGGCTGCGAGGGGGTCGTGGTTGGCCGAGGCGAGTGTTGCGATGGCTGGCGAGGAGCACCGTTCCCGCCTCCACCTTGTGGACGGTTGCTGCGGTTGCCGCGAAAGGTGGCGTTGGCCTCGGGGTAGGCGTCGGAGGAGGCGCGCCGAGCTTCGATACGTTGCTCCGTGCTGAGTAGGCGCGCATACAGATCGCGTGTAGAGATCGGTGTCTCCCGTCCTTCGACAGCTTCAATGAGGCCGTCGTACTCAGAGTCGAGACCATTGAGGATGAACGACTGATGCATGTAAAATGCATACATGAACTTTCCATTATTATACTCATATTTCAATCATATTTCCATCATATAAGGGTCATATCATGATTTTATGTTGATTTTGGGAATATTTCACAGTTTCACTATTTTTCTGGAATTAACCCTGTACTGGCAGAAAACCCTATTTTCTATATTTTGATGTTTCAGGGACCCAAACGACATCCAAATGATCTGAAAATTTACGGGGATCAGTTTTTGGAAGGAAGAAAGCGCAGGAGGGAAGGAGGCGAAAAAGTGGAGGCCCGAAGGCCAAAAGACATAGGCCCATGCGGCCAGATTCCTTGGCCGCGTGGGACTAGTCATCTGGGCCCTCATGGCTCCGATGCCGTCGATCTTCATCCCCCCAGCTTCGTCTTGACCTAAAACCAACAATAAAAATAGTCCCCCAAGGAGTTTCGCGAGGCGGCGGAGAAACACAAAACCATGAAACAGGGGACAGAAGGCTGCCGCCGGAGAAGATCGGAGGGGGAAACGCCGCCGGAATCACCTCCGGAAGGCTCCTCCTTTCCCCCTCCGGAGTCTCCATCAACACCCCCATCAAGACCAGCACGATCTCCATCACCATCTCCATCACCATCATAGTTTGAGATTGTTCGAACCCTAGCTATTGTCTAAGTACTATTCTACATGTTTGTGAATTGCTACTTGTCATTGTTTTGTGGGGAGATAATATTTTCAGATTGTGTTGTATCACTTGTACCACTGAATCATATCATGTCTTGGCGTTGTGAGTAGTTCTCTCATGTTCCAGGGGGCATAGGATGAATTGGCAATGATTTTTATATGACATGTGTTGGTATTTTGTCTAGTTTTTATCTTTAATGTAATTCTATGAAGGTGTTATGCGAACATCGACTGCACATCACTTCACCTATATGCGCTCATAGGAGAACACCGTAATGTAATGGAGTGAGGAAGACTTGGGAGAACACGTAAACCTGAGACCGAATCATTAAGTTGCATTATGAGGGTATTAGTATTGGGGACCTTAAAGATTAATGCTATGGTGAGACTTTATGTCTTAATAATTCTTGTGTAGTCATTTACTTGGCCGCATGATCCATCATAAGAGGTTTATTTTATTTATTTAGCTATACCTAATTATGACTCCGTCCAAAGAAGATTAAAATTTGACAAAATGTTTACCTTGTTGTTCTAGAAATATTTATGCCATGAAGTCTAGGTAGCCCTTGGGAACGTTCTCCACTTATAAGAAACACACACTTGAGCTTGTCCTCTTGCTGCATAGAGGATTGGGCTTTCTCTCTTTGAGAGCTTTCACTTGTCATATTTTATTTTCAGCTTTTTACTTTACTGCAAACTCTACACCAAAAACCCAAAAACACTTGCATCATTTAATCATTTTAGTTTGTCTAGTGCATAGATAATAAGAGAAGTGACACTCTTATTTGAGAGGATAAATACTTATACCTTCTACTCCTCGTGGGATCGATACTATACTTACACATTGAAGATTTCAACGATCCCCTGTATTTGTTGGTATCAAGACATTTTCTGGCGCCGTTGCCGGGGAGTGTAGCGCTTAAGTTTTCATTCTTGTTTGCGCTAGATATTTATTTTCAGTTTTGCATATACTCTAGTTTACTTTTAGTTTTGCATTTAGTTTAGTTTTACTTTCAGTTATATATGTCAAAAACCCAAAAAAATTAGAAAATGAAAAATACCAAAAAAAAACTCGTGTTATGGCATAAGTATGGATATAAATGATGATTTGTTTAGACACTTGAATGCTGCTAAGATTGCCAAGGAATATAGAGAATCAAAGGAAGGGAAAATACTAAAAGGTTTCATGATGGAATTAAAATATATTGCTGAGAAGTTGCTTTTACACCATGATGTAACTTGTATTTTTTGCTCTGAACAAGAAGATAAACATTTTGAATTTCAATGTAGGTTCCATGAAGAATGTGTTATTGCATCTTACCATACTGGTGATTATGCTTATTTAGGAATGGAACAAGTAGAGGAATTTTTTTACTTTCAAGGCATCTTTTGAATTCCAAACCTTCATTCATGAAAATAAAGGTTGCCCTTGATACGTCTCAAACGTATCTATAATTTTTGAGTGATCCATACTAGTTTTGTGATATTGTCACATGCTTTTACTATCAATTATATCATTTTTATGCATTTTATCGGACTAACATATTGACAAGATGCCAGTGCCAGTTCCCTGTTTTTGTGTTGTTTTTGTTGCAGAAAGTTACTTCTGGAAATATTCTCGGAATTGAACGAAAATTTACGGAGATTTTTATTGAAGAAATGAGGATGGGAGCCAGAAGGGCGACTCCAGGGGACCCACACAGGCCAGGGCGTCCCCCTGCCACGGCCTAGGGCCCACCCGCAGGTGGGACCCGCCCCTGCCCTGTGGGGCACCCATCGGCCGCCTCCGACGCCTATAAAATCATCCCCGATGAAAAAACCCTAACCCCCGAAGGATTTTCCCAAAATACGCAACAGAGCTCCGTTGCCATCGCCGAGAAGTTTCAGGGGTTCAGAAGGTCCTGTTCCGGCACCCTGCCGGGACGGGGATCGACCGCCGGGGCCATCTCCATCAACATCGTTGCTTCCCGCGATGAGGAGGGAGTAGTCCCTCACCGGGGCTGAGGCTTATACAAGTAGCTATGTGGTTATCTCTCTCTCCCATGATGTGATCTTCGTTGTGATCATGAGCTTTGTTAGTGTAGTTGAATACATGATGTTTCCCTATGTGCAATGGATATGATGTTGCTCAAGTGGTGTTATTTAGTACAATTTCCGGAGCCACCGTTGGGATCATGGTACCTCGGTGACAGGATGGGTGCCGTGTGTGACTCTATGGATAATAGATTCGAAGGATCTTCATCATGAGTTTGTTCTTTATTTGTTGGATTGAATAGATCATGATGTTTCTTGATGCTTGTGTTATTGAAGAAAGAGACTATTCAAGAAATAGGTTGTGGTGTTTGTTAGTACTATCTTTGGATGCGGATAGTGACAGCATGAAGTGTCCATAGATGTGGAATACGAACTTTAAGTTGTCCTTTTCCTAGCCCTACGCAATTCTTATCCTATTTGATCCACAAAAGAATGATCTCCGAGTAACGTCTACCACACATGTATTTTTGTGGGAACTATCATGTGTTTAATTATGTTAATGATGTTGAGAGTAGTCACTAGTGAAAGTATGAAGCCTAGGCCTTGTTTCCAAGCATTGACACACCGTTTTTAGTCACTTTTGTCACTTGTTTGCTTGCTACTATTATTATTACTGAATTACAAAACCTTGTTTTACCATCCATATTACCCATATTTTAATATCTCTCCGCCGAACTAGTGCACCTATACAACTGACAATTGTATTAGGTGTGTTGGGGACACAAGAGACTTCTTGTATCTTAATTGCAGGGTTGCTTGAGAGGGATATCTTTGACCTCTACCTCCCGTGGATTCGATAAACCTTGGGTTACTCACTTAAGGGAAAATTGCCGCTGTCCTACAAACCTCTGCGCTTGGAGGCCCAACAAGTCTAGAAGAATAGAAGTGTGTAGTAGACATCAAGCTAATTTCTGGCGCCGTTGCTGGGGAGGTGAGCGCTTGAAGGTATCTTCTTTAGATTCTGCAGTTATATCTTTTTGTTTCTTGTTTTTATTTCACTAGTTGGCTTATGGAACGTTGTCCTTTGAATTTGCTTTTTGAGAGTGACCTCTCCACCACTCCCATGGTGGATAAGGTTACTCCACATACTGAATGTATTCCTTTCAAGATACCGATATGGATAATTGATCGTGTTATGAGCAATTGCTATGCAGGAGATGGAGCTACAGATCCTAGTTATCATCTACTTTATAGCAAAGAGTTATGTGAGTTGTTTGAGATTGCAGGTGTATGAAGAAAGGTAATCATGAGGAAATTATTTTCCTTATCACTTAAGGAGAAAGCATTGGAGTGGTATAGGCTGCTAGACAATTCTCACTTGTTGGATTGGAAGGAGCTTATGTCTCTCTTTTATTCTAAATTTTATCCTCTTCATCAAATTCATCGAAATAGAAATTATATCTACAATTTTTGCCACATGACGGAGAGAGCATTGCTCAAGCTTGGGGGAGATTGAAATCATTAATGCTTAAATGTCCTAACCATGATCTTTCCAAGGATATTATTGTTAACAATTTTTATGCAAGGCTATCTCGTCATGACAAGGAAATACTTGATGCTTCTTCTATGGGTTCTTTTACAAGTAAGAAGATTGATGCTAAATGGGATCTTATTGAAAAGATTCAACAAAACATTGAGATTGGGAGATCGACAAAGGTAAAGAGTCAGGTATAAATTATGAGTATGATTGCATTAAGTCTTTTGTTGAAACCGATAGTTTTAATAAGCTTAGTGCTAAGTTTGGACTTGACTCTCATATAGTTGTTGATATCTATAAATCTTTGGCTTCTCATATTAATATTCCTAAAGAGAAATGGTCTAAGCATCATGAACCTTTCAAAGACATTTGCAAACAAAATGAAATTGTTAATGATGATTGCAATAGACATGATCCAATCTCTACAAATAATGTTCCATATAAGCATGTTAATTTTTGTGGAATGCATAGACCTTGTGAAAGCACTCGGGATGAAGAAGATAAATATTGTAAGCAACATAAGCATGAAAGAACTAGCAAATGGCTTAAGGATTTATATAAATTTGCTAGAGAGTTAAATGACCTCTATCCTTTTATGTGTGAACTTTGCAATGAAGAAGGTCATTTTAATTTCCAATGCTCGTACTTTAATGATAGAATTATTAGCCAGTTTTGTGATAACATGATTACCTCTAGTCTTTATGATGAACTTAAATTATTTTTGGGGTGTGAATAGTTATCAGAAAAAACTTCTTGGTTAGATTGTGGTACTTTTGGGAAAAATAGCATTCTCAAGGGAGCTTATCATTATTGTGTTATGAATTGCCGTGACAATGCTTACATTGCAAAAATTAGAAAGAATATCACTTCACCAAAGTATAAAAGGACATATGTTTCTTATGTTGCCAATAATAAAAGGGAGAGATTCTCCCAAGTTTCTCCTGTCTTTTCTAATAATGAATCAGATTATGTGGAGAAGCTCCCTTTCCAACCACTCCCTCCTAAGGTGGTGAAGAAGAAGAGAGGGAGGAGTGAAAATAAAGAGGAAACGGTATCATCCCATAAGCATATTTCTCCCATCATGGTTGTTCCTAATGAGCATGAATAAAAATTATTGAAGATGATCCACTTAATTGTATTCATTATTATCTTGATGTTAAGTCTATAGGCACTATTTAAGAAGATCAGTTATGCCTGTTACTTATTGTGATGATCATGATTGGGAAAATAATACTACTTATGATCTTGAAAATCTTTTTGGCACCAATTTTGAAAATGATGATATTGATAATTTTGAAAATGATGATGGGTTTGAAAATCCTTTTGGTATTGAAAGTCATGATGATTTTTTTACAAAAATATATGCATGGAAAGATGACTATCTGCTTGCTTATGATGATATTATGCCTCCAATTTTTGATGATTATTGTTATGATAACTATGCCATAAAGAATGATTTTAATCATCCCTACGAGACTCGTCATAATTATTACTCTCCTACTGAACATCATCTTTCTAATACACAATTACTCTATCATGTCCAAGTTCTATATGATAGCCCTACTCTCAATGCTACTAATAATAAAGATTTTACTTATGTGGAGAGTAATAATAATACTTTTATGCATGTGAATCATGAGAAAATGCTTTATGTGATGGTTATGTTATTGAGTTTTCTTATGATTCTACTGAAAGTTATTATGAGAGAGGGAAGCGTGGTTATATAAATTTTCATCTTATGAAGTTTCCCCTCTTTATGTTGAAGGTTTTAATGTTGCACTTGCTTTGCCTTCCTATGCTTAATGCTTTATGCTCCAATGATTTATTTTCTTACAAGATGCCTATGCATAGGAAGAGAGTTAGACTTAAATGTGTTTGATATTTGCTTCATGATGCTCTCTTTTGCGTTCCAACTTTTATTCTTATGAGAGCATCATTAAAATTATCATGCCTAGCTAAAAGGCTTAAAAGAAAAGCGCTTGTTGGAAGGCAACCCATGTTTTCTTTTCTTTCAGTTTGTTTTTGTTTTTCTTGAGTCATGAAGTTGTTGCCTCTATAGCAATTTCATTGTATCTTTTTCTTTTGGTTTTTTGTGTCAAGTTTAGCCTCTAATGCATTGAAAGTGCGAGGTGTTGTTTTGCTGTCCAGAAACAGAATTTTGTCCTTCACTGTTCGAAAATCTAAAATCCTCTGTATTTTATCTTTTTCTGAAATATTTAGACAGCAAGCCTGATACTTTTATCTATCTTTCGTTAGTTTTGAATTTTCTGATTTGAGCTACATAAGTGCATCGAACAACTCCATCTTTACAGACTGTTAAGTTTTTGACAGATTCTGCTTTTATTTGTATTCGTCTCTTTTACTATCGTCAAATGTGATACTCTAGAAAAGGAGTGCCACACTGAGGCTTAGTAAACAGTAGCTAATTCCCAATAATGTTGTTTGCAATTTGTCTTGAGTTGAACACATGTGCATTTTAATTTATGAGCACTAACCCTCTAATCAGTTTATGAGAAGTTTTGTGTGAAGAGAGTTTTTAAGTTACAAATGAGAGGAACATGAAGAAATTGAAGATGGATCAAAGCTCAAGCTTGGGGATGCCCCCATGGCACCCCCCTCTGAATATCAAGAACCATCAAGCGTCTAAGCTTGGGGATGCCCAAGGCATCCCCTCTTCTTCATCGACTATCATGAGGTCGTCTTCGTTGAACTAAGTTTTTATCACTTTATATATTATGTGCTATGCTTGGAGCATCTTTTTACTTTCAGTTTTGTTTGTTTGTTTTCTGGTCATATGCTTGTTGGATCCTTGCTTTGTTTGTGTGGGAGAGAGACACGCTCCGCTTTTTCATTTGAATACTCATGCACTTCGCTTATATCTTGTTGAGTATTCTTAGCTACTGTTTGTTTGCTAGTAAGCTCTCGCTTTTAGCTTTTATCTTGTTTAGAGCTGCTAGTTGTTGATGTTAAACTCTCTTTTTCTTCACTTATATTTGTTTGAGAGTTGCTATGGTTGCTTGTTTAATTTGTTAGAGTGAGAAAATGTTATCCATGTGATATTGGAATGAAATGAAATCCTGCATAGTCTTGTAGATCATAGTGTGGATACTTGATGCTTCTCATTTGTTTTGAGATATTAGGATGAATGCTTAAACTTGCTGGTTATTTGAGTGGAATTGATTAGTAAAGAAATACTGTTAAAACTTGAAACTATGTGGTGTTTCGTAGTTGTTAATTCTTTAAGCTAATCTTTCCATCAAAAGAATTGTTTGGTCAACATTGGAGACGGTGTGGAGCTTTTATGGTTATGATTGATAAATGTCTTATGCTACTCTGTTACTAGTTAATTTTAGATGTTTGCTTCAAATACCTTCTTTGCTAAGCCCAAAAATTCGTACTGAGTGTATGGTTCACTCGTGCATCCAAATCCCAAAGCCAAACTATCTTGCCAGCTGAGTCCACCATATCTAACTATGCATGGTATTTCCTGCCATTCCAAGTAAATTAGTCATGAGCTAGATGGTCATCTTTCTCCCTTTTGCTAGCCCAAACATTCCAACAAGTAAAAACTTGTTTCCAACACCTTCAACCCAAGTTTTTCCAGTGAGTCCACCATATCTACCTATGAGAGACAATTTGCTACCCGCATGGGTAGCTACACACCCATGCGTTATACGGAGATGCAAGCCGTATGTATCAGTTTTAGCTTGTTTTCCTAGTAAAACACGGATATTTGGTGTACAAAACTGGTTTCGGAATTTTCAAAAAAATATTTTTTGTTCGTCATTTTTAGCTTTTTTTCATAGTTGACTTTTTTGTTGACTTTTGGGTCAAACTTTACTAAAAAAATCACAGCGGATGGAAAAAAATTCGAAAAAAATTCAAAATACTTTTTAATATTTCTATCAACTCTACTAGTGACATCCCCCTTGTCTACTTGAGTAATCTCATTTTACCGTTGCATATATGTTTCGGTCAAACTTAGGGTGTGTAGCTACCCATGGGGGTAGCAAGTCTTTTCCGATCTACCTATTAGCTTTATGCTATTCCAAGTGTGTTTATCATTTATCTATACCTCTAAATGAAAATGATGATGTTATTTATTGTAATGGGAAAAGTTGGTTTAAAAAGCTCTCGCGAACTTGATGCACACTTTACTTTTATTGCATTCAATAAAGATGAGCCATTGTGATTAATATTATGAAGATAGTGGCTTGATAAATGTTTAAGGTTGGGAGTTAGCCCATATGTGCTGTCACATGTAAAGCTTTCAACATGTTCCATCATTTGTTTAGTTGATATCATGTACTTTTGTTTATGTATGCCTATCGTGACGAAATAATGTGGAAATAGAGTTAAGTTTAAATGAGTTTGTATAAATGGTTAGAGAGAAACCTGGGCCGCTAATCTAAGCCATGCATCATTCATGGTGGAAATTTACTTACATGCTATTTTGAACTCTCTGTGATACACCCTACAATAAAAACCTATATCAAGTGGTAAATAAAGAGGGTGTTGAGGTTGTTCATTATGTTTGTTTGTCTTGTTGTTTTGATGTGGGCTTGATCCATATCATGGGACAAGAGGTACCCCAGTTGAGACTCTTGATGATACTATTATTACTTACAATGATAGATAACTTAAACTTGCTTTGTTTCCCAAGTTGAGTAATCATGGTGTAGGTACTTGTATTCAAGGGGCATGAGACATCTAACCTTTACTTTATCAAGGCCACTACTCATATTTGCTTTCACATGTAAACTTTAATCATTCAAGATGCTATGATAGGGGAATGAGAGCTTTACACCAAGTATTACCATTGCAATCAATAACTTAAGTAGAATAGTTTGGAGGGTAGATGAAACTTATGCATGTTTGACCTCTACTTATTTATATATCTTTTCCAAAGTGTCCACCTTTTATATTAAGATTTTCATCTACACTCTATGGACCTCAAGTATGCAAAAGTAAGAATGTCCATATTACTATCTTTTATGTTACACCTTCTGAACTATCATTGAACATCCTTGCATTGAATACTTGATATCACTTTATAAACTATTTGCATATTGCTAGTTCTTTGAAATAATGAATCATTTGACTTTATGTAGCAGTAGCAATCATTTCTTATATCTATGTTGTGATTATATTGCAAAGTTCATGTTAGTTTTATCACTTTCATACTCGAGGACGAGCATGAGTTAAGCTTGGGGATGTTGATGCATTTAAAATGCATACATGAACTTTGCACTATAATACTTATATTCCATTCATATTTGCATCATAAAAGGGGTATATTACTGTTATTTAATGTTTTTTGGTAATTAATAATGATTTCCCCTTTTTATGGAATTAATCCCGCGCGGGCAGAAAACCCCTATTTCTTTCTTTATTTGTTTCAGGACCTTAACGAGGTCATAATGAGCTATAAATTTACGGGGGTCATTATTTTGGAAGGAGGAAGACATTGGAGCGAAAGAAGCAAGCGAAAGGAGGCCGGAGGGCCAAAATAGGGGGCCCCACGCGGCTACAGTACCAGGCCGCGTGGGCCCACCTAATTCAGCCCTCGTGGCCCCGTTTGCGTAGATCCTTCGCCCAGAAGCATCCTCGTGACCTAAAAACGCCTATATAAAGGGTCCCCCGACGTTCTTCGAGAGGAGAGCCGCCACAGAAGAGAAACAAGAAACAGAGACCAGGAGGCTGCAGATTGGAGGGGGAAAACTCCGGCGGAGCCCTGCCGGAGAGGTCTCCTTCTTCTCCATCGACATCTCCACCGTCTCCATGATGAAGAGGGAGTAGTCCACCTCTGGACTATCGGTTTGTGGCAGTAGCATATGTATCTCTCTCTCTCTTGAGCTTCACTAATTAGCACCGTATGAGCTGCTGAACATGATTACGGTCACCGTTGTATTACCATTGTGGTGGATCTTTATATGAGTTAATATATGTTGAGATTGCAATGTTATATTTCAGTTATGAAAGTAGATGCATATTATGTACCCCGTTCTTGTATCCTTGTTATGATCAAGCATGTTTATGAGAGCGTGTGTGGGGGAACGTGTGCATTAGTTGGAGTAACGGGGGTGGTGAAGTGATAAGCTGATAACTTAATATCATGATCCATTGGGTGTTTACCTTACTTTTTTACCTCACTAGGGATAAACCAAAATACCATGTTGTAGGGTAGGAGGAGTGACATGCCTCTACCTAAGACTAGATCCATCATGTGTTTATTTTCACTTCATGTCATTAATCTTAAAGCTATACTCTGATGTTATCTTAATTACTAAGGTGCATGATTTAGTTCACATCTTGGTGTAGTATAAGTGAGACTAATAATCAAAAGGTCTCTATGTTAGGACGTGATGCCCATATAATTAGTAACATGTCATTAACCTTGTTTGCAATCTCATATGTTAAATCTATGTCTACTCATTTGCCACACTATATTAAAGAGAGAGTGCATGTGTGAAACCATGAACCCCGGTCCATTTTTAATCATAAGAAACAACTTTCCAACCACTTTTAAGCATCTTTTACATTCAGCCATTTTAAAATCAGAAAATACAAAAACACTTTTACTTCTTGCATTCACATATAAAAACCCCAAAAATACCATCCATCATCATTACTATCATCCTTGCATACATATTCACCACCATTGCATTTTTATTTACTGTTTTGCATTCATTATCATCTTAATATCATTCTTACACCTTGTGCTTGACAACCATTTGGTGAGGTTGAGGGCACAAAGCAATCTATTTTGTTTGCAGGAAATCTAGAGAAGGACAAGAAGATAAAACCCACACTACTGATTCCCCGAGAGTTCGATATTAAACCCTCGAGTCACCTTCTTGTGGAAAAACTACCACTTCTACATACTCTGCACTTGGAGGCTCAACCTATCCCTAATATATTATCTTCCTTTCAGGGTATCAAGAGTACTTGTTGGCGTTGTTGAGGGAGAAGAACACTCTCATCAATCCCGTCATCAAAAGGTTTTTCTGGCGCCGTTGCCGGGGAATCATAGCTGGAAGGTTTTGTCCAAGGATATCACAACAAATTCAACTTCATCACCAACTTGTGCTAACACCTAAGCTTGGGGAGGTTGCACCTACGTGAGCATCATCTTGTCCATCTTTACCTTCAAGCATTTTATTTTGTTTTGTTTTTGTCTTGCATATCATATTTAGATTTCAGTTTGCATATTTTATTTTCAGTTTTGCATTTTGTTTTGCATTAGTTAATTCTGTTTGCATTGTTTTAGTGTCATTTTATTTTCAGTTTTGCATAAAAAAATCAAAAACACATAAAAATCTGCTAAAATGGGTGATAGGACTAAGTTGTGTAACTACACAAACACTCCAAATGATCAATTTATTGCTAAACCTATTACCACACCTGAGATACAAGCTGATAGCTATGAAGTAAGTCCTAGTTTGTTGAACTTGATAACTAGGGAGCAATTTGGTGGTAGTGCTGTGGAGGAGGCCTCTATGCATCTTAATGATTTTGTTGAAATCTGTGACATGCAAAAATTTAAGAATGTTGAAAATGATGTTCTAAAACTGAAATTATTTCCTTTCTCACTTAGAGGAAAAGCTAAGGAGTGGCTGCATTCATTACCTACTGATAGCATTAAAACTTGGAATGATCTGAAAGAAGCTTTCATTAAGAAATACTATCCTCCTGTTAAAATCTTGCAAAATAGAAACAATATTCTATCTTATAGGCAAAATGAAAATGAACATGTTGCTATGGCTTGGGATAGGACAAAACTTATGCTTAGAACTTGCCCATCACATGGAGTTAATGAATGGACCATACTACACTCTTTTTATAATGGTCTGAATTACATGTCTAGAAATATACTTGATTCTACTGCTGGAGGTGCTTTTATGGGAAAAACTATAGTAGAGGCTAAGAATATATTGGAAAGCATTTTGCAAAACTATAGTCAATGGCATACTGATAGAGCACCTAGTTCATCTAAGAAAGTAAACTCCATAGAAGAAACTCATGATTTGTCATCTAAGATGGATACTATTCTTGCTTTGCTTAATAAACCAAGTGTTGAAAATATTCCTTTGCAAGAACTAGTTGGTGATAATTCTGAAAATATTGATGTCAACTTCACTAGGAATTATGGAAACAATGGGTATGGTAACAACAATTATAATTCTTATAATAAACCTCCATATGTTCCCAACAATCGTCCTTTTGTTCCATATCCTAATGCTAATGATAAATGGAAACCTGTGTCATCAAGTAATGATAATTTTGAGGCTAATAAAATTCTTATGGAACAAGTTGCTAGTCATAAGACTATGATACAAGAGTTGAATAAGTCTGTTGCTTCTATTAGTTCTGATATTAAAAACTTACAACTCCAAGCTGCAGGACTAGACAAAGCCCTTTCAAAACTTGCTGATAATCAAGCCACTTTATTGAGTATGTCTGCTGGAAAACCACAAGCACCACCTGTGGTTGGATTGAATTCTATTAATATTGCTGAAAATGTTCCTCTTACTTTGGAGGAAACTCTGAATGAATTGCTAAATTATCCTGAATATATGTTGCCTTTTATGTCTCATCTTATGGCTTCAAAAGAAGAAGTTAGTAAAACTGAATATGATGAAAGAAGAGTTGAAGAAGTTAAGATGCTTAGTGTAGTTAATTATCCTTTGCTTGATCTGAAGAATTGTACCTTGCATGAATTAATATCTATCTTACAAAAAATTGCAAGTGATCCTTCTATTGATGTTAACCAATCTGGTTTTGGTTCCTATATTGCTAATCATGTCTTGAAAAAAAATTGCTAGATACAATCAAGAAGCTATGATACCACTAAGCCCGGCAATCGGGTCGGGTTTGACCGGGTCGACCTCTTTCAGACCCATGCCCATTTGTTAAACGGGCAAGAGTTTCTGCCCATGACCCCGCCCATGGGTCTAACTTCAGACCCATGCCCAAACCCGACGGGTCACCCGACCCGACTGGGCACCCATGGGGTCTAACTTAAATTTTCAGTTTATTATTATTTCATTCATGTAGGCTTCCGTCTGCGTCGGACGATGCAGTCATGAGAGCCTGGGCAAGATCGTTTTATAAGGAGAGCTCCACCTCCCTTACATTGCATGGGTGAGGTGGTACTAAACGAGCAACCTCGAGTCGTGAAAGCAACGCGGCGTATGTGCTCCACGGACCGGACATTACCAAGTCCAGCGTACGTTTGCTTGCTGGGCCTCCGTAGCACATAAGCCTGAGACGTTGGTTGTAGTGTGCATTTGAAGGTTTGGAGCTGGGCTATTGGGATCGTAGTAATAGGATACGTGAGCAACTAAAACCAGGCCATTTTCTTATTCATTTACGTCAGTTGGTCTGTTTATCTTACTTACGTGTATTGTATTCTTTGACTAAAGCTATGTGCTTGCAAAATGATGATACAAATCGTGTAGAATAAATATTTATACTAATTTTTTATATTAATCGGGCGACCCATCGGGTTACCCACGGGAACAAAGTTATGCCCATACCCTGCCCACGACTAATCGGGTCGCCCGTGGGCAAGACCCATGGGCAAAAAAGGCGACCCATACCCTGCCCATTAGGGTCGGGTGCCCATGGGCGGACGTACCCATGGGTCAAATTGCCGGGCTTAGATACCACCTAAGCTTGTGGATGTATGGATCCCCAAGGTGTTAGTAACTATTGGAAAAGAGACATACCATGCCATACTTGATCTAGGATCTAGTGTCTCTGTTTTATCTAAACAATTATATGAAGTACTTGAATTAAAGAATCTTGAAAAATGCTCTATTGGACTTGCACTTGCTGATAATACCATTAAACATGCTTTAGGAAAATTAAGTGATGTTATGGTAGAGTTACATATGAATTTTGTACATGTGGATTTTCTAATCATGGATATGGAGAATAAAACCTCTAGTCCAATTATTCTTGGAAGACCTTTTCTTCGTACCACAGGGGCTATTATTGATTCAAAGGAAGGGAATGTGAAGTTTCAGTTTCCACATAAGAAATGCATGGAACACTTCCCAAGGATGAAGGGCACAACTTTTAAGCTCCCTCATGAGCTTCATCTTCGGTAAAACAACAAGTAAGTAAGCCTAGCTATATGGCTATAAAGAAAGCGCTTTACGGGAGGCAACCCGGTTGTTTTTATTTGGATTTTCTTTGTGTCCTCTTGCTGTAACAAGAGATTATTTTCTTAGTTTAGTTTCTGGAATTTTTAATAAAGTGCCAAGTTTACCCATTTTGGTTTGAAAAAGTTGCTATTTCTATGTCGGAGATTTTTTTTCCTGCACAGAGTCTGTGCACGGTTTGATTTTTCATTCTTATTCTGTAAATCCGAATGAGCTGAAATTTTTACTGTAACTGCAACTTTTCATCCTCTGTATGCCTGAAGTTTTCAGAATTTTTCGATGAGTTTAAGTAGGACAGAAAAATACGTTTTGATGCTGCTATTTTTCTGGACAGATTTTGTCCCATATTGTTTTATGCATAGTTTGAACTATTGACTTGATCCAATTAAGTTTATGAGTAGGAATACAACATTATACACTCTCTGATCATTCATATGAATTTTGTCCATGGATTATATGCAGCAAGAAACTTGCTTGTTTATCTCTACTAATATCACCCCACAGAAAAGAGATGGGAGAAATTGTGTTTTGAAGTTTTTTCACAGGGATTGGAGGAGAAGCACCATGAGTTATCCAAGGATGGTGAAAACCATAAGCTTGGGGATGTGAACATCCCCACTGAACCTACACACTCTCGGTTTGCACACGTCTAACTTCTATTTTTCTATCAATGCACTTTATCGCATAAACTTGGAGCATCTTTTTGTTTGTTTTTTCTTTGATTTTTATTTTGTGAGACCACCACACTATCATTTATATATGAGAAAGCTACTGGAAATATGGGTTGAAATATCTTGCATGCTTTTATTGTTGCTAGGAAAAGGGATGTCTAAGTTGATTTTTAGTGACACATATAGTTGCATGATTCATGAGCCTCTTTATGAGTAATAATTTGCAAATGCTTTATCATGAGCTATCTTTTATTCATGTTTTGATGTTGTATGTTATTTCACCTTATTTGACATGAATTAGTTAGTTCTATGGACACTCATGCATGCATCCAGATGGTCATCTTTCTCCCTTTTGCTAGCCCAAAAATTCCAACAAGTAAAAACTTGTTTCCAACACCTTCAACCCAAGGTTTTCCAGTGAGTCCACCATATCTACCTATTAGCTTTATGCTATTCCAAGTATGTTTATCATGTTATATGTGTTATCTATACCTCTAAATGAAAATGATGATGTTATTTATTGTAATGGGAAAAGTTGGTTAAAAAGCTCTCGCGAACTTGATGCACACTTTACTTTTATTGCATTCAATAAAGATGAGCCATTGTGATTAATATTATGAGGATAGTGGCTTGATAAATGTTTAAGGTTGGGAGTTAGCCCATATGTGCTGTCACATGCAAAGCTTTCAACATGTTCCATCATTTGTTTAGTTGATATCATGTACTTTTGTTTATGGATGCCTATCATGACGAAATAATGTGGAAATAGAGTTAAGTTTAAATGAGTTTGTATAAATGGTTAGAGAGAAACCTGGGCCGCTAATCTAAGCCATGCATCATTCATGGTGGAAATTTACTTACATGCTATTTTGAACTCTCTGTGATACACCCTACAATAAAAACCTATATCAAGTGGTAAATAAAGAGGGTGTTGAGGTTGTTCATTATGTTTGTTTGTCTTGTTGTTTTGATGTGGGCTTGATCCATATCATGGGACAAGAGGTACCCTAGTTGAGACTCTTGATGATACCATTATTACTTACAATGATAGATAACTTAAACTTGCTTTGTTTCCCAAGTTGAGTAATCATGGTGTAGGTACTTGTATTCAAGGGGCATGAGACATCTAACCTTTACTTTATCAAGGCCACTACTGATATTTGCTTTCACATGTAAACTTTAATCATTCAAGATACTATGATAGGGGAATGAGAGCTTTACACCAAGTATTACCATTGCAATCAATAACTTAAGTAGAATAGTTTGGAGGATAGATGAAACTTATGCATGTTTGACCTCTACTTATTTATATATCTTTTCCAAAGTGTCCACCTTTTATATTAAGATTTTCATCTGCACTCTATGGACCTCAAGTATGCAAAAGTAAGAATGTCCATATTACTATCTTTTATGTTACACCTTTTGAACTATCATTGAACATCCTTGCATTGAATACTTGATATCACTTTATAAACTGTTTGCATATTGCTACTTCTTTGAAATAATGAATCATTTTACTTTATGTAGCAGTAGCAATCATCTTTTATATCTATGTTGTGATTATATTGCAAAGTTCATGTTAGTTTTGTCACTTTCATACTCAAGGACGAGCATGAGTTTAGCTTGGGGATGTTGATGCATCTAAAATTCATACATGAACTTTGCACTATAATACTTATATCCCATTCATATTTGCATCATAAAAGGGGTATATTACTATTATTTAATGATTTTTGGTAATTAATAATGATTTCACCTTTTTATGGAATTAATCCTGCGTAGGCAGAAAACCCCTATTTCTTTCTTTATTTGTTTCAGGACCTTAACGACGTCATAATGAGCTTTATATTTACGAGGGTCATTATTTTGGAAGGAGGAAGACATTGGAGCGAAAGAAGCAAGCGAAAGGAGGCCGGAGGGCCAAAATAGGGGGCCCCACGCGACTACAGTACCAGGCCGCGTGGGCCCACCTGATTCAGCCCTCGTGGCCCCGTTTGCGTAGATCCTTCTCCCAGAAGCATCCTCATGACCTAAAAACGCCTATATAAAGGGTCCCCCGACGTTCTTCGAGAGGAGAGCCGCCACAGAAGAGAAACAAGAAACAGAGACCAGGAGGCTGCAGATTGGAGGGGGAAAACTCCGGCGGAGCCCTGCCGGAGAGGTCTCCTTCTTCTCCATCGACATCTCCACCGTCTCCATGATGAAGAGGGAGTAGTCCACCTCTGGACTATGGGTTTGTGGCAGTAGCATATGTATCTCTCTCTCTCTCTCTTGAGCTTCACTAATTAGCACCGTATGTGCTGCTGAACATGATTACGGTCACTTTTGTATTACCATTGTGGTGGATCTTTATATGAGTTAATATATGTTGAGATTGCAATGTTATATTTCAGTTATGAAAGTAGGTGCATATTATGTACCCCGTTCTTGTATCCTTGTTATGATCAAGCATGTTTATGAGAGCGTGTGTGGGGGAACGTGTGCATTAGTTGGAGTAACGGGGGTGGTGAAGTGATAAGCTGACAACTTAATATCATGATCCATTGGGTGTTTACCTTACTTTGTTACCTCACTAGGGATAAACCAAAATACCATGTTGTAGGGTAGGAGGAGTGACATGCCTCTACCTAAGACTAGATCCATCATGTGTTTATTTTCACTTCATGTCATTAATCTTAAAGCTATACTCTGATGTTATCTTAATTACTAAGGTGCATGATTTAGTTTACATCTTGGTGGAGTATAAGTGAGACTAATAATCAAAAGGTCTCTATGTTAGGACGTGATGCCCATATAATTAGTAACATGTCATTAACCTTGTTTGCAATCTCATATGTTAAATCTATGTCTACTCATTTGCCACACTATATTAAAGAGAGAGTGCATGTGTGAAACCATGAACCCCGGTCCATTTTTAATCATAAGAAACAACTTTCCAACCACTTTTAAGCATCTTTTACATTCAGCCATTTTAAAATCAGAAAATACAAAAACACTTTTACTTCTTGCATTCACATATAAAAACCCCAAAAATACCATCCATCATCATTACTATCATCCTTGCATACTTATTCACCACCATTGCATTTTTATTTACTGTTTTGCATTCATTATCATCTTAATATCATTCTTACACCTTGTGCTTGACAACCACTTGGTGAGGTTGAGGGCACAAAGCAATCTATTTTGTTTGCAGGAAATCTAGAGAAGGACAAGAAGATAAAACCCACACTACTGATTCCCCGAGAGTTCGATATTAAACCCTCGAGTCACCTTCTTGGGGAAAAACTACCACTTCTACATACTCTGCACTTGGAGGCTCAACCTATCCCTAATATATTATCTTCCTTTCAGGGTATCAAGAGTTTTTGTTGGTGTTGTTGAGCGAGAAGAACACTCTCATCAATGTCGTCATCACATGTCTCATCAAAAATTAATCTGTTATCACTTACCTACTCGAGGACGAGTAGGAGTTAAGCTTGGGGATGCTGATACGTCTCAAACGTATCTATAATTTTTGAGTGATCCATGCTAGTTTTGTGATATTGTCACATGCTTTTACTATCAATTATATTATTTTTATGCATTTTATCGGACTAACATATTGACAAGATGCCCAGTGTCAGTTCCCTGTTTTTGTGCTGTTTTTGTTGCAGAAAGTTACTTCTGGAAATATTCTCGGAATTGGACGAAAATTTACGGAGGTTTTTATTGAAGAAATGAGGAAAGGAGCCAGAAGGGCGACTCCAAGGGACCCACATAGGCCAGGAGTGGCCCCCTGCCACGGCCTAGGACCCACCCATGGGTGGGACCCGCCCCTGCCCTGTGGGGCACCCCCGGCCGCCTCCGACGCCTATAAAATCATCCCGACGAAAAAACCCTAACCCCCGAAGGATTTTCCCAAAATACGCAACATAGCTCCGCTGCCATCGCCGACAACTTTCGGGGGTTCAGAAGGACGGGGATTGACCGCCGGGGCCATCTCCATCAACACCGTTGCTTCCTGCGATGAGGAGGGAGTAGTCCCTCACCGGGGCTGAGGCTTATACAAGTAGCTATGTGGTTATCTCTCTCTCCCATGATGTGATCTTCGTTGTGATCATGAGCTTTGTTAGTGTAGTTGAATACATGATGTTTCCCTATGTGCAATGCATATGATGTTGCTCAAGTGGTATTATTTAGTACAATTTCTGGAGCCACCGTTGTGATCATTGTACCTCGGTGACAGGATGGGTGCCGTGTGTGACTCTATGGATAATAGATTGGAAGGATCTTCATCATGAGTTTGTTTTTTATTTGTTGGATTGAATAGATCATGAGGTTTCTTGATGCTTGTGTTATTGAAGAAAGAGACTATTCAAGAAATAGGTTGTGGTGTTTGTTAGTACTATCTTTGGATGCGGAGAGTGACAGCATGAAGTGTCCATAGATGTGGAATACGAACTTTAAGTTGTGCTTTTCCTAGCCCTACGCAATTCTTATCCTACTTGATCCACAAAAGAATGATCTCCGAGTAACGTCTACCACGCATGTATTTTTGTGGGAACTATCATGTGTTTAATTATGTTAATGATGTTGAGAGTAGTCACTAGTGAAAGTATGAAGCCTAGGCCTTGTTTCCAAGCATTGATACACCGTTTTTAGTCACTTTTGTCACTTGTTTGCTTGCTGCCATTTTTATTACTGAATTAAAAAACCTTGTTTTACCATCCATATTACCCATATTTTAATATCTCTTCGCCGAACTAGTGCACCTATACAACTGACAATTGTATTAGGTGTGTTGGGGACACAAGAGACTTCTTGTATCTTAATTGCAGGGTTGCTTGAGAGGGATATCTTTGACCTCTTCCTCCCGTGGATTCGATAAACCTTCGGTTACTCACTTAAGGGAAAATTGCCGATGTCCTACAAACCTCTGCGCTTGGAGGCCCAACAAGTCTACAAGAATAGAAGCGTGTAGTAGACATCAGCCCTATAGCTAATAAATTTGAAAGAGAGATAGATTTTATTTTTGAATATTGCATAGACAACTTCTCTCAAAATATTTATGATGTTGAATATAATGAGGCTCCCCAAGAGAGCTCTATTGTTTTGCAGGAAGAAGATGATGAAAACATAAGCTTGGAAGAGGAAGTATGTGAAGAAGAGGATAAAGACCTAAGCTTGGGGATGGCCATGCAGCCCCAAGAGGAGGACAATGAAGAGCAAAATGATGAAGAAAATGATGAACAACTAGAGAATGAAGAGAGGAAACTTCCACCTTCACCACCTATGGATGAGGGTAACACTCAAAATTTTGCTGATGATAAACTTTGCTTTTATGATTCTGATGATGAGGAGGACTATCAACCTATGCCTAATGAGAACATTATTGATAATAATTTTAAAAATGATGAGGAGTATGGTTTAGACATGTTTTATGATAATGCCCTAGATGATGGTCCTATTTTGCTTGATAATCCTCCATGTTTAGAACTTGTTACCAAATTATATGAGGATAAAAATGATATACTTGCTGCTTGTGATAATACTCTCACTCATGAGAGTCCTATTTTATTTCTGAACTCTCCTATTCATACCATGGAGGAGAAGCTTTTATATGTTGAAAAGTACTTATGTGGGCTGAAATCATCTTGCACTAATAACCATTTCACCCATAACCATCATGTTTATGGTGCTTCTTGCAATTATTTTGAGAGAGGAAAACATACTAATAGCTCACTGATAGTTTTAATAATCCTCTATATGTCCCTAAGTTTTAATAATCCTCTATATGTCCCTAAGTTTTATCACATTTGCTTCCACTACTTGTAACTATTATGAGAGAGTAAGAAAGACTTATCTTTATGTTTCTATGTTATTTAAAATGCAATCTACTGATCATTACATGCATTGGTTACCACAAAATTGCTGCTATTTATTCATATATAAAATGCCAATGCATAGGAAAAGAGTTAGACTTAAAAGTTCATGGTTTAATGTTTTGTGGTGTGCTCTTTATGCTTTTATTTCCTATTTAGTTTGGGCACACCTTTATATATTGAGAACTTGCAAAATAACTTTACCTACTGTTTTCTAACAATTAGTTTAAGATTTTCACTTTATATAAAATTTGGGAAAGTAAATGAGAAGGATGAGTAATGGAGATGTTGGGGTCGACCTTGAACATGTGTTGTTCATGCCAATGGAACCATTGCAAAGTCTCTATCATTAAAACTTTTCCCAAAGCTAAAACCAAATAAAAATAGAGTTTTATTTGTATATATTTTCTTCTTCTTTTGCCTTTTGCTCAATCAAAAACAACAAAAATATTTTTTTTCTTCTTTGTTTGTTTCTCTTGAATCTTTCTTGGTTCTTTTTGCTTCTTTTTGATTTCTTCAGTTTGATTTTGGTTTTTGAGTCAAGGTGCTTGTTTACTACTGTAACAACACCTTTGTATCTTATTTTTCATCTTTATGGCAAGAATAACCCCTTTTGAGAGGTAGGATTAAACAATAGCGATTTGCTGTCCAGAAAACAGATTCCTGAGCTTCACTGCGAAACATGTATAAAATCACAGAAGAGAAATTTTGACTTTATATTTTACGACAGAAATATTCAGTTATTAATACACATTTCATTAGTTCAAAGTTTTCTGATTTGAGCAATGTAAGTTCCTCTGAAAATTCACTCTTTACGAGCTGTCCAGTTTTTGAAAGATTCTGTCTTTATTTTGCATTACTCTCATTACTTGTGTTTCGTGTGGTTCTATTTATCAAAGAGCAATACACAACCATAGTAATATTAGCTAATGTGTAGAATAAACTTATGATATGTCTTTACTGTACCTATGAGGATTTCATTTATGGAGACACTAACCCCTCTAATCAAGTTTTATGTTAAAGTTTTGTGTAAAGAGAAATTTTCAAGTAGAAGAGTTGAGGGTGATGAACAAAGATCAAGAGGGACAAACACTCAAGCTTGGGGATGTTACCCCTAGGCTCACCCTACATATATCAAAAAAGTACAAGAATTTAAGCTTGGGGATGCCAAGCCACGTCACTCCAATCATCTTAATAACAAGTAAGTAAGCCTAGATATATGGCTATAAAGAAAGCGCTTTACGGGAGGCAACCCGGTTGTTTTTATTTTTGATTTTCTTTGTGTCCTCTTTCTGTAACAAGAGACTTAGTTTTTAGTTTTGTTTCTGGAATTTTTAATAAAGTGCCAAGTTTTACCCATTTTTGGTATGAAGCAGTTGCTATTTGCATTCGGAGATTTTATTCCAGCACGAATATGTGCACGGTATAATTTTTATATCCTAATTTTTAATTTCGAATGAGCTCATATTTTTACTGTAACTGCAACTTTTCATTCTCTGTATGCCTGAATTTGTTCAGAATTTTTAGACATGGTTAAGTCAGGTATAAAAATGCGTTTCGCTGCTGCTAGTTTTCTGGACATATTCTGTCCCATATTGTTTGATGCATTCTTTGAACTTTTAACATGAATCTTGTGGATCCAATTAAGTTTATAAGTAGGCATACAACATTATACACTCTCTGGACATTCATATGAATTTTTGTCTAAGAATTATATGCAGCAAGTAATGCATTTATTTATCACTACTAATGTCACCCCACAGAAAAGAAATGGGAGAAACAGTGTTTTGAAGTTTTTTCACAGGGATTAGAGGAGATGCACCAAGAGCTATCCAAGGATGGTGAAGACCATAAGCTTGGGGATGTGAAGACAACCCCACTGGACCTACACACTCTCGGTTTGCACACGTCTAACTTCTGTTTTTCGATCAATACACTTTATCGCATAAACTTGGAGCGTCTTTTGTTTGCTTGTTATGTTAGTTTAGTTTTTGTTTTGAGACCACCACTATCATTTATATATGAGAGAGCTACTGAAAGTTTGGGTTGAATAAAGTTGGATGCTATTAAAAATATTGGGATAGGGATGTTGAAGTTGATTTAAAAAGATACATATAGTTGCATAATTCATATGTTTTTCATGAGTATCAATTTGCAAGTGTTTTATCAAGAGCTATCTTATATTAATGTTTAGATGCTGAATGGTACTTTACTTGTTTTAACATGAATTGATTAGTTCTATGGACACTTGTGCATGCATTTAGACGGTCAACTTTCTCCCTTTTGCTAGCCCAAAAATCCCAACAAGTAAAAACTTGTTTTCCAACACCTTCAACCAAAGTTTTTCCAGTGAGTCCACCATATCTACCTATTATCTTTATGCTATTCCGAGTATGTTTATCATGTTACTTTGTATTATCTATACCTCTGAATTAAAATGCTTATGTTATTGATTGTTATGGGAGAAATTTGGTTAAATAGCTCTCACACCTTCCCTATTGCACTTAATACACATGAACCATTGTGATTAAAATTATGAAGTTGTGAGTTTGACAAGAGTCTTGATTGCTAGTTAGCCCAAATGTGCTGTCACATGGCAAGCTTTCAACATTGCACTAAATTATATTTAGTTGATATCATGTACTTTTGTTTATGGATGCTTATCATGGTGCCAAATAAATGTGGAAATTTAGTAGGTTTAAGTAGTTGTATAAATGGCTAGAGAGATACCTGGGCCACTAATCTAAGCCATGCTGTCATGGTGGAAATTTACTTACATGCTATTTGAACCTTCAGTGATACACCTCACAATAAAAAGCTATACCAATAGTAAATAAAAAGGGTGTTGAGATTGTTCCTTATGTTTGTTTGTCTTGTCATTTTGACATGGGCTTGTTCCATGTCCTGGGACAAGAGGTACCCCAGTTGACCCTCTTAATGACGCTATTATACAATGCTTTTGCTTGAACTTGCTTTGTATCCCAAGTTGAGTAACACCATGGTGTAGGTACTCATATTCAAGGGGCATGAAACTCTCAACCATTTCTTTGTCAAGCACACTATTCATATTTGCTTTCACTTTAAACTTTAATCATTCAATATGCTATGATAAGGGGTAATGAGAGCTTGATACCAATAAATACCACATTGCAAACATTAACTTAAGTAGAAGTATTTGGAAGTTAGCTTAAACTTGTTCATGTTTTTACCTCTACTCATAGATATCTATCCAAAGTGTCCACTTTTTATATTCAGTTTTATATAAGAGTACTCTATGACCATTATAGGATGTTTTTACTTTTCATTACGCATACATGTGGTCCATAGTACTTTCTTCTATGTTGCACTTTGTGAATTATCATTGAACATCCTTACATTGAATATTTGATATCACTTTATAATCTATCTTGCATATTGCTATTCCTTTAAAGAATGAATCATTTTACTCTATGTAGCAATAATAATCATCTTTGATATCCATTGTTAGTATTAAAATGCAAAGTCCATGTTAGTTTTATCACCTTCATACTCGAGGACGAGTATAGGTTAAGCTTGGGGATGTTGATGCATGTAAAATGCATACATGAACTTTGCATATTTATACTCATATTTCAATCATATTTGCATCATATAAGGGTTATATCATGATTTTATGTTGATTTCGGGAATATTTCACAGTTTCCCTATTTTTCTGGAATTAACCCTGCACTGGCAGAAAACTCTATTTTCTATATTTTGATGTTTCAGGGACCCAAACGACATCCAAATGACCTGAAAATTTACGGGGATCAGTTTTTGGAAGGAAGAAAGCGTAGGAGCGAAGGAGGAGAAAAAGTGGAGGCCCGAAGTCCAAAAGACATAGACCCACGCGGCCAGATTCCTTGGCCGCGTGGGACTGGTCATCTGGGCCCTCGTGGCTCCGATGCCGTCGATCTTCGTCCCCCCAGCTTCGTCTTGATCTAAAACCGACTATAAAAATAGTCCCCTGAGGAGTTTCGCGAGGAGGCGGCGGAGAAACACAAAACCACGAAACAGGAGACAGAAGGCTGCCGTCAGAGAAGATTGGAGGGTGAAATGTCGTCGGAATCACCTCCGGAAGGCTCCTCTTTCCCCCTCCGGAGTCTCCATCAACACCACCGTCAAGACCAGCACCATCTCCATCACCATCTTCATGATCCACTTCATCCCCCTCATAGTTTGGGATTGTTCGAACCCTAGCTATTGTCTAAGTACTATTCTACATGTTTGTGCATTGCTACTTGTCATTGTTTTGTGGGGAGATAATATTTTCAGATTGTGTTGTATCACTTGTACCACTGAATCATATCATGTCTTGGCGTTGTGAGTAGTTCTCTCATGTTCCTGGGGGAATAGGATGAATTGGCAATGATTTTATATGACATGTGTTGGTATTTTGTCTACTCTTTATCTTTGATGTAATTATACGATGGTCTTGTGCGAACATCGACTGCACATCACTTCACCTATATGGGCTCATAGGAAAACATCGTAATGTAATGGAGTGAGGAAGACTTGGGAGGACACGTAAACCTGAGACCGAATCATGCAGTTGCATTATGAGGGTATTAGTATCGGGGACCTTAAAGATTAATGCTATGGTGGGACTTTATGTCTTAATAATTCTTGTGCAGTCATTTACTTGGCCACATGATCCATCATAAAAGGTTTAGTTTATTTATTTAGCTATACCTAATTATGGCTCCGTCCAAAGAAGATTAAAACTTGACAAAATGGTTACCTTGTTGTTCTAGAAATATTTATGCCATGAAGTCTAGGTAGCCCTTGGGAACATTCTCCGCTTATAAGAAACACACACTTGAGCTTGTCCTCTTGCTGCATAGATGATTGGGCTTTCTCTCTTTGAGAGCTTTCATTTGTCATATTTTATTTTCAGCCTTTTACTTTATTGCAAACTCTACACCAGAAACCCAAAAACACTTGCATCATTTAATCATTTTAATTTGTCTAGTGCATAGATAATAAGAGAAGTGACACTCTTATTTGAGAGGATAAATACTTATACCTTCTACTCCTCGTGGGATCGATACTATACATACACATTGAAGATTTCAACGATCCCCTATACTTGTGGGTATCAACGACGCAAACTCCGAGTCGCGAAGAGGTTGTCCAATGGAAGCTAGGGTATACGTGGCAGACTTGATCTGGTGGAAGAAGGCCGACGCGGAGAGGTCGTGTTTCTTCATCTGTCCAAGCTGGTTCCTGATCTGAGTGGAGCGGGCATTGGACTCCAAACCAAAACTTGTGGTGAGCGTCGTCCATGCGTCATATGCCGAGGTGGCGAAGAGGACCAGGCCGGAGACCGCCGGCGTGAGAGAGGAGACGATTGCGGACAAGATTGCTTGGTCCTTCTCAATCCACGCGCGGTACTCCGGGTTCTGTATGATGGCCATGCGGCCTCCTTCAGCCGGGATCGAGAGCCGCTCCGGCGGACACGACAAGGAGCCGTCGATGAAGCCGAGCAGCGAGCGGCTGCGGAGGAGCGGAACGATCTGCGCCCGCCAGAACAGGAAGTTGTCTTGGGCGAGCTTGACCGTCAAGAGATGCGCGAACTGGAACGGCGCAGGCGACGTAGGCACGATGGACGACGACGAGGATGCACCAGCAGCGTACATGCTGTCGAGTGGAGGCGTCGAAGAAGACCCAAAGCCATAGGCAGCGGGGTTGAAGGCAGCTTGAGGTGGGGCAGAGAAGCCTGAGATCGGCTTCTCTTGCCCCTCCTCACGACAACACGGCTAGGCTTTGACGGGTCGGTAATGAAAAAGCATTGCTCGACTTGGCTAGCAAGTACCCATGGCTCATTTTTCGCGGAGGCGTTCTTTGATTTGGCATCGGGTATTACCATGGTGGTGAAATACCGGCCTTCTTTGACGACGTCCTTGGCCCATCTTACACGGAACATTGGCACCAACTCTCCACAGTAGTTGAGCTCCCATATGTCCTCAATCCTTCCGAAGTATCTTTCCTTGACAGTAGCCTCCTCATCGCCATAGGATAGCATAGTTACTCCTGAGTTTTGATATTCTGACTTGTTGTCCTTTTCCTCGGTGTAGAATCTGTAGCCGTTGATGTCGTACGCCTGATAGGTCTTTACGTTGTGCGAGGGACCCAGTGATAAGGAGAATATGAGTCTTTCATCTTCCGTAGATGGTGCTTTCTTCTTTGCTAGCTATAGTTGCTTTTGCTTGAACCAACGCGTGAAGGTAGAGTTGTGCGCTCTGGTTATGTCTCCCTTCTTCCTCGGTCGGCCCAGTTTGATGTAATGTTGCTCGAGTAAGCATTTGTGCTGTTCCACCCAAGTTTCGATCAACTGTAAGTGTTGTAGCGCGACCCGGTGAGCTCTGTCAAAGTCGTCCTTTTGACCCTGCATGCTGACAAAGGTTGTGTTGCTGCCCTCTCGGTGACCATATCCATTGAGCCTGCCGAAGTGTTTCCTCGTGGGCAGACCAACATCCTGGTTCTCGGTGCTTAGATAATTCTGGCAGAAGGAGATGCACTCGTAGGTTAGAAAGCCCTTGGCTATGCTTGCATCTGGATGGGACCTATTGCGGACGTATCCTTTCATGACACCGTTCATCCTTTCAAATGGCATCATGTAGTGCATGAACGTTGGTCCGAGCTGCCTGATGTCATCAACGACATGCAGAAGGAGATGCACGCAGATATCGAAGAATGAGGGCGGAAGTAAATCTCGAGCTCGCATAGTATTAGCACGATCACTTCCTGTAGCCGGTCGAGCTGCCTCACGCCGATCGTCTTCCTGTTGATGACGTCAAAAAAGTTGCAAAGAGCAAGCAGCGTATCACGGACATGCTCGTCCATTATCCCTCGAATCGCAACGGGAAGTATCTGCGTCATCAGCACGTGACAATCGTGAGACTTCATCCCGGTAAACCTCTTCTTCGTTGCATCCATATATCTGCTTATCTTCCCCCGCGTAACCATGAGGAAATTTGACTCCTACAAGACACCTGTAAAACTGCTCGAGCTCCTCCAGACTCATAGTGAAGCATGTAGCGGGAAGCACCACCGTGTTCCTCTTTAGCCTTTTGCGGTGACCTTGAGTCCCTTCAGTCTGATCATCATCACCATCGTCGTCGTCATCACTATCGGGGGCCTGAAGATCTTTCCTGACACCAAGGCATTTC
>QRDG01000493.1:1220565-1249858 GCA_012064385.1 Puccinellia tenuiflora
AACACCTGCTTGTTTCGGCCCCTGAATGAGAATACTCATGTGTATATACCTTTTCTTCGTGCACAACCACGGGGGAAGGTTGTAAGGCCATACAAACACGGGCCAGGTGCTATGCGTGCTACTCTGGTTACCGAACGGATTGAGTCCATCGGTGCTCATACCGAGCCTGACGTTCCTTGTATCGCCTCGAAATTGGCGACGGCGTCCAACTCTTGCCACTGGCTAGCGTCTGAAGGGTGTGTAAGGATCCTGCCCTTCTCCGGATCTTCTTCGGGCTTCTCCCTTTCCGCGTGCCATTGCATGAGCTTTGCTTCCTTAGGGTCCACGAAGTACCGCTGCAGACGGGGAGTGATATAAAAATACCATACCACTTTTTGAGGAACTTTCTTCCCACGGCTCTTGTACCGTCCTTGGCCGCACACCGGACATGTGGTTCGGTCCTCGTACTCGCCCCGATAAATTGCGCAATCATTGACGCGGGCGTGGTATTTAACGTGCGGTAGGTCAAGAGGGCAAACGACTTTCTTGGCCTCCTCGATACTAGTTGGCAATGTGTTCCCCTCAGGAAGACGCTCGTGGAAGAATTGCATGTTCTTGTTGAAGCTCGCATCGGTCCATTTGTTCTCCGACTTCATCTCCAGAGCATCAAGCGTTACTTGCAAGCGCGTATCCTGTGGCCGACACCCAGGATACAACGGAGTATTCCCGTCTATCTCCATTTGCGCCAGTTTGGCTTTCTCTCTAACGGTGTTCGCGTTATTGAGGAGGAGTTCTTGAACATGAGAATCCATCAAGGCCGACATTAGCGAGCTCTGCGGCGTGTTAACGTCTTCTCCACCACAATCATGACCATGTATGTCGGCATCTCCGTCATCACGATCATCTTGCCCGCCCTCGTCTTTAGGCGCAGCATTTGTTGTCGGCGCTTGGTTGAAGCCTTCCATGAAACCGCGCCTGAGCAGGTGTTCCTCCAATTGTCCGGAATCAGGGTCGATCCATCTCACAAGTTTGCAACTTCGACACGGACATCGTATCTGGCGCCCGTTGCACCGTCTCATTTCCGCCTTCGCTTCTTCCTTGTAGTTGTCGATTCGACCGGAGCTCATCTTGATGACCATGGTCGCCTACGCGGTATACATATAGAGTATGTGTTATTAATTAGAATTAAGTAATCGCAACATGCTCACACACATACAAGCTTCTCATGCGGGAAGTCGAAAAGTCGGAAATGTTCGACCCGAAAAATTCGGCATGACTTCCCCTAAAAGTAGGACATATGGGTGGTGCAAAAATTCACCGAAATGGAAATGAATCAACATTTCGGCAAACATCCATGCACCACGCCGGCGCAAGCTACAACATGCAAAGTTTCAATCAAACCACACACACAAGTTTCATGCATATACGTGTAAATCGCCCGCCGACAAGTTTCTCGTGCCTTCAACAAACATCCATACACCAATACCCACCTTGTAGATCTAGATCCGTTGCCGAGACGTGACCGTGATCGATGAGAGAGAGTGTGTGGTGATGGAGAGAAAATAGTGGACAAAAAGAGAGGAGGAGAATATATATGGAGACTCTCCCCAAGCCCTCACCAATTATATATCAAATTATGGTAGGTTTAATAACAAATAATGGAGAATAGGATGGTCAAAATGGCATGGGAGAGAGAAGGAGCTCGGGTTAGTAAGATGGGAGCTAGGAAGAAGAAGGGGGGTCACATGGGGAAAGGTGGTCTACCACCTTTTTGTAGATCTGGGCGTCCACATTCTGTGGCGCACGGGCCCTCATGCGCCACAGAAAGTAGCTATCCTGTGGCGCGCCGTGGCTAGTGCGCCACAGAAATTCAATTTTCTGTGGCGCATCCTTCTCCATGCGCCACAGAAAGATGAATTTCTGTGGCGCACCAGCCTGGTGCGCCACAGAAAAGGCCGAGATGGACCACGGCCCACTGATTGAAGGTGGGGCCCACGCGTATTCTGTGGCGCATGAAGAGTGGTGCGCCACAGAAGTCTCTCTTTCTGTGGCGCATGGCGTGTAGTGCGCCACAGAAAGTTGATATTCTGTGGCGCATGGGCTAAGGATGCGCCACAGAATGTTCAAATTTCAGTGGCGCATCGATAGCCATGCGCCACAGAATAATTTTTTGTGGCGCATAAATTAAGGGTGCGCCACAGATAGGCAACCTCCCTATAATGCTTTTCCTGATAGTGTTTGAGTCAAGAAGTTTGTTTACTTCTGTAGCAACTTCTTTGTATCTTTATTTTCTTGCAATGTTGTGCCAAGTAAGGTCTCTAGTAGAATTTTTTTGCTATATTTGGATTTCTGCACAGGAAACAGATTTCTGTCTGTCACCGTTAAATTCGTCATTTATTCCAGAAGCGACGAAATGCTTTGAGATTTTGCGTGCTGAATCTTCATATATGTATGAAACGTTTTCTAGTTCAGTGATTTTCGATTTGAGCAACTCTAGTGCATCGAAAAAATTCGTCTTTACAGACTGTTCAGATTTTGACAGATTCTGCCTTTTATTGTGCATTGCTTCTTTTGCATTGTTTATTTGGATCTTTTTGATTCTTTGAGCATCAGTGGCTGTAGCTAATGTTATAATGCATTAAGGTGTGTTTGTGTCACAGTAGAGCTTGTGAATTTTTGGTTTATGCACTAACCCTCTAATGAGAATTACTTTGAGTTTGATGTGGTGGAAGTTTTCAAGTAAGCAAAAGGGACGATATGATGAGATCAAGAAGAGTGAAAAGCCTAAGCATGGGGATGCCCCGGTGGGTCATCCCCAGCAAATTCAAGACGACTCAAGCATCTAAGCTTGGGGAAGCACAAGGCATCCCCTTATTCATCGACAAAACTATCAGGTCATCTCTAGTGATACTATATTTTTATTCCACTACATCTTATGTATTTTGCTTGGAGCGTCTGTTTTTATTTTGAGTGTGTGTTTTAGTTTGCTTAATAAGTTGGATCCTAGCATTTTTGTGTGGGAGAGAGACACGCTCCGCTTTTTCATATGAATACTCTTGTGCTTCGCTTATATTTGTTGAGTATTCTTAGCTACTGTCTGTTTTCTAGTAAGCTCTCGCTTTTAGCATGTTATCTTGTTTAGAGCTGCTAGTTCTTTGCGTTAAGCTCTCTTGTGTTTCACTCCTATTTGTTAGAGAGTTGTTTTAGTTGCTTGGTTGATGTGTTAGATTGGAAAATGCTATGCTTGTGATAGTGGTATGAAATAGAGAAAAGCTGCATAGTCTTGTAGACCATTGTGTAGATAACTTGCTCCTCTTCAATTGTTTTGAGGTATTAAAACAACTAATGGTTAAAATTTGTTGGCTAATGTTGTTAAGAGCTGATTAGTGAAGATGTGTTAGTAGAGCGTGGAGCCGTACTTTTCTGAACTAAAAACAACTTAAGTCAATAGTGCTTTAGTGTCGTGATTTCCTCTTAGTTGAAAAGAAGTTTCTAATGGTATAGTTACTGCAACGGTCGGGGAAGCCAACGGGGCACTTGTGTCGCCGCCACGATCCCTCTCAGGGTGTCTGTAACCATTTGTGAAACTTTGATACTGTTAGTTGTTTGCAATATACGACATGCTATGTGAGTTTTTGGTTTTTGGCACTTCCACCTCCATATTTTGCTAGCCTCTTCGGTGCTTTGCATTGCCCTTTTTCACATTGAGATTGGTGCATACTTCGCAAGTACATCCAACCCCGTGGGAGATCTTCATCTTGTTCTCCTACACATAAGCCAACTATCTTCCTCAAAACAGCCACCATATCTACCTATCACAGCATTTCCATAGCTGTTCCGAGATACATTGCCATGCAACATCCATCATTTACATTACATGACTTTATGTCATTTTTACTTCATTACCATATAGTATTGCTTGACCATTTGAGTTAGTGTGATGCGTGGTTTTCCACATGTGTTACATCTTTTCCACACTACGCTCGGTTTTGCATATCCACCATACACCATGTATTAGTCTTTGAGTTTTGAGTACACCAAAAAAATATGATGATCATCTTGTAAAATAGAGTGTTGCCTCTACCTGTGAGCATATTGAAAAGAGTCCAAAGTGGCCAATTAAAAGAGTTCAAAAGAGACCAATGAGAGAAAAATATAAAAGAGCCACAAAGGCCTCAAAAAGCAAAAAGCAAAAAAGAGAAAAGAAAAAAAAGAATATAAAATGAGAGAGGGGGCAACACTACTATCCTTTTATTCCACACTTGTGCTAGTAGCACCTACATCATTGTAGTGAGTTTTCATGCTTCATTAGTATAACTATGTGGGGACCAAACGTTATAGAACTTGGCTTGTATATTCCAATGATGAGCCTCCTCAAGTGAGCTCTAGGTCTTCATGAGCAAGCAAGTTGGATGCACCCCCACTAGTTCCATTGGAGAGCTTCCATTCATATAGCTCTATGTGCATCCGTTGCATGGCAATCACTACTCCTCATTCAGTGTCTACTACGGGACTTCCTCTTGTCTTGTGGTTACCTCTTCCACTGTTTGAGCCTTTCTTTTTGGCCTTCCAAACCCCCATTATTATTCTCTTTGACATAACCTCATGGTGCCAAGCCTTCTTCTTGCTTGTATTAGTTGAGTGGACTACATAACAGTTGATAAGTTAAGTGGATGGATTAAGGACACTTGACTTGAGCTTGGCTATTTCTATTATTAACTGAATTTGATGCTTTGAAGATTGATTGACATTTTACATTGGAGACACAATTTACCATTCTTCTTTCTAAACCTTATGTATGGTTCCTTGTCTCCAACACGCTGATTCATGAAAAGTTCTAGCTTCTTTTAGCTAGCATATGTTAATCATTGTTTGCTTAATGTCAACTATAGACAATTGTTTTGGATCACCTTATTCACATCATGTGTTTTGCATTACTATGTTGATCTAGATTGTGAGTTTGCATGTCTCCTAAGAAATTATTTGTTATCGTTCTACCTACTCGAGGACGAGTAGAACTAAGCTTAGGGATGCTGATACGTCTCCGACGTATCTATAATTTCTTATGATCCATGCTTGTTTTCATACCATTTGCTACATGTTTTGTTTACATCTTATAGCATTTTTATGCATTTTTGGAACTAACATATTAACAAGATGCCCCAGTGCCAATTCCTGTTTTCTGCTGTTTTTTCGTTTCAAAAAAGTACTTAAGGAAATATTCTCGGAATTGGACGGGACAAAAACCCAGGATCTTATAATTTCGTCACGCACACGGAGTCCAAAGGGGAGCCGAAGACGCACCAGAGGGCGACCACACCCTAGGGTGGCGCGGCCCACCTGTCTGCCGCGCCACCAGGTGGTGTGGCCCCCTCGGGCCTCCACCGACGCCGCCCTTTCGCCTATATAATCCCCCCGACGAGAAAACCCTAAGTACCCGAACACATCTCCAGAAAAACATCCGTCGCCGCCGCCGTCGTCAACCCTAGTTCGGGAGGGTTCTGAAGCTCTCCCCGGTACCCTGCCGGAGAGGGGAATCATCGCCGGAGGGCTCTACACCACCATGCCCGCCTCCGGACAGATGAGTGAGTAGTTCATCCTTGGACTACGGGTCCATGCAGTAGCTAGATGGTAGTCTTCTCCAATTGTGCTATCATGTTTAGATCTTGTGAGCTGCCTATCATGATCAAGATCATCTTATTGTAATGCTACATGTTGTGTTTGCTGGGATCCGATGAATAGAGAAGTACCTTGTGATGTTGATTATTGATATTATCATGTCTATGTTATTTGTGATCTTGCATGCTTTCCGGTACTTGTAATTGCCTTGATCAAGTAGTTGCTTGTATCTCCAAGAGGGAGTATTTATGCTAGATAGTGGGTTCGGTCCCTGTGTGCCTTGGCTTGAGTGACAGAAACATATAAGGACGGGGGAGTGCCGTTGCTACTAGGGAGTAAACTTTATGCACAGTTCTTCATGCAATTGTCTGTTGCTTGCAACTTAATACCGGAGAGATTTTACGGTATGTTATCTCAAAGGTGGACTATTTAGGCATAGGTGTATGCTTGGAACAGCTATCTATGTATTTTGTCGTAATGCCCAAAGCATCTCATATAGACATCATCATCCTCTGTATTATGCAATGTTTATGCATTGTCATGCATTCTCTATCCTGTCAATTGCCCAGCTGTAATTTGTTACCCAGCATGTGTAGTATTTTATTTATGGAGAAGACACCACTAGTGAACTGTGGACCCCGGTCCATTCTTTTACATCTGCAATTAAATCAACTGCTCTACTGCTTTCATTTACTGCAAACAAGCTTCCTTCCACACATACATTTAATCCTTTGTATTCAGCAAGGCCGGTGAGATTGACAACCTCACTGCTTCGTTGGGGCAAAGTAGTTTGATTGTGTTCTGCAGGTTCCACTGTCTCTCCTGCAATCGTCTTTTTCTGGCACCGTTGATGTCAACACGCCAAGCTCCTTTTCTGGCGCCGTTGCAGTTGTGGACAACCTTCTGAAGCATTCCTCACTCCTACTGGTTCGATAACCTTGGTTTCTAACTGAGGGAAAACTTGCTGCTGTGCTCCTCAAACCTTCCTCTTGGGGTGCCCAACGAAGCGTGATTGATTAACACCTCTCGCGCTATCAGTCGCCAAGCCGGCCGCGGGATCCCATGCAGAATGTGACTCCAGCCGTTGTTTCTGTCCCCACGGTGGGCGCCAAATGTCATGGTATGGACATATGCCTAAGTACAGGCTTGTGTGTGGGAGCACCGGAGCAGCTGACACAGCCGGCGGCATCTGCAGGCGGGATTGGGCACAAGCGTGAGAACTGACACACGATGTGCCCAGGTTCGGAGCCCTCGTGGTGAGGTAACACTTCTACTCCTGCTGTGTTCTTGTTATTTCACGGTGGATAGGTTACAAACTTGCTCCTTGAGCTGTATCTCACGGTCCGGCTTAGGCGGCCGGATGAAGTAGTCTAGGGTTTCTGGAACTAAGTGTCCGATTGATCGACCCCCTCTCTGGAGGCCGCACCCCCCTTATATAGGTGTCGTGGTATTATAGAATCTAGCCTCGGCAGGGGTGCCATCGAGCTAGGTAGAGAGAGGGGTTTTGGAGATGTGGGGTATTCCGACGAGGGATAGACACAAGTTTACCTAGCTTCGGATCACACAACGGTGGCGTGATCCTACGTGCTGCTATAAATCACTATAAGGCAATATCGCCGGGTTACAGTGATAGATCTCACCGAGACAGAGGTTCTCGTTGAGATTGCTATGTCTAAGCTGGATTGTATTGAGTCGTGCCCTAAGGCGTCCCGTAGGCCGGCTTATAAAGCCGTCCGGCCTAGGGCTTACAGGAGGAACCCTACCGACTAAGTCACAGAGTCCTAATCTAATCCGGCTTGGGCCTTGCCTTGTGGGCTAAGTCTTCCGCAATGCTGGCCGCCTTCTGGAACCTTCCCTTTGCCGGATGGGCCTCCTACGCTTCATCGTACTGGGCCGCCCGGTAAGCCGGATTTCGGCTTACCACCACTATGGGCCACCCTGGTACGCTGGTTTTACTTCACATCCGTGAGGATACCTGTTCGGCATAACCCTAGCAGTAGCCCCCGGAAAGCTTCAAGTACTTGCACGGTTGGCTTCATTCTCCCGACAAAGCGTTGTCCGAGAAACTCTTCATCCGTCGTCAGTCCTGGAGCATTCCCAGAAACCTGCAAACATGCCGAATTTGTTTGTCGATCTCATCGTGCCGACTTATTATGCCGGAAAAACAGTTGAGTGCGCACTGACACGCGTCCGTCGATTTGACGGCTCTGTCAGACCCGGCAGAGTGAGTGGAGGAGCATCTTTGAACGTAGGGGCTAACTACGTTTTTCCCACACGAGAATCGAGGACTCGGAGGGAAGAAATCGTCTCACAACGACTCGATCCACGACGCGTGGCGAAAATCTCAGCTCCTGACTGTTGCGAGAATCTCGGCGCACCTGCTATAAATTCCAGACGCCTCGCCTTCGCCGCGGTCACAGGCCATTTGCAAACCCTAGCTTCTTCCTCCCTCAGATCTCCCGAGCTCTAGTTCTTCGATTTCATCCCCGTGATCCATGGCATCTAGCATCCCCAGCTCTCCTGTCATCGACGCCGCGCCACTCGATTCGGCTCCGCCGATGGGAGGCTCCGCATCCACAGCCGCCGCCGCCGGCACCGAGCCAACCGCCGCTGCATCTGCATCTTCTCCAACTCCGGCGAGTACCTCCATTGCTTCGGGCCGTGACAAAGTGGCTTTAGCAAAAGCTGCAGCCGAAGCCGCCGCCATGGTGGCCTCTACTTCTGCGGCTGGTGACATTGCTGCCGAAGGCGTTAGTGCCGGTGAAGAAGAAGAGGAAGAGGAAGCCGGCAACAACAGAGGAGCTGCCAACAACCCGACCCACAACTGGGTCTGCTCCGCTGTAGAGGAGGGCGAGCTAAAGAGCATGGCCTCCGACGGCGTCCTTCCTCCGACTTCCACGACTGTGCCGGCTTGGCGCTCCGGCTTAAACGACCCGTACCCAACACCGATCAGGGATGAACGGGTACTTCTCTCTTCCCATATCTCTAGGGGTTTCTCTATGCCGCCATCGGCTTTTCTGATAGAAATCTTAGACCATTATGGCCTCCAACTCCACAACATCACCCCCAACAGCTTGTTATACATCTCCGGCTTTGTAGCACTCTTTGAAGGCTACTTAGGCATAAAACCTAGGTTAGACTTCTTCCAAAGATGCTTCTTAGTCAAGAGGCAAACTGTGAACAAGGAGTTGCTGGTGGTCGGCTCCATCAGCTTCAACTGCCGCCTGGATATAGATTGGTACCCTCAGGTGCCAATCGTTGATTCGGCAAAGGGGTGGGCATCCACCTTCTTCTACTGCAAGGACGTGGCGCCGCCAAACAGGCTGCAGGGTCTTGCCCCTTTCACAGACGAGGCTGGCACGCCCCTGCCCTCGAGGAAGAAGAAGCTGTCAGCAAGAATTTCGGAGCTAACCTCCGGCTCTCCTCCCATAACTGGGGAGGTGATGACCCACAAGTGTAGAGGATCGCAATAGTCTTCGCGGGTAGTTTGACCCTAATTTATTGATTCGACACAAGGGGAGCCAAAGAATATTTATAAGCCTTAGCGATTGAGTTGTCAATTCACCTGAAAAGGATTTCTCTCGAAGCAATTTATCAGTGGTAACAATAATTTGATGGCAACAGTGAAATAGTAACAGCAGTAATAAAATAAAGACAACAATGATGACAGTAAAAGCGGTGATTGTAAACAGCGGATTAAAACACTGTAGGCATAGGGACGAATAGACGGGCACTGCATGAATAAGATAGCTTATGAAATAAATAACTACGCACCAAGCATACATATAAATAGCATCCAAGTATCAAACAATCATAGGCATGTATTTCTAATTTAGCCGTACGTGCTTGCAATAAGAACTTGCACGGCATCTTTTGTCCTGCCATCCGGTTTCAGCCGGGCCAATTAAGGAACAAATGGCAATTAAGGTGTTCCTTTTAATAGAAGACCGGATCAAAGCATTAACACACAATGAATACATGTAACCCTCGAGTTGCCAACCATTCCCACCAATGTCCCCGTTTCTATCACTCGGGGTCTCCGGTTCCGATGGACAACAAGTGCATACAACTAGTAGATAGGATCCAAACATCAATTATACTCATGCAAACATAATGTGTTCAGATCTGAAAACATGGCACCCGGGCCCAAAGTGACAAGCATTAAGCATAACTAGTTGCACCAACGATGATTAACACAAATAGAGGATACTAGGCATCGTGCCCTAACAATTTGGTATCGAATTACATAAGCAATCTTATTCAATCCCTTCCATCCCCTTGCCTACAGCAGGGAACTACTCACACAAGGAGGGGGACGACATGGATGGTTGATGGAGATGCATTGGCGGTGACATTGGCGGCGATCTCCACTCCGGCAGGGTGCCGGAACAGCGATCCTGGACCCCGAATTTAGGGTTCGTGATGGCGGCAGAGCTCCGTCGGGTTTCTGGAAAAAGTGTTCGGGGGCTCTCGTTTTTAGGTCGAAAGGATCAATATAAGCGAAGGGGGGGGGTCGCCAGAGGAGGTCCCAGGGGCAGGTACGGCCTCCTGCCGCGGCCTGGGGCCCACCCGCGGCAGGGGCCCGCCCCTGCTCCTGGGGTGGCCCCCCTCGATCGAGTTCTTTCTCTTCCGAGCTTTATTCTTCTTCAAAAATCAATTTTATAATTTTTCTGGAATTTTCCACGAACTTCTGAATCCTGCACAAAAGAAAGACACCAAATGCAATTCTGCTGAGAACAGCGTCAGTTCGGGTTAGTTCCAAACAAATTCGATAATAATTAGAGGCAAAACAATAGCAAAGTGTTTGGCAAAGTAGATACGTTTGAGACGTATCAGGAGGACACCATAATATGCTGGGTCAAGAGACAGATCCAGCCCCTCTAGCACCGTACCCGCCTCTTGTGCGAGTACATAGACAATGCTGATCCCATGAGGACCAGCGACAAAGACATGGATGAGGAGCTTTACCAAGCGCGCCTCAACTGGCTTATCAAAGCCCGGCTTTACAAGGGCCGGCAATATGAAGAATCGCAGCCAATGTATATGGCAGCCAACCCTCCCCCAAAGGTACTTTGTCGAATTCAAAGTTCAATTCTTCAAGGGATTTTGACTTTATGCTTAACAAGCTGACTTGTGTTCATTCTTCAGATTCCAGGTCTTTCCGCTACTGGGTCAGCTGGCACATCTTCGTCCAGCAAGATGACCAAGCGGCCTATCACCTTTTCTTCGGCTCCTGCAGAGAGCCGGAAGAGGAGAATCCAATCTATTATGATAGGCGCCAAGTCATCAGAGGATGATGACGCTCTAGCTGGGCTCAACATCCCCAGCAAGAAGTAAGTCGGCTAGCAACATATCCTCCTTATTCTGCAGCATTGCCGGATTTGTTAAGCCTGACCCTTTACCTTTGCAGGATAAAGAAGGGTCCAGCCCTTAAACAAAAAGTGTGCGCCATGCGGAAGAAGACATCTCCCGCTGTTGCCCCCGCTACTCCTTCGGTACCCAAGCCGAATCCAGTTGAGGAGAGCACCTGCACCATGGCGGCAGGCCCTACTCTGGGAAGAGCCAGGGTTATCCCTCCCCCGCAATGGACGGAGATGACGGGAAAGGTGACAGCACCTCCTTCCCCACCAATGGCTGAAGCTCCGGCTAATGATGCCCCGTCCTTTCCTCCAATCAAGGCAGAGGCCTTTGACGAAGAGGGATACATCAAGCTGGAATTTATGAGCCGGTTCATGCGCACCCCTCGGCTGCCCCGGAAGAAGGGAACAACCGTCCGGGATGATGAACCGGAACAAACCAAGGCCTATGACACCTTTGATGTCATAGAGATCCTCGAAGACCAGCAGAACTACTTTGCTGAGAGCTTTGAGGCAGGCATGTTCCCTTCTCCGCGAGAACTACTAGGTAAATATCTTCCCCAGTAGCCCCCGAGCACTATGCCGGGCTAAGTCATAAGAACTAGCCGACATAGTGGTCTGAGGCGCAAAGACGGCCTTGGGCCTAATGATGGCGCACTACCCGGAAGCAGAAGCCTGACGCGTTGCATCCGGCTTTCCTCTTGATAAAGAGGACGGCTCGCCGTTTTACGACCAAGAGCGCAAGGAAATCCTTCACTCCGTCTCCGGCTATGCCAGCAAAGTCGCCAAGATGGTTTCCCTGACCACCATCTTCAAGGAAGTGCCATGCCCGTCAACTCCCGTCCATTCTGACGATGACGGTGAAGAGGCGAACAAATCTGCATAAGCCAAAGTGCGTGTTTTCGTCAACGACTTCACAACAGAGAAGTTATCTAGTCACTCATGACAAGCAAGGTTTTTAGACTTGTGAGAGCAACAGTTTTTAGAGGAGCGAGTATGCTCCTCTTTCTCCTTGGTTTCACCACTGTCCAATGTTTGGGCTGATTTCTCAGTTTTGCATTGCGCGGAGGAGAATTGTGAGTTTATATTTTTGCTTAAGCTGCTCTCGGGTTGATTCAAGTGAAGACGTAATCCATCAACACTGGGTGAAAGGGAGGAAGTGACCTTGCTTGTCACAAGTTTAACTAGCTCTCTACTGCTCCCTCATGAGCTTAAAAATAGAGGCACAAAAAAGAAGTATTTGAATTTTTAAAGGTAGCACATGACAAATTTACTTGGAATGGCGGTGAAATACCATATGTAGGAAGGTATAGTGGACTCAAATGGAATACTTTGGCTTAATAAATATGGATGCACGGATGGACAATTACACCCAGTGCAAAATGGAGGCTAGCAAAAAGACTGGGAGTGACCGATCAAGAGAACTACTGTCATAACCATGCTTTGCGACAAAATCAACCAATGAATAAAGCATAAGAGTGATACTACAATTCTAAGCACAAAAACCGTCAAGTCTTAACAGACATTATTTTTAGTCTTTTACATGTGTGAACATATGCCAAGTCAACCCCAAATAAATCTTTTGGAGGAGGATCTCACTTCACCATACCAAATTATAAACAATGCAAAACATGCTCATGTCTATATGACAAATTATTCACTCTTAACAAGTTGAGACTAAGCATAGGAATCCATAAAAGCGAAGTAATATCATCTATGCAACGTTCTATCATAGCAAACTAAAACATGATCATGAGGATAAACATCTGTACAAAAATGAAAACAAACAGAGTTCATACCAAATTTCCTCATCATTACTGCATAGACACTTGCACAACAAAAAGATATAGAGATAATAAAAGTGTGCAAGTAATGTCACAAACACGGTTGGAACTCTGGAGCTACTACAAAACAAAGAAGAAGAGAAAATATTTTTGTGTTTTTCAAATAGTGAAAGAAATAACGCAAAACTAGAAGAGAAATCTTTTTGCTGTTTTCAATTTGGGAAGAAGCGACTAAAACAAAGTAGAAAACAAACGAACAAAAGAAACAAAAGAAAATATTTTTGGTCTTTTTGGTTATGAGAAAGAAAAGGCAAACAAAGGGGAAATCTTTTTGGGTTTTTGAATAATAAGCAAAATGAACAACTAAAGCGACTAAGCAAATTGAAAAGAGCGAAAAGAAACAAACGGAAACGAGCTAACGGATACACAAAGGAAATGAAGAACACACTGACATATATCATTTGAGTGAACATAATAGAGAGGTGCCGGTGAGAGATACGTACTCCCCCAAGCTTAGGCTTTTGGCCTAAGTGGGGCTCATCTACCACGACGGTGGCGCGCCCCAGTTGGCGCCCGTCTGTGGCTGCCACTGCATATCCTGTGGCTCCTCCTCCGGCTCCTTCTCAGGGACTAAAGAAGCGAGGTACTCATCCAGCACCTCCTCGGGAAATGAATATCCGTCCCTAGCAGTAGTGTCAAACAAAACAGGAGCAGGTAATCTCACAAAGCGAGGGTTATGCAAATCACAAGCGAATAATAATCTATACTGCAAGTTCTCCAAGGTGGAATCATAAGAGTCATAGTGATGAGCTTTCATTGCAGCAAGATCAAGTCTAATAACATCTAATGCAAAATCATCCTCTCTAGGAGGAAGCATGGCCGTAGAAAGCATGATCGAAGCAATAATGCCTCCATAAATAGGTCCTCTACCCTTGTTAGTGCTAAGACGACGCGCAATAAGAGCACCAATATTATAGGTTTCATCACAATTAATTGCAGCGGCAAGAATAGCAAGATCAGGACTAGTCATGTTACTCGTGTTATCCCGGGGAAGGATACAACGAGCAATGACATAGCCCAAATACCTCACAGCTGGAAACTGAATGCTCCCAAATTTTGCGCGCTTAGAGTCCCTCCAATCATCATGACAGATTCCAGCATGGAGCTCCTTGAGGTACTGGGGCTGCGTGTTCATCTTTCCTGTGAGTCCCGTGTTCCTCACTCCTAAAGCGCTGCAAAACTCAGACAAAAGCATTCTCCAAGGCTGCTCATATAACATGAACTCCACACTTGGGTGATATGGATCATAATAGAAATTAAAGCTTTGTACAAAAATGTTAGTGAGCTTAAGATATTGGGGCCTCTCCACTAATACAATATTTGTCAAAGATGCATTGGTGACAAGACTAGTAAATTCATCGCGTATACCTGCGGCTTGTAGAAATTCATAACATGGGTATACCGATGAACGTACATACGTCTCTCGAGCATGCACAATAACACCAAGTGGCTCCAAATCTTCATTATACGAAGACCTCATTGGTGCACTTGAACCTGCCCCTCTCGTTTCTCGACGAGAAGAGGGCTCCTTCTTCTTAAAAATCCCACCTAAATTGAAGTTAGGCATGTTCTTCCTTCTCTGAAATTTTTCAACAAACCTCATAAAACTTGAAGATAAAATGTAGGAAGTGCATTAGACTATTCCTATAACTCAATATCAACAAATACATGCATCAAAACCATCTAACAAGTAACAAATCAAGCATGCAAGTCCATATTCAAAGTCATATATAACAGCAAAATACTCAACCTATACAAAACCATTCAAAATTCTAATTGGAGGAGTGAAGGAGTCACATACCGGAGAGGTGTTGCTTCAATTTTCAGCAAAAACAATGGGCTGAACAAGGAGATCGAAAATTCCAGCACTCAAGGACCAAGAACTCGGGTTTGAGCAATGGGGGGTGATTTTTCGAGTGAAAGAGAGAGAGAGTGGGAGGAGACACACCTGGTGGGGCCCTCCACAGGGCAGGGGCGGCCATGGGCCGCGGCCTGGGTGCCACCCACGGGTGGGACCCGCGCTTGCCCCTGGGGGGGTCCCCCAGGTGAGCCCCAGCCACTTCTGTTGCTCATTTCAAAAGATAGAAATCGTGTAAATTTTCTGGAATTTTTCGACAACTTTTCCCGAAGAACTTATAAGAGAATAGAATTGAGCTAATAAAACAGGAATTTGACATTTAAAAGGGACAAACTAACTGAGAAAAAGAATACAGAAAAGCTAAAGATAAAAAATAAAAAGAAAGTTTACTGAATCTTGATATCTTTATGTTGCTAAAGTTGGTGTTATTAGCAAGGTTGATCAGGTCTTGCTACCACACCAAATTTATTTGACATAAAGAATTCAATATTCAACAGACAATCATGTTATCTCATATTGTATAGGAATTGTCCCAATCATAAGAGTTTCATATTTTCTTGAATGTGTATAAATAGGACCATCAATAGTTCCAATCTTGATGGATTCAATATTCTCAATGGAGTTCAAACCAATTTTGGTATTGATCTTCTTTGGTAAATACACTGTGTGTTCTTTATCATCAACATTAAAAGTAACTTTTCGTTTATTGCAATCAATAACAGCCCCTACAGTATTAAGAAAAGGTCTTCCAAGAATAATAGACATATTATCATCTTCAGGCATTTCCAATACCACGAAGTCAGTTAAGATTAAACAATTAGCAAACAGGAACATCTTCACAGATACCAATAGGCACAGCAATGGACTTATCAGCCATTTGTAAGGAAATATCAGTAGGAATGAGCTTATCCAATAAAAGTCTCTTATAAAGAGAAAAAGGCATAACACTTACTCCTGCACCAAGATCACATAAAGCAGTTCTAACATAATTATTTTTAATGGAGCAAGGAATAGTGGGCATACCTGGATCACCAAGCTTTTTAGGAATCTTGCCCTAGAAAGAGTAGTTAGCAAGCATAGTGGAGATTTCTTCATTAGGGATTTTTCTTTTATTAGTAACAATGTCTTTCATATATTTAGAATAGGGAGGCAACTTAATAGAATCTGTCAAAGGAATTTGCAAAAAGAGGGGCTTCATCCATTCACAGAATTTATTATAGTGTTCTTCTTCCTTAGCCTTCTGAGATTTAGATGGAAAGGGCATAGGCTTTTGCACCCATGGCTCTCTCTCTTTACCATGTTTTTTAGCAACAGGAGGTGCAGTCTCCTCCTCCTGTTCTTCAGGTTCATTAGTATCATCATGCTCATTTCCACTTTTAGTTTCAGCATCATAAATAGAGACATCATTAGGATTATTACTTGTAGGTTCTTTGTCAATTTCCATATTACTAGCTTCTCCTAATTCTTTATGTTTCTTCTTTTTCTTTTTCTTTTTAGGGGAACTAGTAATATTATTTTCAGCCAATTGAGATTCTTGTTCAATTCTTTTAGGATGTCCTTCAGGATAAAGAGGATCTTGAGTGGAGATACCTCCTCTAGTTAAAACACCACAAGTTTGTTTATTACTTTGTGTAGGAGTTCCAGCAAGCAGGTCTTTTTGTACTTTAGTAATTTGTTCAAGTTGAGTTTGAACCATATGAAAATGCTTAACAAGACCTTTAACATCATTAGCAGTTTTTTCCAAGGCAGAATGCAAATTTTTAATAACCAAGGTGTTATCATTTAATTGTTCTTGAATTTGCATATTAAAATGAGTTTGTTTAACAATAAAGTTATCAAATTCATCCAAACACCGACTAGGAGGCTTACTATAAGGAATATCATTAACAGTAAAATTATGAAGAGAATGTACCTCTACCATAGGTGGGTGAGTGGTAGGCTCACATAAAGTTTCAATTGGAGGTAAGTTCTTCACATCTTCAGCTCTAATACCTTTTTCCTTAATAGATTTCTTGGCTTCTTGCATATCTTCTGGGTTTAAGAAGAGCACTCCCCTTTTCTTCAGAGTTGGTAATGGAGGAGGTTCAGGAATGCTCCATTCATCGTGATTTTTAGCAATCTTAGACATTAGTTCTTCAGCTTCAGCTACAGTCCTTTTCCTGAAAACACAACCAGCACAACTATCTAGGTATGTCCTAGATTCAATAGTTAGTCCATTATAAAATATATCAAGGAGTTCATTCTTCGGAATATCGTGCCCTGGCCGAGCCCTGAGTAATGAGCCGAATCTCCCCCAAGGTTTAGGGAGATGCTCATCCTCCAATTGTCTGAAATTAAAATTTCTCTGCAAAGCCTCATGCTGCATGTGAGCGGGAAAATATTTTGCAAAGAAAACATCAAGCAATTCATGAGGACCTTTTATGGATCCATAAGGTAAAGGATTATACCACACTTTGGCATAATCTTTTAATGAGAAAGGAAACAACTTTACCAAATAGTAACGCTGTATCTTTTTATCATCAGAAAATAGAAGGCTAAGCGAAGCTAATTTATTCATGTGTTCTACAACATTGTCATCCTTAGTTCCACAAAAAGGATCAGATTCAACATTAGATATGAGTGAAAGATCAACAGAGAAATTAAAATCATCATCTTTAATGCATATGGGAGAGGTAGCAAACTCAGGATCAGGTGTGAAATAATTCTTAACAGCATGTTTTTCAAGCAATTTCTTCAAAGCATTAGGATCTTTAGAAGTAGAACAATCCATATATTGTCTAATAAACTCATCATTAACATCAATGTAGGAATCATCAGGATACCTACTCTCAAAATTATAAAGTTTAGGAGAGCTAACAGGTGTAGTAAGATTTTCATCATGCATTGAAATTTCTTTAGACTTAGTGACAAGAGACTCTAAAAATGGGCCTAGAGAACCAGCATCATCAAGCACAGCAGAAGCATCATCAAATTTATCAGAAGCAGTAGCAGACTCAGCAGCAGAAGCATCAACAGTAGGACGAGTGTTCGTAGGTGGTGTGACTAGTTGACTCAAAACAGTGGTGAATCAAGAGTAGCTTTAGAGTTCAGAGCAGTACCTTTCCTCGTGGTGGAAGGTAGTATTGGAAACTTAGGATTTCGATTTCCCTTCATGGTGAAGTGTAAATTACAGCAGACAGAAAAACTCCCAGGTGAACTTATAAATAGAGCTATGCTCCCCGGCAACGGCGCCAGAAAATAGTCTTGATGACCCACAAGTGTAGGGGATCGCAGCAGTCTTCGCGGGTAGTTTGACCCTAATTTATTGATTCGACACAAGGGGAGCCAAAGAATATTTATAAGCCTTAGCGATTGAGTTGTCAATTCAACCACACCTGAAAAGGATTTCTCTCGAAGCAATTTATCAGTGGTAACAGTAATTTGATGGCAGCAGTGAAATAGTAACAACAGTAATAAAATAAAGATAGCAATGATGACAGTAAAAGCGGTGATTGTAAACAGCGGATTAAAACACCGTAGGCATAGGGACGGATAGACGGGCGCTGCATGAATAAGATAGCTTATGAAATAAATAACTATGCACCAAGCATACATATATATAGCATCCAAGTATCAAACAATCATAGGCATGTATTCCTAATTTAGCCGTACGTGCTTGCAATAAGAACTTGCACGGCATCTTTTGTCCTGCCATCCGGTTTCAGCCGGGCCAATTAAGGAACAAATGGCAATTAAGGTGTTCCTTTTAATAGAAGACCGGATCAAAACATTAACACACAATGAATACATGTAACCCTCGAGTTGCCAACCATTCCCATCGATGTCCCCGTTTCTGTCAATCGGGGTCTCCGGTTCCGGTGGACAACAAGTGCATACAACTAGTAGATAGGATCCAAACATCAATTATATTCATGCAAACATAATGTGTTCAGATCTGAAAACATGGCACCCGGGCCCAAAGTGACAAGCATTAAGCATAACTAGTTGCACCAACGATGATTAGTACAAATAGAGGATACTAGGCATCGTGCCCTAACAATTTGGCATCGAATTACATAAGCAATCTTATTCAATCCCTTCCATCCCCTTGCCTACAGCAGAGAACTACTCACACAAGGAGGGGGACGACATGGATGGTTGATGGAGAGGCGTTGGCGGTGACGTTGGCGGCGATCTCCAGTCTGGCAGGGTGCCGGAACAGCGATCCTGGACCCCGAATTTAGGGTTCGTGATGGCGGCGGAGCTCCGTCGGGTTTCTGGAAAAAGTGTTCGGGGGCTCTCGTTTTTAGGTCGAAAGGATCAATATAAGCGAAGGGGGGTCGCCAGAGGAGGTCCCAGGGGCAGGTGCGGCCTCCTGCCGCGGCCTGGGGCCCACCCGCAGCAGGGGCCCGCCCCTGCTCCTGGGGTGGCCCCCCTTGAGGTATTTCGCTTCCGAGCTTTATTCTTCTTCAAAAATCAATTTTATAATTTTTCTGGAATTTTCCACGAACTTCTGAATCCTGCACAAAAGAAAGACACCAAATGCAATTCTGCTGAAAACAACATCAGTTCGGGTTAGTTCCAAACAAATTCAATAATAATCAGAGGCAAAACAATAGCAAAGTGTTTGGAAAAGTAGATACATTTGAGACGTATCAGGAGGACACCATAATATGCTGGGTCAAGAGACGGATCCAGCCCCTCCAGGACCGTACTCGCCTCTTGTGCGAGTACACAGACAATGCTGATCCCATGAGGACCAGCGACAAAGACATGGATGAGGAGCTTTACCAAGCGTGCCTCAACCGGCTTATCAAAGCCCGGCTTTACGAGGGCCGACAATATGAAGAATCGCTGCCGATGTATACGGCCGCCAACCCTCCCCCAAAGGTATTTTGTCGAATTCAAAGTTCAATTCTTCAAGGGATTTTGACTTTATGCTTAACAATCTGACTTGTGTTCATTCTTCAGATTCCAGGTCTTTCCGCTACTGGGTCAGCTGGCACATCTTCGTCCAGCAAGATGACCAAGCGGCCTATCACCTTTTCTTTGGCTCCTGCAGAGAGCCGGAAGAGGAGAAGCCAATCTATTACGATAGGCGCCAAGTCATCAGAGGATGACGACGCTCTAGCTGGGCTCAACATCCCCAGCAAGAAGTAAGTCGGCTAACAACATCTCCTCCTTATTCTGCAGCATTGCCGGATTTGTTAAGCCTGACCCTTTACCTTTGCAGGATAAAGAAGGGTCCAGTCCTTAAACAAAAAGTGTGCGCCATGCAGAAGAAGACATCTCCCGCTGTTGCCCCCGCTACTCCTTCGGTACCCAAGCCGAGTCCAATTGAGGAGAGCACCTGCACCATGGCGGCAGGCCCTACTCTGGGAAGAGCCGGGGTTATCCCTCCCCCGCAATGGACGGAGATGATGGGAAAGGTGACAGCACCTCCTTCCCCACCAATGGCTAAAGCTCCGGCTAATGATGCCCCGTCCTTTCCTCCAATCAAGGCAGAGGCCTTTGACGAAGAGGGATACATCAAGCCGGAATTTATGAGCCGGTTCATGCACACCCCTCGGCTGCCCCGGAAGAAGGGAACAACCGTCCGGGATGATGAACCGGCTTATCTATTTTGCAAGTTTGTAATTTTTATGCCTCAGTTTATTCTGGCCTTGACACCTTAGCCTTTGAGCGCCAGCAAACCTATTGCGAAGCAAACTTGCTGAGTAACAGGGTACACAATGACCAATCTGTTTAGACCCAGATCAAGTGCCGCCTTTCGGTGCCAAAATGCTTTGAAGCAACCCGGCGCAAAAAGCTATCAGACAAATGTTATTTGGCAAAACTTTGTTTTTTCATCACCTTAAGGTGGATTCAACAAGAAAGAGAGTTTACCAACTAGCAACACAGGCAATTTCGGGTAAACAGATAATATCAATAAGATCATTGGGAAATAAAGGATGTACAGATTCTCGAATTTCACATGAGAGAAACCAAATTTTTATTTCATGATCACATTTACAGGGTTATAATAGAATTTGCTAAGTGTAAAAAGGACGTAGCTGAGCGATATTCCAGGGACGTTTCGTCTCATCTAAGTCGTCATCTACAAGCCTTTTCCTCTTGCGACCTTTCTTCCTGGGATCTTTCTTTGAATCCCTTAAGTCGAGGAGATAATATGACCCATTTTTCAGTGCCTTGCTGATAACAAAAGGTCCTTCCCATGGAGGGGATAACTTGTGCTGCCGGCTTTGCACAAGCCGAAGCACTAAGTCGCCTTCTCGAAAAGACCGATTCCGCACTCTACGGCTGTGATAGCGACGTAGATCTTGCTAATAGATGGCGGATCATTGGAGAGCTAACTCTCTTTCTTCTTCGAGGATATCTAAGCCGTCTTGACGTGCTTCTTCTGCATCTTTCTCGATGTAGGCTGCAACTCGAGGCGAATCGTGGATCATGTCGGTTGGCAGTACTGCTTCGGCTCCGTAAACAAGGAAGAAAGGAGAGTGAAGCCGGTTGACCTGTTTGTGGTAGTACGAATACTCCATAGGACAGCCGGCAATTCATCTACCCAAGCGCCAGCTGCTCGATGCAAAGGAGTTTCAAGCCTCGGCTTAATACCCTGCAGAATTATGCCGTTAGTGCGCTCTACCTGTCCATTGGATTGCGGATGCGCCACCAATGCCACATCGAGCCGGATTTTTGAACGGCTGCAAAACTTTGATAGCTCACCGACTGCAAAGTTTGTGCCATTGTCATTGATAATGCTATGTGGTATGCCGAATCGAGTTGTTATCTCGACGATGAACTTTGTAGCTATAGCTCCGTTGAGTTTCTTGATGGGCTTTGCCTCCACCCACTTTGTGAATTTGTCGACCGCCACCAGCAGATGAGGTAAGCCTCCCCTTGCAGTCTTGAAAGGTCCCACCATATCGAGCCCCCAGACCGCGAACGGCCAAGTTATAGGGATCGTCCAGAGCTCCTGAGCTGGCAAGTGAGCCTGCTTTGCATAGCGTTGACACCCTTCACAAGTTTTGACGATGTTGATAGCATCCTCCTTAGCTGTCAGCCAGAAGAAACCGTGCTGGAACGCCTTGGCGACCAACGCCTTTGCCGCCACGTGATGCCCACATTCACCGGAGTGGATTTCCTCTAGGATTTGCCGCCCTTCATCTGGAGAAATGCATCTTTGGAAGATGCCTGATGTGCTCCGTTTATAAAGCTGTCCATCAATGATCGTGTATGCCTTTGCTCGACGTTCAATCACCAGGAAATCAATATATGGCGTGGTCCAATCTGGAGTTACCAAGCACACATGAACCGATTCTGCCGATAAGGGGTAATCCTCGTCGCCGCCTTTGATGGACGGCTTATGCAGATGATGGAGGAATACTGGCTAAGGCGTCAGCAGCTTCATTGTCATCTCGGGAGATATGTCGGACCTCTAAGCCGGCAAAACATCGGCCAAACTCGTCGACTGTTCTCTTGTATTCTGCCATTGTTGGGCTTTTTGTGTCCCAGACTCCATCAAGTTGCTGCACCACAAGATCCGAGTCGCCAAAGCAAATTATGCGCTTTACTCCTAATTCCTTAGCCATAGGCCATGGAGGAGGGCTTCATACTCTGCTACATTGTTGGTGGCATTGAAGTGGATTCGGAGGACATAGCTAAGCTTGTCACCCTTAGGTGACTTTAACACTACGCCAACCCCCGAGCCCTCCTTCATCTTTGAGCCGTCGAAGTGCATGATCCAGTACTGAGAATCCGGCAAAGGTGTGCTCTCCATCGCCTCTGTCCAATCTGCGACAAAGTCGGCTAGGACTTGAGATTTGATGGCGGTCCTCGGCTTGTACTATATGTCGAACGCTGCTAACTCGATGCCCCATTTGGCAACTCGTCCCGTTGCGCCGGCATTGTTTATGATGTCTTTGAGCAGAGCTTTGCTGACCACTGTGATTGTGTGATCATGGAAATAATGCCGCAGCTTCCTAGCGGCAAAGAATACGTCGTAGGCCAACTTCTGGTAGTGAGGATAGCGCTGCTTCAAATCTGAGAACATCTCGCTAATGAAATAGACAGGGCGCTGATCCAGCCATTGCTTTCCTTCTTCCAGGCGTTCGACTACAATGACGGCACTGATGACAAAGTTTGTGGCCGACTTGTAGAGCAAAAGTTGCTCCCTTTCCCTCGGAGCTGCTAGTATTGGAGCGTGCGTCAATGTATACTTCAGCTGAGCTAAGGCTGCCTCTGCTTCCTTTGTCCAGACAAAATTGTCCGACTTTTTGAGGAGCTTGTACAGGGGCAGAGCTTTATCTCTAATCCGGCTAATGAATCGGCTAACAGCCGCGGCGGAACCCGTAAGCCGCTGTATGTCCTTCAGACAAGTCGGCCTTTCGATGTTTGACCGGCTTAGCATCCTTGTTGACCTTTAAGGAGTGCTCGGCAAGTTTCCTCGGGACACCTGGCATGTCAGATGGAGACCAAGCAAAGATGTCCCGGTTCTCACGGAGAAACTTGACGAGCTCGAATTCCTATTTGTCGCCGAGGCCAGCACCGATGGTGGTCTCCTTTGTCGGATCTTCTTCTGAGAGCTTTATCTTCTTTGTGTCATCCTTTGGTTTGAAGCTTGAGTCGACTTTGTAGGACGGCTTTTCTGTTGCCGGCATCTCATTGGGACTAATTGTCTTCTTCTCCTCCAGTTCTTCCCTGGAGATTTCTTCTTCAGCATGGACGGCATTGGCAGCTTCACACTCCTTTGCCTTCTTGAAGTCTCCCTTGATTGTGATGATCCCATAGGGTCCCGGCATTTTAAGCTTGCTATAGATGTAGCATGGCCGAGCCATAAATGAGGCAAAAGCCGGACGTCCAAAGATTGCATGATATGCACTTTTAAATGGTACCACCTCAAAGGAGACATCCTCTGTCCGAAAATTATCAGCCCCGCCAAAGGTGACCTTCAGGGTGATTTGTCCCATCGAAGAGGCTTGTCGTCCCGGCACAATCCCATGAAACTTCACAGTGCTGTGGGTGAGTTGTGAGTCAGAGAGACGCATCCTCTTCAATGTTGCGGCATAGAGTATGTTGATACTGCTTCCTCCATCCATGAGCACCTTTGTCAACTATAGGGCTGACGAGTAAAGCGTAGGTGCGCCTTGTAGGAACTCTGTCCGGATGATCGCTGCGATCCCATGTGATGGGTGTGTCGGACCTGTCCAAATACTGTGGCACCGCAAGTACCGTAGCATTGACCTGTCTCCAAGACGCCTTTTCCTTGCGAGACGAATTTGTTGCTAGGTTGACGATGAGACTCTCAGCATGCTTAGGGAACTTGCTGCCTTTTCCTTCTTTGGAGGTTGCACCATCAGATTCCAGGGTGGCGTCTTCCTTCTCTTTGTCGTCCTTTCTGGACTTGCGCTTGTTTCTCGATTTGCCAGCTTTGGGGTCCTTGGCGATGTCCCGATTGATGTGACATTGCTGGAGCGTGTGGGAGCTTGTCCCATCCGGCCTGAGATGATGAACACAGGGATTGTGCTTAATGTCGTCGTACTTCACCGTTGGTGGCCGAGATGATTGGTTGCTTGCCAGCTTCTTGTCTGCCACTTTCCGTTGCCTGAGCCGACTTTACCAAAGGTGGCAGCTACTTCGTGCGAAGGGCCGGCTTGGTATTCAATCTTCTTTTTCCCAGACTCACGTCGGCGGTTTTCGGCATCTTCCCTGTTGTTATCGTCGGCTGCAACGTATTTGTTTGCACATGCCAATAAGCCGCCCAAGGTTTCTGACTCGTCGCTATAAATCATGAAGCGAAAAGTCGTCTCTTTCCTCAGGGATTGCTTGAAAGCGTGGATCGCCTGCGTCTCTGATATGCCTTCGCAAGTGTTTTTAATTTCGCTCCATCATGAAACAAATTCATGGCTAGACTCGTTCTTTTGCTATACACACCGCTGTAAGTCGAATATCGACTTGGGGCGCTTGTACGTGCCCTGAAGTGCTAAATAAAGAACGCTTCGTGTCACTTCAGGTATGAACTGTCTTTTCCGGCAAACCTTCGATCCATATGCGTGCCGTCCCGGTTAACATCAGGGGTAAAAAGCGCACTGCGGAGTCGGCACTTCCTTCATATATGTCACAGGCACTGACGTAATCTGAGAGCCAGGTCTCAGGGTTAGCCGTGCCGTTGTACTTCTCCACCATTTTTGTTACGTTCAACAAAGTGGGAGGTAAGATTTGCTCTCTGATTGCTCTGCCAAAACTCTTAGGGCCGAGGTACTGGGCATCTCTGGCCGACTTGCTCTACTCGATTAGGCTTCGCACATTATTGGCTGAAGGCGGCTTATCCACTGATTTTCCTCGCCTTGGATCATCCCTGTGACGGCTTTGGCTCGTCCGACTCGCGTTACGCGGTGCACTTGGGGACCTTTGCCGTCGTGCAGGGGTAAAACTGAGGACGAAACTAAGCACATGGACACAACTGATGACATAATTTGCCCTTTTTCAGATGGGTGGATTAGCAAATACGAATCAAGTGGCATCAGGGAACGTACTGACCTCAGTCTGAACTTTTTTCGCTGCAAGGCGAAATAAGAGCTCCGCCGTTATCATAGGTTTATTGCCGTTGAATACTTACGACGAATTGCCGTCTCGCTCCATCGTGAACCGCGAGGTGGGAGCTATATACAGTTTTGGTACCACAAGTTGCACGCGCAGAACCATTTATTCCCACATGTTGTAAACCGGACTTTGTTAGCGGAAGTACTCTGCGTACGACGATTGCGTGTACGAAACCTGTACGACACAACATCCAACAGGCTATCTTGATTAGGCCTGATAAATGGAAGGTCCGTATGAAACATCGTACACAAATCGTACAGATTATGTCGTATGCATAGCAGCGCTCCTTTGTTAGTACCTAAACTTGTCATGCGGATTGGTTTTGGTCCTGGTTAGCTGTGCTACCGACGCGTGTAACGCCACAGTGGCTGATTGCACACACCTTCGCATGGACAATTTGCACAAAACCCCTAAAGTATTAATATTTTATCGGATAGGTCCTGTTATCATGAAAGGAAAAATCAGAGACGATTCCCCAATCGAACCTAGCTCTCCTGGTGGCCTTCACAGATCCCGACTCGCGGCTGCCGCTCCTCGCCGACTACCCGCGCCTCAAGCCCGTCGACGTCGACGCCGCCCCGCCGTCCGCGCACTGGAGCGGTGGCAGCAGCGCCTTCACCACGGGTGGCACCGAGCCCGCCACCGGCTCCACCGCCATGGCCACGGGCCTCCCTGCCGCAGCCGCCGTCGTCCACCGCCGGCGGGAGGGACGACGATGCGTGGGTCCGCCGCTCCATGAAGAGCTACAACCCTACAGCTCTCCTTCACCATCCGCATCACCTCCAAGCTCCAAGGCCTTCCTCGCCGGCATCCCGCCTAAAATCCCTTGTAGGTGATGGAGGTCGGTGCCGAGGTTGTCTGGAGAACGTTCCCGGTGTTACAATGCCGAAACACCTGGTCGTTGAGCCATCTTTCTCCATGGATTGGCTTGAGATATCATGGGATGAGCTTTAGCTCAAGAAACGCATAGGCGCTGGTACTTATTTATCTTCATTATTGTTAACAACTTGCTGTGTGATGTGAAAATGATCAGTGTTTACTGAAATTCAGGGTCTTTTGGTACCGTTTATCGGGGGCGGTGGCGGAACAAGCTGGGCGGACGGTCGTATGTCCATGAAACCCCAACGCAATCAACAGGAAAGCAACGAAAACCCCATCGAAAAACTCATACTAAACGCCGGCGGATCTTCGTCGTGCTTGCGGTAGTGCATCTCCGGCGGCGAACGACCCCGCCGTCTCGGTCCTCCGCATGAGTGATCGAGGTGGTTCTCGCCGTCTCCGTCGTAGGCGGGAGTGCTTGAGGTGGGCGAGACGAAAAAGGTAACAAGAGAATAAGGTAACAGAACAATCACCGGATTTTCTGGACTAATATGCACTTTTCCTTCCCATCCTAACTGCCACGCGTGGAAGGGCAAGGAGAAAAATTCTTCTACTCTGGTGGACTGAAGTGCAAAAAGTATTGTTCAGGAGTCCGACGTGGCAACATTCGGACTAAAATGACTAATTAATCCCGGCTAACCAAGTTTAGGTACTAATAACGTTCAGTTTGAAACTTGTGGAACTAAATCGTTCCGCGCGTGCAACTTGTGGTACCAAACCGGTATATACCTCGCGAGGTGGAGGTGCTGTTGTGCGGAACTCACCATGGGAGAAGACGCCAATACGACATGAGATCAATCGGAGGTGAGAAATCTGCCTCATCCTTGGGCGTTATGGACTACCGTAATGGAAGAAGAGAGACGCGTGGGAGATATGGATTCTTGAAGCCGATCCGATGGTTAAAATAAGGATAGTCTTGTTTGCACTTTTAAATCTGGACGGTTCACTTTTAGCTGGTAAATCTGAGTTGTTGGTTGTCTTGTGTTTTAATAATATAATAATAGAAATAGATAGATATATAGATATGCATGTAATTTAGTTAAACAGCAAGTAATATTAATATATTTTGCAATACTACTACAGAGATATTACCATCACATGTCCAATCCATCTCAATAAGAGTGGTTAAAATTAAAATTTAATACCTATAAACCTTATATTATTGAAAAGACGGCTGCATATGCCATTATTCATTATATATGCGCGTGGACCTTGCACGTTGCACCAACCTATCAATTTTTTTCCGTCTCACAATCGTGTCATCCTCGAGCATTGTCATTTGATATCTTGAGGGCAGCCGCATTCTTAATGAGCCCGATGGACTGAGCAAAATCATCCAAAAGTTCATGACAATTTGAAAATTGTTCATCATCAACTGCAAGGACCACCTTGATTGTGCTATCGTAATTTAAGTAGTGCACCGTCATGGCCTACAGAAGAAATCCATAAAATGAGACACAAAATGGAAATAAATTGATCTAAATTTATTTTATCTTCTTTTTACGTTGAAAATTCAGTTGACCTCTTCAAGTAAAAGGCATGACTACAAGTGCGGCCCTAACACACGTATATGCACCCACTGGGGCCGCGAGTGTTTGTTTTATGTGTGTTTGCATATTTTCATGCGCGTCAACTACATATATATACCTACTGTATACTCCTGGGTGTAACTCCCATACTTCCGCTCACTATATACCTAGTTACCTACTATATACTCCTGGGTGCACAAATACCTCACATACGAGCATATTATACCTCTTTATAACTTTTGATACCTCAATACAAAGTACTACGAACAAAATATCACCAAAGTCCTCAATCTTTTACATACCATTTTACGTACAGAAAACCGTATTTGTGAGAATAATATAAAATATAGATTCAAATGAAAATTTCCACATAACTCACTTTGTGGTATCTAAAAGTTAATAATAGAGTGTATTAAAAATGATAAAGATATATAATTGGTTGGTTTAGTTTTTGATGTGGTCGCTGACGACGTTAAATCTCGTGCAAAATGTCCTATAGGTTTGATCCAACGGTTGGAAAGGGGTGCGTAGCTATGCCTCTATACATGCTACAAGGGAGGCATAAGTCTCCCATGCATGCATGACCGGCAACAAAACTAATCCTGGCAACTACTTTCCGCTGTTTATAAAAATGGTCCTAGTATTCACATCTAATTAGTTTACATAAGCTCGACGTTTGGAGCAGCAAGAACCTGCGGTGTCAGCCTCGTTAGATATCGTACGGGTTCTATGGAAAAGTTGTGGGATCAGCTGACCCCGCAGCTTACACATAGCTCCGCCGGTGTGTTAGGCGAGGCGATGAGAGAAGCATTTTTACTCTTACCAATCCTTATATGTAGCCACTTCCAAACTCTCCTTTGTATAGATTTCAAGCATTTCTAGGTTCATTCGATGCCAATACTACGTCAGAGAGTGAGTTGTTTCATGTTCCACACATGGCTATTTATCGCCTAGGTTCTTTGGACCAAGGCTATTCACAATGGTGGTAGGTAGAAGGGATATATGTAAATTTTGATTATTATTCCATTGTGGACTAGGAGGGAGGGGCTGATGCATATGTTCCATGTGTACTATCCCACTCATCCCTTCACCTAATGGGATTCTTTTAATTTTTTCGATAAAAAGCATTTTATTAGACTTTAACTAGTTTACATCAAGAAGATACAAACCACAAATGCCCACACTCAGCCTCTGCATAACTATGATGCATACAGCCGAAGAAAGCAGTAGAAAGAGAGCATCTAGAGGGGTAGAAGAAAGACTCATAGGAAAAAAAAGTGTCACATGTGACAAAAAATAATCCTATGGTGATGGTGGGCCTATATGCAGATTATGCTGCCACCCATGTCGGGTAAAAACATCTCTCGCCACCTGCTTCAACCACAAGCAGACCTCCGTAAACAGGCCTAGGTGTACCGGACGCTGAAGAATAAGGATTCTTTTAATTAGGCCTTCATATCCATTGACTTTTGTTAGCTTCGCTTTTGCATTGACTTGTGGACAATGGTTTTTTATTTGGTCTCTTCCTGACTTGACTTGAGATTTGACAACTTATCATGCAATTTCCACATAGGGCTAGCTGATATCGTTCGGCGATACTAAGTATTCCCACAACACTAGACGTCTACGATATGACAAATCCCCCCCCCC